>JASKMD010000003.1:1948175-2379307 GCA_030144725.1 Haematococcus lacustris
GAGCAGCTCCTCTACATCCCTGCCCTGCTGCTCCCGCTCCCCCGCTGCCCGTTGCGCTGCCAGGAGGGTGGCGCTATCTAGCCAGCGTTGCTCCAGGGTCCGAAGGCCAGCTCCCGTGACGGCTAGCCCCTGAGGTGGCTCAGCCCCTGGCGGCGGGCGCGGCCCCCACAGGGCTGGCCATAGGCCCCCACTAGCAGGATAGGTGGGGTCGAAGCGGGCCCGCTGTAGCTGCGTGAGGCGCAATCGTGCTGCCTTGACGGTGAGCACCAGGAGGGAGGTGTTGCCCATGCCCCAAACCTGAGGGTCTAGCTGCACTTGGGACCAGGGTCCGAGCAGCCACTCCTCCCTAGGCCAGGAGGGGGGGGCCTCCCTGCCCGCTGAGCCTGCCCCCCGCTCCCCGCTGCGATCCCCATCCCTCCCACGACCCCTGCCCCCACCCCTACCCCTACTGCGCCCAATACCCTGTGCCCTTCCCCCCTCCGCTGTCTGCCCGTTGTCCCTACCCACACCCTCGTCCCCCACCTGCCCCCCCCTAGGCTCCAACGCTGCAGGGGCAGCTGCCCCCCCCCGCTGCTTCGGGAGCGGCCGCATGTGGGCGGCACGCTCCTCAGGGGACAGCCGATAGTGGGGCTTGTCCAGGAGCACCACTGCTGCAGCCTGCCACTCCTCCCCGGGGAGAACCCCTACAGCCCCCAAGGGACCCTGCCCTTGAGCGTCCAGGGCCACCAGCCTACCGCTAGGTAACACCCAGTGGGTCGGCCGCTGAGAGGGAACGCGACGCACCAGGAAGCCCGTCCCGCCCCACGCACACTCCCACTCCGGTGCTGGGAGCTGCCGAACATCCACCACCTGTTGCCACGGCTCCGGCAGGGTGGCCCGCGCCATGTCAGCCTCCCACCTCACGGCTGCCTGCTGCTCAGCTGAGACGAAGGCGGAGCGGGGTCGATGGAGGGCCTCGCGCACGTGCCGGACGTGGGTCCAGCGCAGGGCCTCAACTGCCAGGGGGTCACTGTCTGGCCTGCCCCGCAGTCTGACCAGAGCGTTGAAGCGCAGCGGCTCCGCGAGCACCGAAAAGTGAGATTGGGCGGCCGGGGCCACCACGCGGTGGAGCTTGAGCTGTGCAATGGCTGTGACGTGGGCCTGTAGGCGGGGGCTCAGGTTGGGCACGGGGGAGGCTGTGGGGTCCGTGACTACCCAGGTGCTAAGGCTGTGTTGGGGATCGGCGAGCAGGCTGTGCAACAGGGGCTGCCACTCCCGGACTCTGGGCGAGAAGAGCTGGGCCGCAGTTTTGGCTAGCATGGCGGTGCTGGTGATCTCCAGGTCTGGCAGCCCCAGCCCACCCTCCCGTCGGGGCATCACACAAGTAGCGTCGTTGGGGTAGAGGCAGGCCATGTTGGGGCTACGCTCCTGGGGTAGGTCCGAGGCTGCCACAAAGTGCTTGACCGCCTTGCCCATCGCCACTCCGGCTGCAGCCAGGGGCTGCACGAACGCCATCTGGTAAATGGCCTTTGACGCTAGGCATTGCTGCGCCACTTGCACCCGACCAAGCAGGTTGAGACCTTGCGGTCGCCAGGGAAGGGAGGCGGCCACCATGACTGTTGCTGCCCTTCCAAAGGCAGCCTCGCTCATGGCGGAGTAGCTAGGTGCCCCGAGGGGCACCCCCAGGTGCCGGACGGGTACGCCCTGTGGCGAAGGGGGGATGGTCACGGCTCCAGCCCCGGTCCCTGGCCCTGCACCACCTTCACCCTCACCCGCCCCCTGGCCCTCCCAGACCTGGCCCCCCCGCTCCGCCCCGCCCTTGCCCCGGCCCCGCCCTCTGCTCCTAGCCACCCCCTCTCCCCCTGCCCCGCCACCTCCCCCCTCCACCTCAGTCTTACCACCCCCAGCTGAGGCAAGCTGGGTAGGGTTGGCGGCAACTGTTGAGGAAGGGGGCACCTGCCTGAGAGACCTGTGCTGCTGATGCTCCTAACCACCACCTCCCTCGTCCAGCCTCTCTCCTCCTCCGTCCTTGCTGCTGCCAGCCCCTCTGCCATGCCCCGCTCCTGTGCCTCTGCCCCTCTCTAGGCTCACCGTCCCGCTCTTGTCCCTCTGAGCCCTGCCCGCCCCCGTCCCACCCTCCCCCCTGCCCCCCACCCAACCTGTGACCCTGCCCTCCCCTGTGCTGGCCGCCCCTGCGTAGCCCTCCCCCCTTTGGCTGCCCGCCCCTGCTCTGCCCCCCTCCTGCCCCGCTGCCGAGACCTCTACCGGCTGACCACACACTCGCGCCGATTAAGGCCGGAAGTCACCAGGACCATTTCTCCCGGGAGGCATACCGCAGATAGCCCCAGGAAAGGCCGACTCAACGCCGTTGTTGTCATTGAAAAACTCAAAGTTCGTGCGATGTTATAACCATTTGAAATCCGAAAAAACCCTGCGCAGGGTCCTGCCGACCCTGCGCAGGGTCCTAGCGCATCGGCCATTTGCAGGGTCCTGACGACCATTTGCAGGGTCCTAGCGACCCTGCGCAGGGTCCTAGCGACCCTGCGCAGGGTCCTGGTGACCCTGTGCAGGGTTCTGATGGCAGTTTTTACAGGGTCCTGCTGACCATTTGCAGGGTCCTGGTGACCCTGCGCAGGGTCCTGGTGACCCGGCGCAGGGTCCTGGTGACCCGGCGCAGGGTCCTGATGGCAGTTTTTACAGGGTCCTGCTGACATTTGCAGGGTCCTGGTGACCCTGCGCAGGGTCCTGGTGACCCGGCGCAGGGTCCTGGTGACCCGGCGCAGGGTCCTGATGGCAGTTTTTACAGGGTCCTGCTGACCATTTGCAGGGTCCTGGTGACCCTGCGCAGGGTCCTGGTGACCCGGCGCAGGGTTCTGGTGACCCGGCGCAGGGTCCTGGCGACCCTGTGCAGGGTTCTGATGGCAGTTTTTACAGGGTCCTGCTGACCATTTGCAGGGTCCTGGTGACCCTGCGCAGGGTCCTGGTGACCCTGTGCGGGGTTCTGATGGCAGTTTTTACAGGGTCCTGCTGATCATTATACAGGGTCTTGCTGACCAGTCTACAGGGTCTACAAGGCATGATTCTTGTACTTGCTACTACAACATGACCCCTCATGCACTCTCCCTCTTGTTGCTCACGTGCATGTCATCTAAGCCATCATGACATTCACCTTGCACGCGCAAACCTGCCATGTCATGTCTTATGGTACAACCTTACAACGTATGCAACACCACTACAAACGGCTTGCATTGCTGATGCTGAGCACATGCATTGATGCAAGATGGTAACACCACACAACACCACAACACAATACACTGCAACAACAACAACAACAACAACAACAACAACACAACGACTCATGCCTTACTCACAACCTATGCCATGTGCACAACCACAAGGATTGGATGCACTTGCTATGGGCTAACACCTCATCACGGGACTGCTAAGCACTTTGCCTTGCTGCCTATGCCCCATGGCACCAAATCAGGCTGATCTAGGCTAGGCTGGGCTAGGCTAGGCTAGGCTGGGCTAGGCTTGGCTCCAGGCTGCCCGCTCCAGGCTGCCCGCTCCAGGCTGCCCGCTCTAGGCTGCCCGCTCCAGGCTGCCCGCTCCAGACTGCCCACTCCATGCTGCTACGCCAAGGGCTGCTGGGTGCCATGGGGTGGGGGAGAGGAGAGGGGAGGGGAGGAGGGGAGGAGGGGAGGTAGGTGGCAGACTCGGATGTGGTGGTGGTGGGATTGGGCAGGGAAGGGGGAAGGGAGAAGGGGGCAAGGGGCAGCAGTGTGACCATCAGACCTGCGGTAGCAAGAGGCATCCTTGCAGTTAGGCTTGGCATTGGTGACAACTCATGTGCAGGGACTGGCCACTTACAGCTATGCTCAATGCCCCCCTCCATGTCACACCGCTACCACCTTGCTTGCAATCACCAAGCCTTGCTACACTTGTCATACTCAAGCTGTCAACAACTGCAAGCAAACATAAGCCAGCAAGCAGATGAATAAGGACATGCATGACCAGAACTGGGCTGGGTAGGCTGACACCACCAGAGCATGTGCACCCACCGGAAGTCCTGGCTACCGCTCCAAGCTCGTTGTGTGTTGCGAAGAGGTGTACAAGCGCTCAAACCTTGTCGTATCCTTGCTGGTGGCTTCTCTGATGCAACCCAGCATAGGCTCCCAAATGCAAGGCAATACGAACCACAACATGCATGCTTACTCACCTGCCAAGGTGAGGGTGAGGGTGAGGGTGAGGTCAAGGGCGAGTGGGAAGGGAAGGGGAATGGTAGGTCAGGAAGGTAAGGGGACCTGTAGCCACCTGTAGAGACATGTAGAGGGGGGGAGGGCGTGAGGGAGGGCGTGAGAAAGGGCGTGAGGGAGGGAGGGAAGGAGGGAGGGAAGGAGGGAGGGAAGGAGGAGGTTGCTCCAGGCTGCAAGGTAGGATAGGGAGTGGGGCAAGGTGCGACGACGGCCTGGGAGGTGGTGGTGGCAAAGGGGAAGGGTCAAACCATTAATCCTGCAGCAGCACAAAAGGCATGCCAGATGTTAAGCGGTGCCACATACTTGCAGAGGGATAGCCACTCACCTTGACAACTTCGCATGGATGTTTGCATGGCTGACGGCGAGGCTCGGTCGTTGTGTGTCGATGCGTGGCTAGGCTTGCTACGTTGGCTTTTTGCGTTGCTGCGTGGCTGTAACATATCGAGATTGCGAGGTTGTGTGGATGGCTGCGATGCTGGTGAAGTAGCTGGACTGCGTGGCTGAGCTAGCGACGTAGATGGTTGTACGCCTAGCATCCGGGTTGGCTGCCTCATGGTAGGGGAAGTGGCTGGGGCTGCACTGCTGGCTAGGCTAAGTTGCGGCTAAGTTGCGTGTCTGAGCTAGCTAGCTAGGTGCGATGTGACTGGAAGCGAGCATAGTTTCGGGCCTGGCTGCGAGCTGAGTTACGAGGCTCTGAATGCGTGGAGCTGACTCATTGCAATTGGAAGTCGCTACTAGCTAGAGACGCACCTTAGGCGTTGTTCATCGACTTGGCAGTACGAGATGTCGCAATGTAGAGCACGTACATCGCGTTTGTGCTAGGCGTGTTGTAGAGCAGGGACGTTGCAAGTTGGCTGGGTGACAAGAAGGCTGCGAGGTTGCATGCCATGTTGCGAGGATTTTTTTGAAATTTTCATTATGGCTTTCATCCAGATGCCACCGACCTCTGCCAGTCAGCAGGACCCTGCAGAGGGTCTGTAGGACCCTACAAAGGGTCACTAGGACCCTGCAAAAGGCCTGTGCACCAGGACCCTGCGCAGGGTCACCAGGACCCTGCGCAGGGTCACTATAACCCTGTGCAGGGTCACTAGGACCCGGCACAGGGTCACCAGGACCCTGCACAGGGTCTGAAGCACTTAGTCATGTTCATCAGCACTAAGAATCCTAAAGAACATGATGACCCAATCCAACAGATACAGGAGGTCCAGCCGACAGACGCTTGGAACTTCCCCATCAACATGCAGGTACGACAATAATGGGTCCTAGCACACAGGGTGCGTAAGATGCCTCACAGGGTCGCCATGGCCCCACACAGGGTCGGTAGGACCCTGCACAGGGTCGGCAGGACCCTGCGCAGGGTCCTAGCGCCTTTTAAGTATTAAATACATGTAATGTTAAATATAAACTACAAAATAGTTGTTCTAATATATAGTTTTAATTCTAACCATGGTCGTAGGTTCCTGCGCAGGGTCCTGGCACACAGGGTTTTCAGGACCCTGCGCAGGGTTTTGAGGACCCTGCGCAGGGTCTGTAGGACCCTGCGCAGGGTCCTAGCGTCACCATGGTCGTAGGACCCTGCGCAGGGTCCTGGCACACAGGGTCAGCAGGACCCTGCGCAGGGTTTCCAGGACCCTGCGCAGGGTCTGTAGGACCCTGCGCAGGGTCCTAGCGTCACCATGGTCGTAGGACCCTGCGCAGGGTCCTGGCACACAGAGTCGGGAGGATACCAAACAGAAACGACAGGACCTAGCAAAGGGTCTGTGGGAAGCCTGACAAGGTCCTGGCACACAGGGTCAGAACAAAACCTGGAAAACTCTTGGCTCATAGGGTCAGTAGGACCCTGCGCAGGGTCGCCAGGACCCTGCGCAGGGTCCTACGACCATGGTGATGCAAGGACCCTGCGCAGGGTCCTAGGACACGGGCCATAGCTCATCACTGGCTTGGACTTTTTGCATGCTACCTACTAGGTTGGGCAGCTGTAACCACCCTCTACAACCTCTCATACTCACATTTCATGAAAAGACACTTTGATCACTCGGTGCCAACTCCCTTAGCCAAAATCAGGGTCACAGCCCCACACCTGGTCCAACAACTCGACACCGAGTGAGAATTACACTTTGGCCCAAGAGAGTCTTGACCTCCCCTAGGTCTCAACAACCTACATGCCAAGTTGCAGACCTGAACTCCCAAGTTTTTCAAGCCAGCCAGCCCTTAATTTGCACGAGTGCAAGAGAGCGCTGAGCTCTTGGCTACGCTGAGGGCTGGCCCCCCTGCAGCTCGGAACAGGCCAAGGGCCTCCAACACCACCGCCCCGTCCCTGACCCTGTCCAGCACCGCGATGGTGAGGTCGTCTGCATACTCCTTGGAGGGGAGGACTGGAAGGAGGGTGGGCTGACACATGGAGAGAGGGCTGTGGGGGATGGTGGGCGTGTTGATGAGGCCTGCCAACTGCAGGGAGCTGAGGTAGCTGACTAGGGGCTGGAGCGCGATGCACCAGTACAGCGGGGAAGCCCCGCTGCCCTGGAGTAGCCCTGAGGTTAGGGGGAAGCTGTCGGTGAGACGGCCGTTAACCAACACCTGACTGCTCGCCCCTCGGTGCAACAGCTGGGCCCAACGCACATGCCCGTCCCGGCGGAAGCCCATGGCCTCCATGGTGTCTTGGAGCAAACCCCAAGACACGTTGTCGTAGGCCCCTGCCAGGTCCAGCAACAGGAGCCAGGCTGGGCTCCCACGCTGCTGCAGGTACTCTAGGAGGCTGAGGTGGAACTGCACGTTATCGCTGATGTCCCTCCCAAGGATGAAGGCCGACTGGGAGAGGGACACTAGCAGGTCCAGAGGTTGCACAGCTTGTGCGGCTTGCACGACTTGCGCGGCCACTGACGTGTGACCGATTCAAAAGGAGGTCAAGATGAGGTCAACCACAGTCAAGTCGACAGAGACCGCCGCACAGCCAGACAACCGCACAGCCCGACAGCCGCATAGCCAGGCAGCCACGTTGGAAAATGCTACTCAATTGTCAGGAGGCCGCAAGTCAGCTTCAGCTATCACATGCGGCAGCGACGCAGCAGCGAGCAGTGGCGCCCCTGCAACATCTAGCGAGATAGCACAGTTAGGCACCTGGGAGCTAATTGACCAAAGCTGCACCGTACTTCGAGCCTCAGCCATCTCGTTACCAATGCCACCTCCCTGTTCTGGTCGTGTCTCTGTGGCAAGCCGTGGCGTCCACCCTGGCTATTGGCAGCCCAAATGGTTCGCTCCGCATCTACCACATGGTCAACCCATTGCCAATGTCAACGTAGCGACAGATGCAAGTATGCCAGCGGCACACGCGCAGGAGGTGGTCGTTGTCAATGGTCAAGGTGGGGGCGGCCGGCTTGCTTAATCACAGCCCTTCATCACAGCTCTTCAGCAGCGCGAGGGTCTTGCGACTCAGGACGCTACTATCTTTGCAGTTCCGACGCTCAACGACAAGAAGTTCCCCATTACGGGGACAAACGCAACACCCGAGCAGGTGAGAATTGCAAGTGGTGTTGCAGCAACATCGTGGTAGCATTTACAGTAGCGGGAATGCTGAGCAGCCTATATCTGTTGCAATACATGTTGCAACATGTGCTCACGTGCTGTAATCTGTACCCGTGCAGTTGGAGGTTCATCCCAACTCTACCATCAGACCCTTTTGCGCGCGTTCGTCATTTCCATGACGCCTACTACAGGAGGCCCAAGCTGCTGTGTGGTGCTATGTGCATGTTTGTGCCAAGTGAGTGCTGCGCTCTCTGTCACCATTACAACACCTTGCCCACCACACGTGTCCCGTGCACTGCTCTGCCACCATTTGCTGATGCTTGCTCACATGTTGCTCTATTGCACAGATGCACACCAAGAGCAAGTGTAATGCCACATCACTCATGTTGCGCATCACCAACCAGCGCAATCCCGCTGCTGCTGCTGCTGCTGCCATCGCTGCTGCTGTTGCCGGTGTTGCCGCTGCTGTCGCTGCTGCCAGTGTTGCCGCTTTAGCCACTGCCGCTTGCTGCTGTTGTTGCTGATGCTGCTGCAGCTTCTGCTGCTGCCAGTGTTGCCGTTGTTGCCCCTGCTGTTGCTGCTGCTGCCGCGCGAACTGCTGCTGCTGCTGCCACGCTGCTGCAGCTGCCGGTGTTGTCGCTGCTGCCAGTGTTGCCGCTGTAGCCACTGCCGCTGCAGCTTCTGGTGCTGTTGCTGCTGCTGCAGCTTCTGCTGCTGCCAGTGTTGCCGTTGTTGCCCCTGCTGCCACTGCTGCCACCACTGCTGCTGCTACCGCGCGAGCTGCTGCTGCTGCTGCCACCGCTGCTGCTGCCGCGCGAGCTGCTGCAGCTGCTGCCGCTGCTGTCGTTGCTGCCAGTGTTGCCGCTGTAGCCACTGCCGCTGATGCTGATGATGCTGCTGCTGCAGCTTCTGCTCCTGCCAGTGTTGCCGTTGTTGCCCCTGCTGCCACTGCTGCTGCCGCTGCTATGTTCTATGCTATGTCCTTCTATGTCCTAAACAGCCCGCAGGCAGTCTCCGCTCCTATCGGGGGCTTCAACACGCCATGTTCAATACAGCCTGGCCCTAGTCATGCGGCCCCTGTACCCTTCCCCCGCCCCATGGCCATACGTTCCCCAGGGAGTCTGCCCTGATGCCATGGCCTTCCTCTCTGCCAATGAGCAGCTGTGTGTGCCAGCACCAGGGCATGTTGCATTCATGCTTGGCTTCATGCTTGGCATTGGAATGGTGCAGCGATTGATTTCTTTCATTCATTTCGTGCAACTCGCTAGGCCATCGACGTTTGCAGGGTCACATTAGCATCAGGCCATCACGTTTTTGTAAGCGTGCGATTGTAAGCTCAGAGTACCGGCGCGGTTGACCCCTTATTATGCCCCTATTATGCCTCCATTATGAGAAAATAAGGACGCCTATATTTTTCCCTATACCTCAGATATACGCTAGTCACCTACTCAAGGGTGGCTTAAACTCTCACTCCCTTTACCTGACAGCCATACTGTACAGTCCTCCAGGCTCCTTTCCCCCGGAACTCCTAAACAGAACAGAATCCCAGCTTAAGAAACAAAGCATCCCACGCCTTGTCACGCACGCCGACACCTGACAGCCCTGAACTGCGGGACATCCTACCATGCATCCAAGCACATAAACAATTATCTTTCGTGGGGTCTGGGAGGTGGTGGATTTGAGCAGCGGGGAATGAAGGGTACATGAGGCATCCTCTGGCTGACACTCCAGGTTTGGCGTGTGTCAGCATGTGAGCCATCATGATATAGTGTGGGGTAGCAGGGAGGACGCACAGCCATGCAGTGTTCACCTGTTCAATCATAGAACCATCATAAAACAATCATATAATGGCCAAACCTGATGTCTGCCCCTGGGAAAAGGACAGGTAAGGCTTCCTGGTCAGCTAGGGACATATGTGGTGTGCCCTTTTCCTGCACCACGATGTGCAGCACCTCCACGTCACGGCCCAGGCGCTGCATGAGAGCCTGGACCCCTGCTGTTGACACCCCCTGCTGACCCCCTCGCCCACTGCTGCTGCCCAACCCCCCTGGCGTGATGTGCCCCTCAGGGCTGCTGCTGCTGGCCAGGCTGGTGCTGTGCCCTGAGTGGCTGCTGCTGGCCACAGTGGGGTGAGGTGGCTGGTGGGCAGTGCGGCGGCTGTGGCTAAGGTATTGCTCGACCAGCAGGTCCACAGTGGCTTTTTTCAGGACCATGCCCCTATCCAGCACCAGCCCTGCCTTGTTGTACTCACACAGGTTGAGCTCAGCTGCAGCCAGCTCCTCTCTACTCGGTTCCCCAATGTCTGTCACCAGCTGTCGCAACCACAGAGGGTAGGTGAGGCTGTGCAGGGGCAGGTAGGCGGCTGAGACCCAATCTAAGCGCCAGACTTTTAGCTGCCTCCAGCTGCAGGCTGCACCGGCCTGGGAGGAGGTCAGGCCACGGAAGCCATACACCTCTAGGCGTGTGATCTGGGTGAGTGCCAGCAAGGCGTGCAGCTGCTGCTGGCCTTCTACATAATCATCCACCACCAGAGTATGCAGGCTTGGTAGGTGTGCCAGCGCTAGCAGCAGCGCGGTGAGCCCTGGCCCAGTGTGACACTCGTCCGTCAGCGATAGCTGCTGCAACTGTGTCAAGCTTCTCACAGCCGCTGCCAGTTTGACCCAACCCACAATATCCAGACCCAACGAATAAGTCACTTCCAGCTGAGTGAGGTGGGGGGGAAACACCTCGTCCACCAGTCCTGACAGGAACTCAGACTCCCCGTCCACTTGTACCCAACCACCCAAGCTGAGTCTCTGCAGCCTGCTGCCAATGAAGGGGGACATGTGAAGCTGATCGCCTCCATGTGCGGTGATGATGCCCTGGAGGTCCAGGTGCAGCAGCCGTGGCAACAGCAGGGGGTGGCGGATGGCTTGGGCCAAGTTACCAATGCTCATCCTGCCATGTTTGAAGGTCAGGCTTGTCAGGGAGGGGAAGGAGGTGACCAGGGCTGCACTGCAATTAGGCTTCCATGGAAGATCTTATTCCTTAAGCCAGCTGATAGTCAGGCAGTCGACCGCCCCACACCGCGGCACTGCCCCCAGCGTCCAGGCAACCAGACTTGCTCTTTGACGTTTATGACGCAATATTGCTTCATCAAGATCATAGGCTAGCTGCAGAGTGAGGTGCAGCTGTGGTAGCTGCCTGTTGCGCAGGACCTCAGCCAGGAAGGGAGCCAGCTTACGAAGGTTGTCACGCTGGATGTCATGCTGGGTTGGGTAGGTGAGCTGGATACTTGGGGATATCCGCAGCACAGCTGTGGCCAGGAGCTTGCTGGTCCTGAAGACTTGCAGCCGACTGCTTGCATCCAGCTGGCGCAGGACTGCACCCAGGAGTTCCGCTGGCAGGCCCTGCAGGCCCTGCAGCTGCTGGCCCGTACTAGCACCGTTTGCTGACGACTTATCCATCAGGCCTACATCGTCATATAGAAAGCAAAGCAAGACAATGAGCTGTTGTATTGCAGAGCTTAGAGCTGTTGGTGCACGGTGAGACCTACCTGGTGCGAGGCGTCAGTGCCGGGCCCACAGGACAGCACAGGATAGGACCTGGGAGTGGAAAGAGCGTGCTCTAGAATTAGAGCCCTGCACCGGGGTATGTGCGACGACCTTAACTGCGCCTGAAACGTCCGTGTGTACCACAAAGAGGTTGGTGCACGGAGAGGCCCACCTGCTGCGAGGCGTAAGCGACGAACTCTGTACCGGGAATGTGCGAAAACCTTCGAAGTGCCGGGTACGTCCGAGGCGTGTCTTGTAACGGTCCCTTCCACCTGGTTCAAAGGGAGGGACACGCAGCTTGCAGAGGGGTCTTTCGACCAGCTGTGGCCAGCCGCCTCAGGGGGGTGGTTCTCTCGCCAGCAGCGGCGTCCGCCCCTCGCCCCGGAGTTGTTCGTGCGCCTCTCCCTAGAGTGGCCCATCCCCGCTCCCCTTCCCCCGCCTTTGGACGCTAGCCCGCCGTGAACGCGGTTCGCCTCCGGCCTGTCTCCAGGGGGGTGTTAGGAGGAGGGTGTGCCCGTTGGTCGTGGCTCTGCCGTTCGGGGTCTGTGGTCTGAGGAGCGGCAGGGTCGTTTGGGGTGGGTTGCGTAGGGGGGGTTAGGGGGGGGGGGGGGGCTTCTTTTGGTTTGGGAGTGGTACCAGGGGTTTCTAGGGCCTTGTGAGCGTTTTGGGTCTCTTCGTGGGGAGGTTGAGGTTAGGGGTAGTATCTTGGGGGTTGGGGCTGGGTCGGGCGTGGGGGAAGTGTTCAGAGGGGTTGTGGAGGGGGCGTAGAGTGTTTGTAGGGTCTAGTCGCTGGAGGGCTGAGGTTAGGGTTCTTGACATGGGGGGGCGGAGCTGTGTTGGGAGTGGGGGTGGTGTTGGGAGGGGGTGTGGAGGTGTGTAGGGCGAGTGCAGGGCGTCTTTTCCTAGAGAGAGAGGGTGTTAAACGTTTTGGACGTGGTCTTTGTTTGGGTTGCTTCAGTCTTGTTTGGCTTTCCCTCTTTTTTCTCTTCAGACGGCGCTGCCTTCTTTGCTTTGTTCATCCTCGTTTTCCTCCTCTTTGGTTCTTTTTCTAGTTTGCCTGTAATTCTCGCTTTCTAAAAAAAAAAAAAATTGTTGCTGTGTGACCAGGATGCATGGCTGTTCTCGGATAAGCAGAGGTATAGTTCTGTGCTGTGCTCGGGTGACACCACCCATGAAACTATTTGCCCTGACAGCTACAGATACTGCTGTTCTAAAAGGCCCTCTGTGCTGACCCCTGCAAAGCCGTATAGTACGTGCACCTTGTAGTGATGGACGCAGGTCAAGGCCAACGCGAGTACCTGGATACCCAAGCTTGAGTCACAGCGACGCCACAGCCACAATTCAGAGACCAACAAGGTGATTAGACCTTAGTACCTGGTCAGATGTGGATGAGTGCTTAGACTACGGCGTTGCCACAATGCCTTACTCGCAGCCCCTGGCATCCATCTACTCCCTGTTCGAGTATACTCATACATACCAGCCTGCGCATTGCAGCTACTGCCAGCCCTTAAGAAGGTTAGGAACCCCTATCCCAACCACCCAGCCAGCTCTTTTCCAACGCACCAACCAGCCTGCCACTGCCACCAACTATAAACTGGGGGACAGCACCACCCAGGCTTATGAGGTAAAAGAAGGAGCTACATACAAACACAATAAGGGATTGGCAGACAGAGTGCTCGCCAGCACCCTGGGCGCAGTGGAGCTGTGTCCTGCAGTGACCCACCTCACTGTCGCCTACCCTGAAATGCAATTGCCCCTCTTAAACTGGAAGCCAGTGTACACAGCGCAGGCCTGGCTGCCTCTTATCCCTCCCTCACCACCCTCACGCTCCGGTTCTTGGATCTGAGTACCTGCCAACTTGGGCGGTTGGTCAGCCACCCAGCTCTACTCCCACTCCTGAAGCACCTGGATGTAATGGAAGCTGACATCATGAACAAAGTGCAGCCTGCCCCTAGCCCCTTCACTGGCAGCAGGCTGCAGCAGCTTGAGGTGGGCTGGGGCTACTGGGACTTTATGCCCCACCTGGCACCCTTGGCGCCTCACCTCACTCAGCTGGAAGTGGCTTCTGCCGAGTCCAATGAGTCAGGATTCGTCGGATCCCTGTCCAGCCTGGCAGCAGCTGTTGGCTCATTGACTTGCTTACAGTCGCTTGAGTTTGACTTGGATGGTGTGGAGGCTGGTGACTGGTTTCTAACTCTGCTGGTGCCAGTGCTGGCCAGCCTACCCAGCTTGCACACCCTGCTGCTGCTGCAAGACACAGTGCATGGTGATCAAGTGGATGTCTTGTTGGCAGCGACCCAGATCACCCACCTCCAGGTGTACAGCATAGGCTGCCTGGTCTTCTCCAGGGTGTCAGCAGCCTGCAGCTGGAGGCAGCTGGAGGTGCACAAGATGGACTGGGACTCAGCTGCCCACCTGCCCCTGCACAGCCTCACCCACCCTCTGCAGCTTGCTCTATTGGGTGGGATAGACTTAGTTGGGGCGGAGGTGCTGGCTGCAGCTGATCTCAACCTGTGTGAGCGCAACAAGGCAGGGTTGGAGGTAAAAGACTTGTGGTTGGTCAGGGGCAGCTTTGACCTGCTGACTGCGCAGCATGTCAGCCGCAGCCGCCCTGCTGCCCAGCAGCCCCCCAAACCCACTGTGGCTAGCAGCAGCTCTGGGCAGGAGGGTTCTCAGGGGTCAGCAGCAGGGGGCCAGGCTCCGATGCAACGTTTAGGCCATTGTGTGAAGAGGGTGGTCCTCTGGAGCAGTCATGGCTGGAACGAGGTACTTACCCCAGCTAATTTGCAAGCCTCCGGAGCCTTGTTCCCCAATGCGAGCCTAGCACTTACCTGCTCTGCGCACACTTGATGCCACACGCATTCTCTTCTTTCTCCCTGCCATGACGCATATGCATTGCTAACGCTGAAGTTCTGACCCAAGCTACCTCTGTTGCTGCGTCCACGGATGAACACCTTGAGGCCTCGCGCAAGATCTGTGTTTTGGTTTGGGGCTACCAGGGGGGTGCAAGCATACCAGCCTGGTGCTTGGTCGGGTGAGGGCAGAGGGCCAGTGTTGAGCATGGTGGTGTGGTGACGAGGCTGGTGAGCAGGCTGCTGGAGTGGTAGGGCATGAGGGTGATGAGGCCAGGACAGGCGCAGAATGTCTCGCCAAGGCATAAGCACAGGTTCAAATCCTACTTTGTCCCCAGTGGCTGTGGGTACCATAGCCCATGTGCGGCTATCAGAGGGCTCTTGATCCCCGACGTCAATGAGCCAGCTGCTTTTGGTACGGCTTACCAGCACAGCAGGCGTGTATGGCTCCTTGTCTGACCTGGAGCAGTACAACAGGTGTGTATAACTTATGCTATAGCTGTGCTTTGCAGGCGTATCCTACGTTGTCGTTTTGTAGGCAGACGACGTCTTGTCACAGCCCTGATTACTGGGCCGACTGTGATTGGTTGTTGATTGTCAATTGTAAATGATTGTACCATCCAACTGACTGCCTTGGGCATGTGGACCTCAAGTCCACACCAAGAACCACGTGAAGCTCAATCCGAAGCTCAGCCCATGTGAGCTATCTCAGCAGTGGTCAGTGGTCATGTAGTAATATTGCAACAGCCGCGAGTCATATCGCGTTGATTTGCACGAAGCCTCCCGTTCTCTGCTGATCGTCTCATCACTTCGCACAAATGTCTAAGCTAGTGAACATGCGCCGCAGCACTCAGCTGCTGGACCTGCCAGAGGAGTTATTAGGTGCAGTGCTGCGACAGCTGCGCGATGGGAACAGCCGGCTGCAAGTGTTCATGACCAGCAAGCGCCTGGCCACAGCCCTGCTGCAGCACACGCCATCCATCCAGCTCACCCACCCGCTAGCCGTCGACCTAGTATGCGCTCCTGGGGACGAAAGGTGCATCCATCCCTTCCTGGCCCAGGCTCTACTGACCAGAAAGGCACACCTGGAGCTTACATTACAGCCGGAGGGAAAGCTACCTGCACAACAAAGGCCAAAGAGAGGTGGACTGCTTGCCGTCACTCTGGGCGCAGTGGAGCTGTGTCCTGCAGTGACCCACCTCATCATCAGCTTCCCTAAGGGGCTGCCCCGCCCAGTTTACATTTGGAAGCCAGTGTACAGCGCAGGCCTGGCTGCCTCTTATCCCTCCCTCACCAGCCTCACGCTCCGGTCCTTTCAGCTGAGTTCCACCCAACTCGGGCGACTCCTCAGCCACCCAGCTCTACTCCCACGCCTTAAGCACCTGGACGTCTGCGGAACTGACATCATGAACAAATCACAGCCTGCCCCTAGCCCCTTCACTGGCAGCAGGCTGCAGCATCTGAGGTTGGGCTGGGGCTACTGGGACTTCATGCCCCACCTGGCACCCTTGGCCCCTCACCTCACTCAGCTGGAAGTGGCTTCTGCCGAGATCAATGACTCGGGCTTTGTCGGGTCCCTGTCAAGCCTGGCGGTAGCTGTTGGCACCTTGACTTGCTTACAGTCGCTCAAGTTTGACTTGGATGGTGTGGAGGCTGGTGACTGGTTTCTAACTCTGCTGGTGCCAGTGCTGGCCAGCCTACCCAACTTGCACACCCTGCTGCTGCTGCAAGACACAGTGCATGGTGATCAATTGGATGTCTTGTTGGCAGCGACCCAGATCACCCACCTCCAGGTGTACAGCATAGGCTGCCTGGTCTTCTCCAGGGTGTCAGCAGCCTGCAGCTGGAGGCAGCTGGAGGTGGAGGAGATGGACTGGCTCTCAGCTGCCCACCTGCCCCTGCACAGCCTCACCCACCCTCTGCAGCTGGCTCAGTTGGGAGGGGTGGGCCCTGTTGGAGCTGAGGTGTTGGCTGCAGCTGAGCTCAACCTGTGTGAGCGCCACAAGGCAGGGCTGGAGGTGGAAGACATGTGGCTGTGCAGGGGCAGCTTTGACCTGCTGACTGCGCAGCATGTCAGCCGCAACTGCCCTGCAGCCCATCAGGCCCCCCACCCCACTGTGGCTAGCAGCAGCTCTGGGCAGGAGGGTTCTCAGGGATCAGCAGCAGGGGGCCAGGCTCCCATGCAACGCTTAGGCCGTTGTGTGAAGAAGGTGGTCCTCTGGAGCAGTCATGGCTGGAACGAGGTACTTACCCCAGCTAATTTGCAAGCCTTCAGTGCCTTGTTCCCCAGTGCGGGCCTAGAACTCAGCCATGCACGCCCTTAACATCACAAGGCCAACCTTCGTCCTGTCTGCTGCAGTGCCTATGCACTGCCAGCCCTGAAGCTATGTCTGACCTGTGCTGACCTGGCAACTCCAAAGCACGGCCAGGTCTCGATTTGCACTGCCAGTGTTGTGGTTTGCTGTTGCTGTGTCTCCGATAAACACCTTGAGACCTTGAGACCTTGCACTGCGAGGTCCTGGTTTGCACTGCCAATGCTGAGGATGCCGAGGTTGCTGCGTCTACGAATGAACATATTGAAACTTCCTGCCAGAGCTTGATTAGGGCTGTGGGGCTCCCAGGGGGGGTGCATGCATGCCAGCCTGATACTTGGTCGGCTGTGGGCAGGGGGCCAGTGTTGAGAACGCTGGTGTGGTGACGAGGCCGGTAAGCAGGCCGTTAGTGCACCTCAGTGTCCCGTTACAGATAGTGCATGAGGGTGTTCAGGCCAGGACAGGCCCGTGGTGCATCGATGGGTGCAGCGACTAGTCTCGGAGGCTTTGCATCTTGCGCTTAGCAGGAGTTTAGGCTTTGCAGGTTGAAAGCGTGCACATATGCCCATACTGACGCCCATCCTACGTCCATACTCACGGCATGATGCTGAGCCTAATGAGTCTGTGCATGCCATGTGCGGCGAAGTGCCTTAAGGCCGGTGTGTTCTGTGCCAGGTCGGCTCCCATCGGCAAGGAACGTGACTCTACCTTCGCCACCAGCAAGCTTATCTACACACCGACACACTCTCGTAGCCCCGGCCCCGCGCATCCTGGCATCGCGCAGCCGCAACCGCAGCAGCGAGCTCTGCTGAAGCTATCAACGACCCCAGCGTGGATAACCGCATCCCCGTCACCGTGCGTGGTTTGACTAAGCTATTGTTTTGCATGCTCCCGTGCTAGGCTCACATCGCGCCCCGCACTGCCCTTCCAGGTCATCACAGGCTTCATAGGCTCGGGGAAACGGTGAGAAGTAGCAACACTCCTGCTCTCTGTGCCCCAGAGCCACCGCAGTGCATAGCACCACAACCCCTGCTTGTTTCCTGTGTGCTTGCCTGAAGACCCTCCTGAACAACATCCTGACCCAAAATCATGGCCGGCGCATCGCTGTCATTGAGAACGAGGCGAGTGCCAGACTCTGCCTCAGACCCTCCATTGCCTCTCACTGCAGGACAGGGTTTGATGGGCCCCCCACAGTTGTTCCCCACAGCATCTCTCAGCATTGAGGTAGTGGAGCCAGGAGTTGCAGCGAGTTGGCGCTAGTGGGTATCTGCATGACACCAGCAGCTGTGTTCCATGCTGGTGTCATGCCCTACCAGTGTGCGGTGGTGGCCTTGTATGATAGCTGTGTGGTGCCTGCTGCATGGTGATAACAACATTGACAGCGAGCTGGTGGTCAAGCAGGAGGTGAGCGGAGGGTGGGAATCATGGTAGGTGGTGGGCAAGGAGGTGATGGGCTGGAAGGTGACTGGTGCAGGAGGGTGGGCAGGGAGGTGGAAGGGAGAGGTGCAAGCAGCGGCATTGTGCACACATGCATAGGGAGGTGTGAGGATGAGGTCACAGGGGTCTGGATGAGAGTGGGACCGTGAGCGTGGGACGTTGTGAAGGTGTGAGTCATTAAGTTGTGAACCAAGAGTGGGTTGGGAAATTATGAGATTGTGGATTTGTAAGTGAGGGAGGGAACGCTGTGCTCAACATGCTGCCCTGCATGCCCCTTACCCCACACCCCGCCCCTCCCTGTCCCACCGCCCATCCTGGGTTGCCCGGTGCTGCTTCCTACAGGTTGTGGAAGGCAGCCGGGACACCGTCATGCAGCTGAGCAATGGCTGCCTGTGCTGCACTGTGCGCGATGACCTCATCCAAGCCTTGAACCGGCTGGTGGGTGGTGCTGCGGCCGCAGGCCTTGACGCACTGGCGCAGGCACAGAGGACAAGCAGCTTGAGGAGGGCAGTGCAGGTTGAGGCTGGCAGCAGGTTTAAGAAGAAAAACCCACTCTACACACATTTTGACAAGCAGCAGGCAGCAGCAGCAGGCAGCAGCAGCAGGGTAGAGGCAGGCAGGCAGCAGCAGCAGCAGCAGGGTAGAGAGGCAGGTAGAGACGTCCCAGAAAGTCCGGGGCCATGGGGCAGGGTCCAGCAGCGCTCAGCAGCGCACAAAGGCGTTGGTGCTTCTCCAAGTGCACATCTACCACGCTGTCTGCCTGCCTGCCTGCAGCTGCGCGTAGCATGCCTGCTTGCCTGCCAGCTACTTCTTTGTCCCTGTGCTGATCTGGGGCTGCTTGTTGCCCGCCTGGGCTCCTGACTGGCTTGCCCATGGTGTGTGCACAAAGGGCATGGTGCTCTTCCCTGTGTGCCTGCCTGCAGCTGCTTATTGCATGTCTGCCAGCTGCTCCTCTTCCATGGTGTGTGCAGTATGACCGGCGCTGGAGTTTGACCACATTGTGATTGAGACCACCGGGCTGGCCAACCCCGCCCCCATCATCTCCTCCTTCTTCATGGACCGCAGCTTGCCTGACAAGTGGGTGGGCTGGGCAGGGCTCAGGCACTGTGTGTTGTAAGCAGCACTGCTCCTCACCCTGCTGGGCAGGGCAGGGCTGCCATGGGTGTTCTGGCACTAGGGTGGGGTCAGCAAATGAGATGGGTAAGTGTGGGTCGGTGAAGGGCATGGAGAGGGCCAGAGCCAGGCCCAAAGCCAGGGGCTGGGTCAGGGGCAGGTTTCAAGCATCAGCCTCTAGTTGGCTAATGTTGTGTTGTGGCTGGGTACTGGCTGAGGCAGCAATGAGCTAGCTATGTCAGGCGCCGGCTTCAGGCCTGCTCGTGGTTGTCATCATCATGTCATGTCATGGCCCACTGCACACTGGATTGTTGCTGTACTGATGCTGGAAGGTTTGGGGTCTGGAGGCACAAAGCCCCAGCGCCAGGACTCACTTGCAGCAGGCTGTTGGGCATGGGGCTGGAGGAGGTTCACAGAAAGTTGTTGCATTTGCATTGGAGTCAGCACCAGCCCTCCAAGCAGTCAGCCTGCTGCAAGCGAGGTGCAGGGTGCTGGGTCTGTGAGCGCAGGGTGAAGCTGGACGGGGTGGTGACAGTGGTGGACGCCAAGCACGTCTCCCGCCACCTGGACACACCCAAGGAGGCAGGGGTGGTGAACGAGGCGGTGGAGCAGATCGCATTTGCGGATCGTACCCTGCTCAACAAGACTGACCTGGTGCGCTGCAGCAGCAGCAGCAGCATCATGGTAGCAGCAACAGCAGCACATGGCATGTGCCTGTGGGCATTGCTGTCACACTGAACCTCACAGCGCTGGCAGATGGCGGGCACTACACTGGCCCACAGCCTGCACTGATACATGAGCCAGACTGCGCTGCGCTGCCTGAGAGTAGGGGGGGCTGGCCTGCAGGCTGGCAGGCTTAAGCTTGACAGATGGGCTGCAATGGGCGTGTGTTGCCGTTGCATTGCTGAGGATGAGGCGGGCGGGCGGGTGTCATGTCATGCTACCGTGTGTTGTGCAGGTTGACACTGCCAGCCTAGGGTCGCTGGAGGCTCGGCTGCAGGCCATCAACAAGATGGCGACCATCACCCCGTCCCAAAGAGCTCAGGTGAGGCAGCAGGGGGCCGCACCCTAATCCTAACCCTAGCAGTGTTAGGGTCCCAAAGAGCTCAGGTGAGGTGACAGCAGGGGGCTGCAGGGAGCCGCATTCGTCCTGGTGCTCCTGGTGCCGCCACCTGCTGGGCCACTGAGAGGGGCCTGATGGGCTGACAGCTGGGGCTAAGGATCCAAGGGGCAGCACCACCCAGGCTGATGAGGTCAGGCTGCAAGCTGGGCTGACGGCCGGGCCTGGACCTGCACAGCCACAGGAGGTGGGCCACACAGGGGGAGCAGGCTAGGAGCCACAGAGGCATTGAGAGGAAATGCAAGAAGAAGAAGACCACTCCAGCATGAGAACCAGTGTGTATCTCACTGGGTAAAAATCGCAGCAGAGGGGGTGAGAGGGATGTGCTCCGGCCCTGCTGCTATTATGGCACGGAGGACGAGAACGAGCGAGAGTGCGTAGCCGCCGCCCGCCGTGTGTTCCAGTTGTCCCTCAACGCCTCCAGCCTGGCCCTGGACCTGCAGCGGCTGGAGCTGGCCTGCGCCTTCCTGCTCACTGACAGGCTGTGGGCTGTCGCCATGGCGGACCTGGCGCAGCTGGCGGTGGGCCTACACGCCAACACGGCGCAGCGCAGGCTGCTCACGACCCCCTCCGCCCTCTACAGCCCCCGCCCCGCCAGCCTCAGCCCAACAGCAGCAGGCCCCACAGCCATGGGAGGTCATCAGGGGCCGGGGTGGGTTGAGAAGCTGGAGCCGTTCTGGCAGCTGTTTGTGACGTATGTGGTGGAGGCGACTGCTGGCACTGAACACAACCTGGCGTGGTGGATGGCGGCGGTGAAGGCGGGCAATGCGTACCTGCCTGACCTGGTCAACCCGCTGCAGCGGGCTCAGCCTATGAACGCCAAGATGCTGGTCGTGGCTGCTGCCCAGTACGTGCAAGAGGTCAGTGGAGCGGCTGAGAGGGGGCTGCAGGGGCAGGGCGGCAGCAGAGGCACCAGAGGCACCAGAGAATGCAGGGTCCAGAAGGCCTCCTCCTGCTGCCTGTCATCCCTGCTTGCCCCTGGTGCTGGGTCTCAGCCCACCCCAACACCCGGCTGCCTGGTCCTTGTAGGTGCGGCAGCAGGGGAAGGGCGGGTGGGAGGTGCTGCTGGCCATGGCAGGCCGCATGCGCAAGAGGTTCCGCTCCAGGTTGTGTCCAGCCTGATGCAAGCGCTGGTGGCAGCAGGGGAGACACGCTGCCTGAGACTGCACCAGCAGCTGGGCGCCGCCTGCAATGTGACCAGCCAGGGCAATGGCGAGACAGCTGCAGTGCAAGTCAGCCCAAAGCAAACAGGGGCGGCATCAAGGGCGGCACCAGGTGGGGGCCTGGGGGCAGCAGGAGGGCAGCGGCAGGGGCTACAGGGGCAGGAGCAGGCTCAGGGAGCAGGGCAGTCACACCCCCTCCTGATGCTGCCCACACCTCCTCCCCAGCTGCAGCTGCAGCAGCTGAGCCTGGCCAGGGAGCATGGGGCTGTGACTGGTGCATGGGGCTGAGCCTGGCCAGGGAGCATGGGGCTGAGCCTGGCCAGGGAGCATGAGGCTGGGGCTGTGACTGGTGCTGGGGCTGCAGGGGCGGGTGCAGCTGCTGAGCCTGTGCTGTCCCAGCCAACAGCTGCGCCACAGCACATGGACGGGGTGCCTGATGCTGCAACACAAGCTGCAAACCAGTCTTGAGCCAGGCGCCACTGCAGCGAGAGCAGCAGCAGGGTCTGCAGCGGCTGGGGGTCAGGGGCTTGACCCTGTTGCCCCACACCTGGCTGCAGCCGGTCAGGTCAGGCTCAGGGGCCCGGGCTCAGAGGTGATGCAGTGCCTGAAGCAGATGTAGGCGGTGGTGGTTGGCTGCCAGGCGGCAGGAGTGCTCAGTCTGTGCTCAGGTGAAGGCCTGGCGGCATGCCAGCGCGCCATGATGACCATGTGGCAGACAATCAGCTACGACTGCCTCGCGCACTGCCCGCACACGGACATCGCAGCCGCTGCCGCACCCCAGCCGCATCAAGCTAGCGATGTGGCCAAGGCGTGCGAGGCGGTGTTGACCAAGGTCAACGCGCTGTTGGGCTCGCCGAGCAACACGCCAGCAGCAACACAGCAGCAGACGAGACATGGCCAGACGAGGGCACAAGCTGCGGCCGCCGCGGCAGCAGCGGCCCAGGAGCCGCGCAAGGGCAGCGAGGCATGGGATACGTCCAGGGGATAAGGAACCTAGCAATGTCGGATGAGCGCACTGTCACCGGTCGCGCCGACCTCCCCGTCTCAGCCGTTGCAGGCAACCGCCTCGCTGTGGTCTGTGGCCTGCATTGCGGTGCGGCTGATGCTGCTCTTGCACCAACTGGCACGTTGTGCTGTACACACCACGTTCTGCTTTACACACCACGTTGTGCTGTTCCGCCCCCCGTGGGTGATGCAAAGACGTTGGTGGTCATGCCGGTGGCTGCTTATGGTGCTGGGTGCTGCTAGGCTTCCAGGCTTGGCTGAGCCATTAATGACTGGGGAGCAAGATACTCTACATTGCGACAGCTACTTGCCAGAGCTGTGAGCCATCTTCTGCTCATGTAACGCACTTCAAAGCAAGGTGCACAAACAAAGGTGCACATGGGCTCAACATGAAGTCATGCAAGTTCTCATTATTGTTCTTGAAAGTCATGGCAGATGATGCGTCATGGCGGCTGATGAGAGCAGCAGAGATTGCTCTTTCAAATAAGAGATCAGTTAGTAGAGATGGAGGGCTGAGATGAGAGGTGGGTGTCGGGTTGAAGGAAATCCCAGATCCTCACTCCCCTTCCCTCACAGCCCACTGATGCCCTACATGGAAGCATGAAAGCTGCCAGGCTGGGCTGAGCATGTGAAAAGTGCGAATTCGTTGCCAACAACGGCTGTATGCCAGTGCTTTGTGTCATATTGAGTGAGCCTTACCTTACGAATGAAAGCGGGAGGGAAACCTATTACTACTTATGAGAGCAGGGGGGCGGGGCGACAGCTGAGATCAGAGAAAACTTGACACTGAAACTATGGAAGTGGTTGGGAGATGCCGAAAAAGGGTACATGAAGCATACACTGGCTGACTCTACAGGTTTGGCCTGTGTCAGGCAGGGCACACCGCGCATCACTCCACCACCATCAGGTTCATCTGGGTGATGAGCTCAAAGTCAACCATCACTACCTAGCACATGACCACGGCACATCATGGCAGTGCCGCCGCACCTCATGGCACACCTCACCCCACTCCAACCAACTTGCAAGCCATCATGATGCAGTGTGGGGTAGCAGGGAGGGCACACAGCCATGCAGAGTTCTACCAATATCTGCCAAACGTAACGTCTGCAAATGGGAACAGGACAGGTAAGGCTTCCTGGGTGGCTGGGGACAGGCGTGCTTCTACACAATCTATGCTCAGTCCCTGCGTAGTAATGCGCAGCTGCTTCACGTAATGGCCCAGGTGTTGCATGAGAGCCTTGTCCCCTGCTGCTGACCCCTGCTGCCCGCCCTGCCCAGTGCTGCTGCTTGGCCCCCTTGGCGTGATGTGCCCCTCAGGGCTGCTGCTGCTGGCCAGGCTGGTGCTGGGCCCTGAGTGGCTGCTGCTGCTGGCCACAGTGGGGTGAGGGGGCTGCCGGGCAGTGCGGCGGCTGTGGCTGAGGTACAGCTCAGTCAGCAGGTCCACAGTGGCCTTTTTCAGGACCATGCCCCTATGCAGCACCAGCCCTGCCTTGTTGTTCTCACACAGGTTGAGCTCAGCTGCAACCAGCACCTCTATACTCGGTTCCTCGATGTCCTCCATCTCGATGTCCAACTCCTCGAGGCCCTTCACCAGCTGTTGCAACCGCAAAGGGTGGGTAAGGCTGTGCAGGGGCAGGTAGGCGGCTGAGACCCAGTCTAAGACCCTGACAGTCAGCTGTCTCCAGCTGCAAGCTGCGCTGGCATGAGAGGAGGTCAGGCGAGAGAAGCCATATACCTCTCGGCTTGTGATCTGGGTGAGTTCCAGCAAGGCTTCCAGCTGCTCATGGCCCACCACAGAATCGTAAATCATCAGAGTGTGCAGGCTGGGTAGGTGGGCCAGCGCTGGCAGCAGCGCCGTGAGCCCTAACCCATATGCATTATAATGTTTCTCCTCATTAAAGAGCAATAGCTCCTGCAATCGTGTCAAGCTGCTCACAGCCGCTGCCAGTCTGTCCCAATCCTGCTGCTGCATGTCAAACACACCAGTCACTGCCAGCTGAGTAAGGGTGGGCGGAAAGGGCAGCAGTCCAGACAGGAAGCCGTACTTCCCGTTCACGAAAGCCCACCCACACAGGCGTAGTTTCTGCACCCTGCTGCCAATGAAGGGGGTCATGCCAAGCTGGCCTTCAATGCTAGCGTTCTGAAGGTCCAGGTGCAGCAGTTGTGGCAACAGCAGGGGGTGGTTGATGGCTGTCGCCAAGTGACCTATGCTCATTGTGCCACACCAGAAAGTCAGGCTCGTTAGGGAGGGAAAGGAGGTGGCTAGGGCTGCGCTGAAAGCAGGCTCCCATGAGCGATTCCCATGCCAGCCAATAGTCAGGAAGTCAACTGCCCCACACAGCGGCACTGCCCCAAGCATCCAGGCACCCAGACGGGCTGCATCTGCTGTTGCTGCAGCTGGCTCTGCTTTCCGACGTCGCTCTATTGCAGTTAATAGCCTCCAATCTGGCTCAAGTGTGAGGTCCAGCTTTGGGTGCTGCCTGTTCTGCAGGACCTCAGTCAGGAAGGGAGCAAGCTCACGAAGGTTGTCACGCTGGATGTCATGCTGGGTTGGGTAGGTGAGCTGGATCCTTGGACAGATCCGCAGCAGAGCTGTGGCCAGGAGCTTGCTGGTCCTGAAGACTTGCAGCTGACTGCTTGCATCCAGCTGGCGCAGGACTGCACCCAGGAGTTCCGCTGGCAGGCCCTGCAGGCCCGGCAACTGCTGGCTCGTACTAGCATCGCCTGCTGACGAGTTATCCATCAGGCCTACATCGTCATATAGAAAGCAAAGCAAGACGGTGAGTACTGCAAATCTTGCTGCAAGGCGTCGAAAAGAGCGTGGTGTAATTGAGCCCTGCACTGGGTATGTGCGAAGACCCTGTTGTGCCTAATACGCACCAGGCGTGTCGTATACGGCAAACAAAGCACCAATACTCTCTGATGTGCACGTACGATGCTTCCGAGAGAAATATGCTATTGTGTGGCCGAGATGCATGGCTGTCCAAAGTGTGGATAAGGCTATCCCTTTCCATTACGAGAAAATCACAAATCGTTATATAGTCGTCCTTTTTTATCTGTTGGCAGTGGCACACTCTTGTGCTGGGTTGAGGCGGAAGGGCCCCTATTATGGTGTGTGGAATGACCTCTATGGCGTACCATGCGTGCCGTATACGGCAAACAAACGGCGACGGGCACACATTGCTATGTTTATGGCACACATCGCGTGCAAGGCGCCCTTGCAGAGCATTACAGTGCTGTAGTGTGGCCAGGATGCATGGCTGTCTGTGACTCTGAGGCTGTCTGTGACTCTAAGCAGCGGCACCACACTTGCAGTCCAAGTTCACAGCTTGTAGGGCCCTTTTCGCAGACCCTTGCACGGCCCTTTTCGCTGACCGCTGCAAATTCCATGAGACATGTTAAGCATGTTAAGCCTTACGCCGGTTACGCCTTACGCCTTACGCATGTTAAGGCCGACGCGAGTACCTGAAATGTGCTTGAACCTCTGACCAGCGCCGTCGGCGCCTGTCGTCCCGTGGCTGCGACCGGCATCGCCATCGACTTCACCCACAACGACACTGCAGCGCTATCACTGCCAACGTCGCCACCACAGCCGCAGCCCAGCTAGGGCCCAGCCCAACTCGCAGCCCCTGGCATCAATCCACTCCCTGCTTGACTACTCCATGGGCCCTGACTAATGAGCTGGGAGTGTAGTTATACATACCAGCCTGCGCGCTTTAACTCACTGCCACCCCCATTGAAGGTTAGGAACCTCCACTCCAAACACCCAGCCAGCTCCTTGCCAACGCAGCCAACCAGCCTGACACTGCCACCAACTACAAACACCGACACCACCAGCCCACCCACAGCTGGCTGCAGCTTGTGGCTCAGGGCTGGTACACAATGGTCACACCTCGCTGCCTGGCGCCACCCACCTGCCCCACCCGCCCACTGCCTGATGCCTGACTGCCTCCAGCCTGCTGCACTGCCTTAATATCCAGTGCCACTGCTGTGGGGCGCTGGCCAGGGCTGGGTGCGACCGCAGCTGAGGGGGCAAGAGGGCTGTGCTGCGGCCCTGCTGCTGGTGGTGAGGGTGCAGCTCCTGGTGCCGCCACCTGCTGGGCCACTGAGAGGGGCCTGAGGGGCTGCCTGCTAGGGCTAAGGCTCCAGGGGGCAGCACCGCCCAGGCTGATGAGGTCAGGCTGCCAGCTGGGCTGACGGCTGGGCCTGGACCTGCGCAGGTACAGGGGGTGGGACCACACAGGGGGAGCAGGCTAGGAGCTTGAGCGCTGCCTTCTCCCACAACCTACCTACCCTTTACTGCCTATCCTTTACTACCTATCCTGGAGATGGCACTGGGACAACAGCAAGGTGCCTGACAATCTCCTCATGCCTTACCCCTGGCATCCGTAGCACCACAGCCTTTGGCACTGGACAACCTTTGGCACTGGACACTGCACCCTGATGCACTAAGCCTGACCCTGACCTTCCACCAACCCAACCAACACGCCCGCCCACCCAGCCACCCACCTGCCAGCCTGACCACCCTCAAGCCTCCAGCCCGCCTGCACCGACCCACCTGTTGAGCCCCTCCAGCAGCACACAGGCCTTGCACAGCGGCTGACTGGACAGGTACCCACATCACCCTCCCCCTCCTCCCCCTTCTCCTCCTCCCCTGGCTGACCTCCTTCTTCTCACCATGCTCCACCTCAGCCGGCACTTCCGCACTGTGGCCTATCCCCTGTGGTGCAGTCTGCCCAGGCTGTGTAGGTGAGACTGGTCTGGGGCCTGCGTCCTGCATTGTGGCCAAGGGGAGTGGAAGTGGTGATGAGGGAGGTGGAGCTGGTTGGCACTGCAACATGTCTGCTGACCACACCACTGTACGGGCTTCTGCTGCTGCAAGCTGTGCACCTGGCAGTGACCCTGGTGTGGCTGCTGCAGGTGATGGCCCTGCCCCTGGCCATGCCTCTGGCCCTGGTTCAAGACACCGCTGAAGCTGGCACCACATCCTGACCCACTTAGGAGCAGCTGGCCTGCCACTGCCTCATGCAAGCCTGATGGACCTCCCTCACCAGCAGCACGGCTGGCCGAACCCCTTCTACCCACTACTACTGCTGCTCTTGATGACAGGCACTGCACTTGACAGGGCTGTTTGCTGGCTGCTGATGAGGTGGCAGGGTGCAAGGGGGCAATGCTGGCTGCTGACAGGGCAGTAGGCAGGGAGGTGCCTGGGCTGGCAGCTGTGCCAGGGCTACGATGGGCAGCCAGGGAGACTTCAAAGTGGTCAGCGGAGCGGGTGAGGTCCAGGATGGCTGAGGGCGGGGTTGCCTGGGAGGGTCAGGGCAAAGCAGGGCAGGGCCACTGCTAGGGATCTAGGGAAGAGGGGCGGGCAAACCAGTGGCGGCGATATTGCGCACCCCGCTGCCACCCTCCAGCTGCCACCCTCAAGCAAGCAGCCTCATTCAGCCCCCTGGGCCTCATTGCTCTCAATGGCCAATCCTCCAGCAACCACCCCCTTGCAGACAACCTGTTACAGCCGCCCCGCTCTGCCCTGCACTGCTCCCAGTGGCCAGGATCAAGAGCCTCTCACCACCAGCTTCCAGGCCCAGGCCAGTGCTGCACCCACCTCCAGGTCCTTGATGAAGTCGCGGGCAAAGCCCCTGGCAGCAAAGGGCGCGTACACACACTCTGTGGAGAAGTAGTCCAGGCGCTTGAAGTAGGCATACATCACGATCTCCTGCGCTGCACAGCCAGCAGGGAGGGCAGCACTCCAGCCAGGTGAGTGGAGGGAAGCACTCAGCCAGGTATGGTATGATACAGTAATGGTACACATGGTGATAGGGCAGGCATTGGGCGGGCAGCACTCAGCCACGTGAGTGGGTGAGGCATGAAGGTGTGATGGTAGGGATGTAGCACCACATGCTTAAGGGCGTGGTGTGTGGGCGTGAGGTATGAGGCATAGGTAGGCTAGCACCCAACAAGCATGGGGCAGGCATTGGGCGGGCATTTGATAAGCACAGATAGGTCATGGGGTCACACTACATGCGAGTGAACAGCACACAGGTGGGTGGTGCATGAGATGTGGGCATGAGGGCATGTTGGCGGGTGGCGTGAGCCCCAAGCAGCAGTGGTCAGGCATTGAGTAGTACTGGAGAGACATTGAGCATTAGGCAGGGGTTCTTACAGGTGGGCATGGGGTTTTCTTACAGGTGGGCATGGGGCCCTGTTCCCTGTTATGGCTGGACATGGTTGAGGGGCGGGGCAAGTCAGTAGTGCATGGATCAGACTGCTCAGTGCGGGCAGTGCACCCTCAGCCAATCAGTGTTCAGTACCTATGCCAATCAGTGCCTATGCCAATCAGTGTTCAGTGTTCAGCCCAGCTACAGTCTTGCCCCCTTGTTCCTGCTGCCTGCTGGCCCAGCAGACCCTTATCAGGGCGGGCAATGGGCTGGCTCAACTGCGGCTGGCATTCCTGGTGGCTACTTCTGGTGCTGGGTGCTGCCAGTGCTGGGTGCCTGTGGTGACGTCTTCAATGCAACAGATATATGCCAGTGCTGAGAGCCACGTTCGGCTGATGAGAGAAGGAGGGAGTGACCTGTCGACACTGAGATCAGATGGTAAAGACACAGGCAACGAGTTTGAAGCTGTGCAAGCTGGGGAGAAAGATAGGAAGCCGCCAGAAGTGCAAAGCCTCGCAGCTGCCGCTGTGGCTACTGCTATCCACAAACGCGTCAAATGACGTAGTCCGTAGAGTGTAACAGTGTTTTGTTCTCGCGCTACATGTAGCGTTCGCTATGAAATGCCATGGGCCTTTGTGGCTCAGGGCTGGTACACAATGGTCACACCTCGCTGCCTGGCGCCCCCCTGCACCTGCCCCACCCGCACAACGCCTGCTGCCTGACTGCCTCCAGCCTGCTGCACTGCCTCGACATCCAGCGCCACTGCTGTGGGGCGCTGGTCAGGGCTAGGTGTGGCCCCAGGTGAGGGGGCTTGAGGGCTGTGCTGCGGCCCTGCTGGTGGTAGTGAGGGTGCAGCTCCTGGTGCCGCCACCTGCTGGGCCACTGAGAGGGGCCTGAGGGGCTGCCTGCTGGGGTTAAGGTTCCAGGGGGCAGCACCGCCCAGGCTGATGAGGTCAGGCTGCTAGCTGGGCTGCCGGCCGGGCCTGGACCTGCGCAGGGACCATGGACCTGGGACCGTGGACCTGGGAAGGCACAGGAGGTGGGCCCACACAGCGGGGTAAGGCTAGGAGCGAGGCACTTGGCGAGGCTAGGAAGTAAGGTAAAGAAGACCACTCCGGCATAAGAACCAGCGTGTGTCAGGGGAGGGATTTTGACTGAGGTGGCGCGGCCTGCTCCCACCACCAACCCCTCACTGCTAGGCACTGTGACAACAGCAGCAGCATGGAGCCTGACTAACTCCTCATGCATCCATAACCCCTTGCATCCATTTCTGCATCAACTTGCAACTTGGAGTACACGTAGGCAACAAAGGCGGGAGTGTTGCAGCTTCAGCCCGCCCACAGACTTTACCCTCTGTTCCTATCTGCCTGCTGGCCCAGCAGACTGGCTGTGGGCTGGCTCGATGCTTCCAGGCGCACAGGGAGGCAGGCAGGGGGCAGGGGGGCAGGGGTGCTGGCCAAAGGGCTAGGACGGAGGCATGGTCATGGCCTGCCCAGCCCCCTGTGTGTGACCACCCTGTGTAGGTGTGTGAGGTCAGGTCCGGCCTGTGGTCCTCAGACTTGAGGTAGGCCAGCTGGAGGGGCTGGAGGGGGCTGGAGGGGCTGGAGGGCCACTGCCCGGATGTCCCTGATGACCACACACCACTGCCCCTGCTGCCTGTTGAGCCCAGCTCCACCTGCCGCCCCTGATGCCCCTGCTGCACACCCGCCCCGCCCCGTCCCGCCTCGTCCTGCCTGCCCTCTTCCTGTCACCCTCCCCAGGGAACAAGCGCGCGTGCGTAGCCGCCACCCGCCGTGTGGCCAGGTTGTAGGGGTCGGGTAAAGGTTACATTGCAACGGGGCACGGTGGTATTTGCTAGTCCAATCCGGAACGTGACACTACAGGTTTGGCCTGTGTCAGGCAGGGCACACCACGCACCACTCCACCACCATCAGGTTCATCTGGGTGACGTGCTCAGGGTCAACCATCACTACCCAGCACATGACCACGGCTCATCATGGCAATGCCGCCGCACCTCATGGCACACCTCAGCCCACCTCAACCAGCTTGCAAGCCATCATAACACAGTGTGGGGTAGCAGGGAGGGCACACAGCCATGCAGTGTTCACATTGTTTATTCACCAATTTATTCTTCATTCGGAAATAGGGCAGCTAAGGCTTCCTGGTTGGCTGGGGACAGACGTGCTTCGCCCAATTCCTGTTCTGTGATGCGCAACACCTTCACGCAGCGGCCCAGGCGTTGCATGAGAGCCTGGCCCCCTGCTGTTGACCCACCCTGCCGAACCCCCTGCCCAATGTTGCCACCTGGCCCCCCTGGCGTGATGTGCCCCTCAAGGCTACTGCTGGCCAGGCTGGTGCTGGGACCTGAGTGGCTGCTGCTGCTGGCCACAGTGGGGTGAGGGGGCTGCCGGGCAGTGCGGCGGCTGTGGCTGAGGTACAGCTCAGTCAACAGGTCCACAGTGGCCTTGCTCAGGCACAGATCCTCATCCAGCACGAGCCCTGCCTTGTTGCGCTCACACAGGTTGAGCTCAGCTGCAGCCAGCACCTCAATACTCGGTTCCTCGATGCCCTTCACCAGCTCATGCAACCGCAAAGGGTGAGTGAGGCTGTGCAGGGGCAGGTAGGCGGCTGAGACCCAATCTAAGCGCCAGATTTTCAACTCCCTCCAGCTGCAGTCTGCGCTGGCCCGGGAGGAGGTCAGGCCGGAGAACCCATGCACTTCTAGGTGCGTGATCTGGGTGAGGGCCAGCAAGGCGTCCAGCTGCTCCTGGCCCACCACAATGTTAATCATCACCAGAGTGTGTAGGCTGGGTAGGGGGACCACCGCTCGCAGCAGGTACGTGAGCCCTGGCCCCCTCGTGCGGCAGAAGCTGTCCTCATCATGGAGCTTCAGCTGCTGCAACTGTGTCAAGCTGCTCACAGCCGCTGCCAGTCTGTTCCAATTCCATCGATGCGAGTGCCAACCACTCACTTGCAGCTGAGTTAGGGTGCGTGGTAGGGGCTGCAGGTCCCAGAGGAACTTGTGCTCCCCGTTTACTGTAACCCGGCCACTCAGGCTGAGTGTCTGCAACCTGCTACCAACGATGGGTGACCTGAACAGCTGGTCTTCATGTATGATTTCAGCGCCCATGATATCCAGGTGCAGCAACCGTGGCAACAGCAGGTGGTGGTTGATGGCATTGGCCAAGTTACCAATGCTTATCCTGTTCATCCGGGCAGTCAGGCTTGTCAGAGAGGGAAACGAGGACGCCAGGATTGCGCTGCAAACAGGCTCCCATGGAAGTTCTATGTCCTCACGCCAGCTGATAGTCAGGCAGTGTACTGCCCCACACAGCGGCACTGCCCCCAGCATCCAGGCGACCAGTCGGGTTGCCTCTGATGCTGCAGCAGTTGGCTCTGCTCTGCGACGTTGCTGTATTGCTTCTGTGAGCTGAGAGGCTGGCCGCAATGTGAGGTGCAGCTTTGCTTGCTGCCTGTCCTGCAGGACCTCAGTCATGAAAGGCGCAAGCTTACGAAGGTTATGCCCAAGGATGTCATGCTGGGTTGGGTAGGTGAGTTGCATCCTTGGCCATTTCCGCAGCAGAGCTGTGGCCAGGAGCTTGCTGGTCCTGAAGACTTGCAGCCGACTGCTTGCATCTAGCTGGCGGAGGACTGCATCCAGGAGTTCCGTTGGTAGGCACTGCAGGCCCTGAAAGTGCTGGCCCTTATTCACGTCGCCTGCTGATGACTGCTCCATCAGCCCTACATAAAGAAAGCACAGCAAGACGTTGAGTACTGCAGAGTTTATGATGACCTGGTGCGAGGCGTCAGTGCCGGGCTCACAGGACAGCACAGTATAGGATCTGGGAGGGGAAAGAGCGTGCTCCAACCACGTCCGAGGCACGTCCGACCTCGGATGGGCTCAGCGACGGATGCACATGTCTATGGTTCTCAGCAATGCGCCCCTGCAATGAGGTTTGCGCCATTGTCGTTATGTGACCAGGATGCATGGCTCTCGAATAAGCAGCGGTAAGGTTCTGTGCTGGGCTCAGGTGATACCACCCCTATCTGTACCCCACCAACATCACACCTGTAGCCCATAAAGCCTACAGGTAATGCTGTTCTCACGCAATGGTCACACCTCGCTGCCTGGCGCCCCCCACCTGCCCCACCCGCGCAAAGCCTGCTGCCTGACTGCCTCCAGCCTGCTGCACTGACTCAACATCCGCGCTACTGCTGCTGTGGGGCGCTGGCCAGGGATGGGTGATGGGCGCTGGTCAGGGGGCGGGAGGGCTGTGCTCTAGCCCTGCTGCTACTACTGCTTGAGAACCGGCGTGCATTAGGGGATGAGCTTCTGCCTGGCGGGGGTGCGACCTGCTCCTACCCCCTACCCTTCACTGCTAGGCACTGGGACAACAGCAGCAGCTGCATGGAGCCTGACAAAGTCCTCATGCGTGGCCCCTGGCATCCGTAGCAGGTCACCCCCGCAATTGGCTGCAACCCTGATAACTATTCGACTGATCTTTAAGAGTTTTTCAGCGATTCTTGCGCAGGGCTGTGCAGCTCACGAGATATGGCAGAGACAGATATGGCTGGCTTATCAGGAACACCCACCCACCCAGCTCAATCCCTGGCACTGACTGGTGGGTGACTGCCCGGTCACCACTGACCCTGCCACATCGCCAGCCCTGACCCACCCTGCCACCACCATCACCCCACGCTACTCACACCCCCAGCCGTGTCTGGAAGTTTCACCACCATCAAAGCCCAGCCCTGCTCAGCCATGCCCTGCCCAGGCCTGCCCGCCCTCCCCTCCCCCAGCCACCCTCCCCAGGGGAGGACGAGAACGAGCGTGAGTGCGTAGCCGCCGCCCGCCGTGTGTTCCAGTTTTCCCTCACCGCCTCCAGCCTGGCCCTGGACCTGCAGCGGCTGGAGCTGGCCTGCGCCTTCCTGCTCACTGACAGGCTGTGGGCTGTCGCCATGGCGGACCTGGCGCAGCTGGCGGTGGGCCTACACGCCAACACGGCGCAGCGCAGGCTGCTCACGACCCCCTCCGCCCTCCCCAGCCCCCGCCCCGCCAGCCTCAGCCCAACAGCATCTGGCCCCACAGCCATGGGAGGTCAGCAGGGGCCGGGGTGGGTGGAGAAGCTGGAGTCGTTCTGGCAGCTGTTTGTGACGTATGTGGTGGAGGCGACTGCTGGCACTGAACACAACCTGGCGTGGTGGATGGCGGCGGTGAAGGCGGGCAATGCGTGAGCAGGGGCCGCAGGGGCAGGGCGGCAGCATAGGCACCAGGGGCTGCTAGGTGGTGGTGGGAGCAGGCATGAAGGGGTGCAGGGCCCAATAGGCCTCCTCCTGCTGCCTGTCATCCCTGCTTGCCCCTGCTGCTGGGTCTCAGCCCACCCCAACACCTGGCTGCCTGGTCCTTGTAGGTGCGGCAGCAGGGGGAGGGCGGCTGGGAGGTGCTGCTGGCCATGGCAGGCCGCATGCTGTGTCTGTTGTGTTGGTCCAGGTTGTGTCCAGCCTGATGCAAGTGCTGGTGGCAGCAGGGGAGGCACGCTGCCTGAGACTGCACCAGCAGCTGGGCGCCGCCTGCAATGTGACCAGCCAGGGCAACGGCGTGACAGCAGCAGAGACACCCCCTCCTGATGCTGCCACCACCTCCTCCCCAGCTTCAGCTGCAGCAGCTGAGCCTGCCCAGGGAGCATCAGGTGCAGCTGGGGCTGTGACTGGTGCTGGGGCTGCAGGGGCGGGTGCAGCTGCTGAGCCTGTGCTGACCCAGCCGTCATCTGGGCCACACCACACGGGCAGGATGCCTGATGCTGCAACCCAAGCTGCAAACCAGTCATCCAGTCCTGAGCCAGACGCCAAAGCAGCAGGAGCAGCAGCAGGAGCAGGGTTGGCAGCAGCAGCAGCGGCATCAGGGTCGTCAGCAGCAGCTGCCGTAAAGGTCACTGCAGCAGGAATGGCAAACGCATGACTCTGGTGTGTGGCCTGCATTGCGGTGCAGCTGATGCTGCCCCTTGCTCCATAAACTGGCACGTTGTGCAGTTCATACCACCGTGTGGCAATGCAAACATATTGGTGGGCATGCCGGTGGCTATTACTATTGCTGGGTGCTGCCAGGCTGCTAGCTAGGCGCTGCGAGCCTGTGGTGCGTGCGTCTTTGGTGCAACACTGTTCTGTCTCATCTTCTGTGAGCCGTCACCTGCTGTGTGAGCCACCATCTACCTGTGTGAACCATTGTCTAATGGTGAGAGCAGGACATAGTGACGTCTCGACGCATAGATCAGGGAAGGAGACCTGAAATGAGGGGTGTAGGTGATGGGATGCGGGTGGAGGCACAGCAAGAGTCGTGATTGGTCACAGGCTGCGAGTACTTGAGACAAACTGTGCTACCTAGATGGCTGGGGAGAGAGGGGTGGGTGTAAAAGTTGCTAGTACACGCCAGTATGCTGCGTTCTGACCAGGATGATTGCCGCAAGTAGTGCAGGAAACTGTCCGACGTATCCACATTTTGCTCAATGTAAGACTTCCAGAATACAAGACCAACTTAAGGGGAAAGGAAGCGAAACCCCGCCCAACACAAGCCGAGACCTGTAAGTGTAAGTGCATGTTCAGAACATCAAGGCTTGCGTATAAACAAGGGGAAATCCTATCATGCATCCTAGCTTTGAAACAACCCTGCATCATAGGGTCTGGGAGGGTGGTGGTTGGGAGGAGCCGGGAATTAAGGGTACATGAGGCACACACTGGCTGACACTACAGGGTCAACCACCACTACCCATCACATGACCACCTCAGCCCACCCAGCCAGCTAGTGAGCCATCATGATGCAGTGTGGGGCAGCAGGGAGGGCACCCAGCCATGCGGTGTTCTACTCATATCCGGCAAAAGTGCAAACGGGAACAGGACAGGTAAGGCTTGCCGGTTGGCTGTGGACATAAGTTTAGCGCCCGGTCCCTGCCATCTGATGCGCACCGCCTTCACGCAACGGCCCACGCGCTGCATGAGAGCGTGGCCCCCTGCTGCTGACCCCTGCTGCCCACCCTGCCCAGTGCTGCTGCCTTGCCCCCCTGGTGTGATGTGCCCCTCAAAGCTGCTGCTGCTGGCCATAGTGGGGTGGGTGAGCTGCTGGGCAGTATGGAGGCTGTGGTTAAGGTATTGCTCAGTCAGCATGTCCACAGTGGCCTTGCTCAGGGTAATGTTGTCATCCAGCACCAGCCCTGCCTTGTTGTGCTCACACAGGTTGAGCTCAGCTGCAGCCAGCACCTCTATACTGGGTTCTTTGACGTCCCCGACTAGTCGATGCAACCACAGAGGGTGAGTGAGGCTGTGCAGGGGCAGGTAGGCGGCTGTGACCCAGTCCATTGTATGCGCCTTTAGCTGCCTCCAGCTGCAGGCTGCGCTGGCCCGGGAGGAGGTCAGGCCAAAGAAGGCTGCGACCTGCAGGCTGGTGATCTGGGTGAGTGCCAGCAAAGCGTCCAGCTGCTCCTGGCCCACCACAATTTCATCCATCACCAGGGTGTGCAGGCTGGGTAGGTGGGCCAGCGCTGGCAGCAGCGACATGGGCCCTGGCCCACCCTTGTGCGAATCTCTGTTATCATAAGTGAGCCTGAGCTGCTGCAACTGTGTCAAGCTGCTCACAGCCGCTGCCAGTCTGACCCAATCCCACGGCTCCTCGTACGCATTAATCACTTCCAGCTGAGTCAGGGTGGGCGGTAAGGGCAGCAGTCCAGACAGGAACTGGTGCACATCAAAGATACCATACAGGCTGAGTGTCTGCAGCCTGCTGCCAATGAAGGGGGACCTGCCAGGCAGGCCTTGCTGTGTGATGCTGGCATACACCAGGTCCAGGTGCAGCAGCCGTGGTAACAGCAGGGGGTTGATCGCATTCGCCAAGTGACCTATGCTCATGCTGCACTTCTGTAGGGTCAGGCTTGTTAGAGAAGGGAAGGAGGCGGCCAGGGCTGCGCTGAACTCAGGCTCCCATGGAAAATCCAAGTCGTAATGCCAGCTGATAGCCAGGCTGTCGACTGCCCCACACAGCGGCACTGCCTTTAGCATCATTGCCACTAGACGGGCTGCATCTGCTACTACTGCAGCAGCTGGCTCTGCACTCCAATAGTCCCACATTGCATCCGTTGGGACAGCAACTGGTTGCAGTGTGAGGTGCAGCTTTGGTTGCTGCCTGCTGCGCAGGACCTTAGTCAGGAAGGGAGCCAGCTCACGAAGGTGTTGCCCAATGATGTCATGTGGGGTTGGGTAGGTCAGCTTGATCCTTGGACATATCCGCAGCAGAGCTGTGGCCAAGAGCTTGCTGGTCCTGAAGACTTGCAGCCGACTGTTTGCATCCAGCTGGCTCAGGACTGCATTTAAAAGTTCCACTGGCAGGCTCTGCATCTTCATCAGGCCTACATCGTCAAGAAAGATAGCAAAGCAAGACGATGAGTACTGCAGAGCTTAGGACTGTTGGTGCACAGCAAGACCTACCTGGTGAAAGGCGTCAGTGACGAGCCCACAGGACAGCACAGGATAGGACCTGGGAATAGAATGAAAAGTGCTGCGGTATGTGACCTCCAACGGGTATGGGCCCTGCAACGGGTATGTGACCTCCAGTAATCTTTGATTTGCTCAGCGATGGAGCATGCCACCTCGCACTCCCAACCCAGCTTGGGTGCCGACAGCGACAGACACCACACTACAGCTTGGGTGCCGACAGCGACAGACACCACTAGAAAGTGCAAATGAGTGCCGCACTGCCCAGCTCGCAAGCCCTGGCATGCATCTATTTCTGCTCAAATACCCCCATGGGCCGTCAAGGGTGTGAACCTACGCAATGCCACTTTGGATGATGCATCAGGGCGAAATGAATAAAAGGAACTGGTGCACAGCCACCCCTGCCCCTGCTGGCCACCCGCAACTGCCGGCTGTCCATTGAGCCCAGCTCCACCCTGCCACTCCCGCTGCCCCTGCTGCACACATACCCAGCCAGCCCTGACCCACCCTGCCACCACCATCACCCCACGCTACCTAAACCCCAGCCATGTTAGCTTTGCCTCCATCACCAACACCCACTGCTGCCACCTCCCTGCCCAGCCCTGCCCAGCCCCGACCAGCCCTGCCTGCCCTCCCCTCCCCCTGCCCCCATACACAAGGGGGGACAAGAACGAGCGTGAGTGCGTAGCCGCCGCCCGCCGTGTGTTCCAGTTGTCCCTCACCGCCTCCAGCCTGGCCCTGGACCTGCAGCGGCTGGAGCTGGCCTGCGCCTTCCTGCTCACTGACAGGCTGTGGGCTGTCGCCATGGCGGACCTGGCGCAGCTGGCGGTGGGCCTACACGCCAACACGGCTCACGCCCCCCACCTCCCTCTCCAGCCCCCGCCCCGCCAGCCTCAGCCCAACAGCATCGGGCCCCACAGCCATGGGAGGTCAGCAGGGGCCGGGGTGGGTGGAGAAGCTGGAGCCGTTCTGGCAGCTGTTTGTGACGTATGTGGAGGAGGCGACTGCTGGCACTGAACACAACCTGGCGTGGTGGATGGCGGCGGTGAAGGCGGGCAATGCGTACCTGCCTGACCTGGTCACCCCGCTGCAGCGGGCTCAGCCTATGAACGCCAAGATGCTGGTCGGGGCTGCTTCCCAGTACGTGCAAGAGGTCAGTGGGGCGGCTGAGCGGGGGCCGCATCCTTGCTGGCCCCTGCTGTTTGGCCATGCCATGTTGTCGTTGCGCTATGAATTGGCCACTTTGAGAGCTGCACTACCGCGCATCGCCCTATGAATCATGCATCAGGGCGAAACAAAATGCCGCCTACCCCAGCCTGCCCTTCTTCTTCAACAGGGGCTGCAGGGGCCAGGAGGCCTCCTCCTGCTGCCTTGCACCCCTGCTGCTTGCCCCTGCTGCTGGGTCTCAGCCCACCCCAACACCCGGCTGCCTGGTCCTTGTAGGTGCGGCAGCAGGGGGAGGGCGGGTGGGAGGTGCTGCTGGCCATGGCAGGCCGCATGGGGCAGTGTGACATGGGTATAGGTTTGGTGTGGGCAGTGTGAGCATGAGGTGTGGGAAGGGAGACATGCCGGGTTTCTGTGGTGAATAAACAAGTGTGAGACAAGCATTACTGGTGCTGCTGTGCCTGTTGTATTGGGCCAGGTGGTGTCCAGCCTGATGCAAGCGCTGGTGGCAGCGGGGGAGGCACGCTGCCTGAGACTGCACCAGCAGCTGGGCGCCGCTTGCAATGTGACCAGCCAGGGCAATGGCGTGACAGCTGCAGAGCAAGAGAGCCGGGAGCAAGCATGGGAGGCATCAGTGGTGGTAGGGGCGGAAGCAGGGGCGAGGGCAACAGGGGCAGGGGCATGGGTGTGAGGTGCAGGGCAGGCGCAGAGTACCTAGATGTTCAAGCTTGAGTTGCGGACCAGCGCCGTCAGCACCAACTGAACCGGTGGCATCGACCGGCGTCACCACCACCCCACAACGACACTACAGCGCCATCACTGCCAACGTAACCACCACGGCCGCAGCCCAGCTAGGGCCCAGACAGCGACAGACACTCCACTTTCCAGATGTGGTTCAGTGCTTAGACTACGGCTTCGCCTCACTGCCTTACTCGCAGCCCCTGGCATCCATCCACTCCCTGCTTGACCACTCCATGGGCCCTAACTCATGAGCTGGGAGTGTAGGTTTACATACCAGCCTGCAAATTACCACCAACTAAAAACACGAATAGTACCAGCCCACCCTCAGCAGGGTCCAGCTTGTGGCTCAGGGCTGGTACGCAATGGTCACACCTCGCTGCCTGGCGCCACCCACCTGCCCCACCCGCCCACTGCCTGCTGCCTGACTGCCTCCAGCCTGCTGCACTGCCTCAATATCCAGCGCCACTGCTGCTGTGGGGCGCTGGCCAGGGCTGGGTGCAACCGCAGCTGAGGGGGTAAGAGGGCGCCGGCCCTGCTGCTACTACGGCATGAGGAATGGTGAACATCAAGGGGGGAGCTTGCGCCTGGAGAGGGGGCGCGGCCTGCTCCCACCACCTACCCTTCACTGCTGGACACTGCGACAACAGCAGCAGCATGAAGCCTTCATGCCTGACCCCATGCATCCATTCCCGCATCGGCTTGCAAGACCCGTGTAAAGCTGGCTAGGCAAGTTGGCTAGGCACTGGGAGCGACCTGGGAGCGAACATAATTTACCCTTCCTGGCTAGGTAGTGGGAAAACAGCAGCAGCATGGAGCCTGACGCACTTCTCATGCCTGACCCCTTGCATCATGTCAGATATGGCCGGCTTGTCAGGAACACAGTAACCTTTGGCACCGGACCCTGATGCCTGACCCAGACTTTGATCAACTACGTGGCTCATCATCCCTAACACCGTGCCTACCATGTCCAACATGGCTGGCTTGTCAGGAACGCTCCCTGTGCAATCCCTGGCGCTTCACACTGAACCCTGACGCACCAAACCTGCCCCTGACCTTGCACCACCCCTCCCAACCCGCCCACCTACCTGCCTGCCCAGCCTCTAGCCCACCCGCACCTACCCACCTGTTCCGCCCCTCCAGCAGCCCACAGGCCTTGCACAGCGGCTGACTGGACAGGTAGCCACAGCGCCCGCACTGCCCCACTGACTGCAGCCCACGCCTGGCCCAGGACGCCTGCCTGCCAGCAGCCAGGGCTGGGGCTGCAGCAGCGACAAGGGATGGCGGAGGTGCAGCTGCAACGGCCTCCACTGGTGCCGGTCCTATATCATCCACTAGTGCTGGAGCTGCCGCTGCTGCTGACATGGATAGGGCTGCGAGTGCTGGCTCCACTGCTGCCAATGTAGATGGCGATGACGTTGCTAATGACGTGGCCAGCCCCACTGCTGCCATGGTTCCATTCACAGGGGCTGCCTGAGAGGCCCATCCCCCTGTGTGTGACCACCCTGTGTAGGTGAGGGCAGCGCCGACCCTGTGGGCCTCAGACTTAAGGCAAGCCAGCTGGAGGGGGAGGCCTAATGGGGCCACTGCCCGGCTATGCTCTGGGAACAGGTGGGCGGCCAAGCCTGACCCTGATGACCACACACCACTGCCCCTGCTGACCATGCAGCCCAGCTCCACCTGCCGCCCCTATTGCCCCTGCTGCACACATAACCCGCCAGCCCTGCCCCACCCTGCCACCACCATGACACCACCACGCTGCCAAGCAGCCCAGCCTTGCCCAGTCTTGCCTGCCCTCCCCTCCCCCTACCACCCTCCACACATGAGGACGAGAATGAGCGTAGCCGTTGCCCGCCGTGTGTTCAAGTTGTCCCTCACCGCCGCTAGCCTGGCCCTGGACCTGCAGCGGCTGGAGCTGGCCTGCGCCTTCCTGCTCACTGACAGGCTGTGGGCTGTCGCCATGGCGGACCTGGCGCAGCTGGCGGTGGGCCTATACACCAACACGGCGCAGCGCAGGCTGCTCACGACCCCCTCCGCCCTCTACAGCCCCCGCCCCGCCAGCCTCAGCCCAACAGCATCGGGCCCCACAGCCATGGGAGGTCAGCAGGGGCCGGGGTGGGTGGAGAAGCTGGAGCCGTTCTGGCAGCTGTTTGTGACGTATGTGGTGGAGGCGACTGCTGGCACTGAACACAACCTGGCGTGGTGGATGGCGGCGGTGAAGGCGGGCAATGCGTACCTGCCTGACCTGGTCAACCCGCTGCAGCGGGCTCAGCCTATGAACGCCAAGATGCTGGTCGGGGCTGCTGCCCAGTACGTGCAAGAGGTCAGTGGGGCGGCTGAGAGGGGGTCGCAGGGGCAGGGCGGCAGCAGAGGCAGCAGAGAGCATCAGAAGGCCTAATCCTGGGCTGGACGCTAGGTAGTAGTGGGAGCAGGCGGAAGCTCCTTACTTCTCCTTCTTCAGTGGCTGCTGGGGCAAAAAAGCCTCCTCCTGCTGCCCAGCATCCTTGCTGGCCCCTGCTGTTTGGTTTCACCGCCTGCCCGTGTTTTTACGCTATGTATAGCGTTTGCCCTGAAATGGCATGCTTCAGGTGTCGTTTTGCCCTATGAATCATGCATCACGCTTGACCTTTCTGTCCATCTGCCAGAGCACTTGCATCTTCTTCTTCTTCATCAGGGGCTGCAGGGGCCAGGAGGCCTCCTCCTGCTGCCTGTCATCCCTGCTTGCCCCTGGTGCTGGGTCTCAGCCCACCCCAACACCCAGCTACCTGGTCCTTGTAGGTGCGGCAGCAGGGGGAGGGCGGGTGGGAGGTGCTGCTGGCCATGGCAGGCTGCATGCGCAAGAGGTTCCGCTCCAGGTGTTGTCCAGCCTGATGCAAGCGCTGGTGGCAGCAGGGGAGGCACGCTGCCTGAGACTGCACCAGCAGCTGGGCGCCGCCTGCAATGTGACCAGCCAGGGCAACGGCGTGACAGCTGCAGAGCAAGTCAGCCCGAAGCAAGCAGGGGCGGCATCAGTGGTGGCAGGTGCAGAAGCAGGGGCAAGGGCAACAGGGGAGGGGTTAGGGGTGTGGGGTGCAGGGCAGGTGCAGGCACCCCCTCCTTATGCTGCCCACACCTCCTCTCCAGCTGCAGCTGCAGCAGCTGAGCCTGCCCAGGGAGCATCAGGTGCAGCTGGGGCTGTGACTGGTGCTGGGGCTGCAGGGGCGGGTGCAGCTGCTGAGCCTGTGCTGTCCCAGCCAACAGCTGCGCCACAGCACATGGACGGGGTGCCTGATGCTGCAACACAAGCTGCAAACCAGTCTTGAGCCAGGCGCCACTGCAGCGAGAGCAGCAGCAGGGTCTGCAGCGGCTGGGGGTCAGGGGCTTGACCCTGTTGCCCCACACCTGGCTGCAGCCGGTCAGGTCAGGCTCAGGGGCCCGGGCTCAGAGGTGATGCAGTGCCTGAAGCAGATGTAGGCGGTGGTGGTTGGCTGCCAGGCGGCAGGAGTGTTTAGTCTGCGCTCAGGTGAAGGCCTGGCGGCATGCCAGCGCGCCATGATGACCATGTGGCAGACGATTAGCTACGACTGCATCGTGCACTGCCCGCACACGGACATCGCAGCCGCTGCCGCAGCCCAGCCGCAGCAAGCTAGCGATGTGCCCAAGGCGTGCGAGGCGGTGTTGACCAAAGTCAACGCGCTGTTGGGCACGCCGAGCAATCCGCCAGCAGCAACACAGCAGCAGACGAGACATGGCCAGACGAGGGCACAAGCTGCGGCCGCCGCTGCAGCAGCAGCGCAGGAGTCGCGCAAGGGCAGCGAGGCATTGGATACGTCTAGGGAATAAGGAACCTAGCGATGTCTGACGAGCGCACCGTCACCGGTCGCGCTGACCTCCCCGCTTCAACTGGGGTTAGAGGCGCGGCTGATGCGGGCGTTGCTCCATCAACTGGTGGGCATGCCGGTGGCTACTTCTGGTGCTGCCAGGCTGCCAGGCTTCCATGGATCATCTTCCAGCAGGAAGGAGTAACCTCTCGACATTGAGATCAGACAGTAGAAAAGGAGGCCTGAGATGGGTGTTTGGTAAAGGTTGAAATGTAACGGGGCACGGTGGCGCATTGGTACATACAGTGTTGGTACATGCTAGTCCCCTACTCAAGGAAGGCTTAAGCCGTCACTCCCTCACAGCACTCCCTCACCCTCACTCCTCCAGGCTTTCCCCCGGAACTCCTAAACAGAACAGAATCCCAGCTTAAGAACAAAGCAACCGACACCTTGTCACGCACGCCAACACCCATGTGAGAGCCGGCCTGGAACAAGGCATGGGCATTAACATGGAAACATGAAATCATACCATGCATCCAAGCACATAAACAACTCTGCTCCATGGGGTCTGGAAGGTGGTGGTTTGAGAGCAGCAGGGAATGAGGGGGGCATGAGGCATGCACTGGCTGACACTACAGGTTTGGCCTGTGTCAGGCATGGCACACCGCGCATCACTTTGACCACCGCCAGGTTCATCTGGGTGATGGAGCTCAGGGTCAACCATCACTACCCAGCACATGCCCACGGCACATCATGACAGTGGTGCTACACCTTGCGGCCCACCTCAGCCCACCCCAGCCGGCCTGCAAGCCATCATGACGCAGTGTGGGGTAGCAGGGAGGGCACACAGCCATGCAGTGTTCTTCTGTTATCCACTAAATCTAACGTTTGCCGTTGGGAACAGGACAGCCAAGGCATGCCGGCTGGCTGGGGACAGTATTGCTTCGCTCATTCCCCGCAATGTAATGCGCATCGGCTCCATGCACCGGCCCATGCGCTGCATGGGAGCCTGGCCCCCTGCTGCTGACCCTTGCTGCCCCCTCGGCCCACTGCTGCTGCCTGGCCCCCCTGGCGTGATGTGCCCCTCAGGGCTGCTGCTGCTGGCCACAGTGAGGTGGAGGGGCTGCTGGCCAGTACAGCGGCTGTGGCTGAGATATAGCTCAGTCAGCAGGTCCACAGTGGACATGCTCAGCCACATGTCTTCCACCTCCAACCCTGCCTTGTTGCTCTCACACAGGTTGAGCTCAGCTGCAGCCAGCACCTCTGCACTCGGTTCATCAACGTCCTCCTTCTCAATGCCCTTCGCCAGCTTAAGCAACCGCAGAGGGTGGGTGAGGCTGTGCAGGGGCAGGTAGGCGGCTGAGACCCAATCTAAGCGCCAGATTTCCAGCTGCCTCCAGCTGCAGGCTGCACCGGCCTGGGAGGAGGTCAGGCCAGAGAAGCCATACACCTCTAGGCGTGTGACCTGGGTGAGTGCCAGCAAGGCGTCCAGCTGCTGCTGACCTACCACAGTACACTCCATCACCAGGGTGTGCAGGCTGGGTAGTTGGGCCAGCGCTCCCAGCAGGGCCGTGGGCCCTGGCCCAGGCGTTCTAAAATCACTGTATTCACCCAAGAGCCGTAGCTCCTGCAACTGTGTCAAGCTTGTCATAGCCGCTGCCAGTCTGACTCAATCTACAAGATCCAGATCCAACAAATCAGTCACTTCCAGCTCAGTAAGGGTGAGGGGTAAGGGCAGCAGTCCAGACAGCAGCTCAGGCTCCCCCTCCACTTCAACCCAACCACTCAGGCTAAGTGTCTGCACCCTGCTGCCAATGAAGGGGGACATGTCAAGCTGGCCTTCATGAATAGTTTCAACGCCCATGATGTCCAGGTGCAGCAGCTGTGACGACAGCAGGGGGTGGGTGAGGACTGTCGCCAAGTGACCTATGCTCATGCTGCACTTCTGTAGGGTCAGGCTTGTTAGAGAAGGGAAGGAGGCGGCCAGGACTGCGCTGAAAACAGGCTCCCATGGAAGTTCCAAGTCATCGCGCCAGCTGATAGCCAGGCAGTCAACTGCCCCACACAGCGGCACTGCCCCCAGCATCCAGGCAACCACTCGGGGCGCTTCTGATGCTGCAGCAGCTGGCTCTGTTTCCCCACTTTGCTCTATTGCATCTGTCAGGCCCTTGGCTGGACGCAATGTGAGGCGCAGCTTTGGGTGCTGCCTGTTCTGCAGCATCTCAAGCAGGAAGCGAGCCAGCTCACGACAGTCGTCAGGCTGGATGTCATGCTGGGTTGGGTAGGTGAGTTGGATCCTTGTAGACCTCCGCAGCAGAGCTGTGGCCAGGAGCTTGCTGGTCCTGAAAACTTGCAGCCGGCTGCTTGCATCCAGATGGCTCAGGACTGCATCTAGGAGTTCCTCTGGCATGCCCTGCAGGCCCTGCAACTGCTGGCTCGCATCAACGTCGCCTGCTGACGACCTATTCATTAGGCCTACATCGTCGCAAAGAAAGCAAAGCAAGACGATAAGAACTGCAGAGCTTAGGACTGTTGGTGCACGGCGAGACCTACCTGCTGCGAGGCGTAAGGCTCGAGCTCTGCACCGGCAATGTGCGAAAACCTTCGAAGTGCCGGATACGTCCGAGGCGTGTAGTGTAGGGCGATAAATGAACCAGCAACCTCGGATGTACTCGGAGACGAGCCCACAGCTCTATGTTTTTTCAGTTTGGCGAGCATTGCGCCCCTGCGATGAGCTTCGCGTCATTGTTGCTGTGTGACCAGGATGCATGGCTGTTCTCGGATAAGCAGCGGTACAGTTCGGTGCTGGGCTCAGGTGACACCACCCATGAAACTATTAGGCCTGAAAGCTACAGATAATGCTGTTCTCGCAGGCCTTCTGTGCTGACCCCTGCAAACCCCAAGAGAACAAGCGCCTTCTTGTATTGGAAGCAGGCCAAGGCCAACGCGAGTACCTGTCTGTCATCACCACCACCGTCACCCACAACGACACTACAACGCTATCACAACGTCGCCACCACACCCGCGACTCAGCTTCAGCACCGACAGTAACAAAACCCCACATCTTCACAGCTGAGAGTTTAGACCTCAGTACCTAGTAAGATGTGGATGAGTGCTTAGACCACGGCGTTGCTGCACTGCCCTATTCGACCCCCTCAGCATCCATCTACTCCATATTCACCCCTGTGCACAGCCACTGTGCGATATATATAGATTATGTTCAGATCAGCGACTATGCCGCACCACCCCGACAGCAGCCTAGCCCCCAGGCTACCTCTTGCTCTAGGCAGGCAGTCCATGAGCCCTTGTCTAGGATCTGGGTGGGCAGTCGAACACACCAGCTGCACACTGCCACTTACCGCCACCATCATCCACTCCAAACACCCAGCCAGCTCCTTGCCAACGCACCAACCAGCCTGACACCGCCACCAACTACAAACACCAACAAACACCAGCCCACCCACAGCAGGCTGCAGCTTGTTGCTCAGGGCTGGTACGCAATGGTCACACCTCGCTGCCTGCCGCCCCCCACCTGCCCCACCCGCCCACTGCCTGCTGCCTGACTGCCTCCAGCCTGCTGCACTGCCTCAACATCCAGCACCACTGCTATGGGGCGCTAGCCAGGGCTGGGTGCCAACCCCAGGTGAGGGGGCTTGAGGGCTGTGCTGCGGCCCTGCTGCTGGTGGTGAGGGTGCAGCTCCTGGTGCCGCCACCTGCTGGGCCACTGAGAGGGGCCTGAGGGGCTGCCTGCTGGGGCTAAGGCTCCAGGGGGCAGCACCGCCCAGGCTGATGAGGTCAGGCTGCTAGCTGGGCTGCCGACCGGGCCTGGACCTGCACAGCCACAGGAGGTGGGACCATACAGGGGGTCAGGCTAGGAGATGTGGTGTAGACTGAGGCGACCTGCCAAGCATCAACTGGCTGCCACCATCCCAAACAGCCCGCCTGGGCCTGCAGGTCATCTTGCCTGCCTGCTGGAGACACGTTTATGATACAGGCAGCAAGTGGCTTGCTCTGGCTGGACGAGCCTGCCCTCAACCTTTTCCCTCCATGTCCTCTTCCTTGCCTTGGACCTCTGCCACACCTGCCAGTCCTTCACCTCTATTCCAGGTTATTCTGTCTGACATATAGCTTTAGGTCATTCAGACTGGTTGGACCTCATCATCCCGTACGCCGTGCATTCTGTGTTCATCTTCGCACCCATCCACCCCCTCCCCCCCCCAAACTGTGCAATCCCTGGCTCTGGACGCTGCACCCTTGAGCACCAAGCCTGCCAGCCTGTCCACCCTCCAGCCCGCCCGCCCGCCCGCCCGCCCACTGAGACTCACCTGTTCCTCCCCTCCAGCATCACACAGGCCTTGCGCAGCGGCTAACTGGACAGGTCTCCACAGCGCCCGCACCGCCCCACTGACTGCAGCCCACGCCTGGCCCAGGACGCCTGCCTGCCAGCAGCCAGGGCTGGGGCTGCAGCAGTGACAAGGGATGGCAGAGGTGCAGCTGCAACAGCCTCCACTGGTGCAGGTCCTATACCATCCACTGGTGCTGGAGCTGCTGCTGCTATTGACTTTCTAGCAAGCACTGGCTCCATTGCTGCCAATGAGGGTGACGATGTGGGAAGCGACAGATTGATGACGTGGCCAGCCCCACTGCTGCCATTGTTACACTTGCAGGGGCTGCTTGGGAGGCCAGGGCCGCAGGTGTGGAAGATCCCTTGTTGTCACCAGCATGGCAGACATCAGCCTGGCTGACCTCCTCCACCTCCACCTTTACAGTCACTTTCGCACTGTGGGCTGTGCCCTGTGGTGCAGTCTGCCCAGGCTGTGTCGGTGGGATTGGTTTGAGGCCTGCGTCCTGCATTGTGGCCGAGTCTGGTTGTGCCAAGGGGAGAGGCAGTGGTGGTGAGGGAGAAGGTGCTGGTGCACAGCCCTGGTTGACACTGCAACATGTTGGCTTGACACACCCTTTCACAGTCTGCTGCTGCTGCTCCTGCTGCGAGCTGTGCACCTATCAATGACCTGGTGTGGCGGCCGCTGGTGTTGGCCCTGCCCCTCGTCATGCCTCTGGCCCTGGTTCAAGACACCGCTGCAGCTGGCACCACACCCTGCCCCACCTGGGATCAGCTGCCCTGCCACAGCCTCATGCAAGGCTGCTGGACCTCCCTCACCAGCAGCACACCTGTCCCCACCCCTTGTACCCACTGCTGCTGCTGCTCCTGCTGATGAAGTTGGCTGGCTGCTGATGAGGTAGCAGGCTGCAAGGTGGCATTGTGGGGAGGCTGGCTGCTGCTGGGGCGGTGGGCAGGGAGGTGCCCGGAATGACAGCATTGCCAGGGCTGTGCTGGGCAGCCAGGGACACGGAATGGATGAGGCCCAGGATGGCTGAGGGCCGGGCTGACTGTGAGGGGCAGGGCACAGCAGGGCAGAGCCACTGCCTAAGAAGAGGGGCTGCAAGGCAAAGCAGGGCAGGGGCGTGGGAACCAGCGGCAATGACATGGCGCACCCAGCCACCACCCCCCAGCCGCCACCCCTTGCGACCACCAGCTACAGCTACAGCCTTGCCCCCTTGTTCCTCTTCAAGAGGGTACAAGTTGTCCACAGCTGGCCCAGCAGACTCCGGGGCTAGGGTCCCGGGGCTAGGGTCCACATAAGGGCCCCGGGGCTAGGGTCAAGGCATGGTCATGGCCTGCCCAGTCCCCTGTGTGTGACCACACTGTGTAGGTGAGGGCGGGTCCGGCCCTGAGGTCCTCAGGCTAGAGGCAGGCCAGCTGGAGGGGCTGGAGGGTGAGGCCTGGTGGGGCCACTGCCCGGACTATGCTCTGGGAACAGGTGAGCGGCCAAGCCTGACCCTGATGACCCTGCTGCCCACCCACCTCTGCCCCTGCCGCCCACACACCGCTGTCCCTGCTGCCCACCCTACTCTTGCTGATATCCCACTGCTGCCCCTGACCGATACCCCCAACAGCAGCCAAGCACCTAGGTTACCTCGGACTCGATCTTGCTCTAGGCAGGCAGTCCATGCACCCTCATCAAGGGGCTGGGTGGGCAGCTTTACGCACCAGCCTGCACACTACCACTTACTGCCAGCCCCAATGACGACCAGGAACCTGCACTCCTAATACTCAGCCAGACAGCTCGTTCCCTGAGCCCCAACCAGCCTGCCACTGCCACCCACTGCCAACACCAACAGCACCAGCCCACCCGCAGCAGGCTGCAGCTTGTGCGCAATCAGGGCTGGTACGCAATGGCCACACCTCACTGCCTGGCGCCCCCCACCTGCCCCACCCGCCCACTGCCTGGTCCCTGACTGCCTCCAGCCTGCTGCACTGCCTCAACATCCAGCGCCACTGCTGCTGTGGGGCGCTGGTCAGGGCTGGGTGCCACCCCAGGTGAGGGGGCTTGAGGGCTGTGCTGCGGCCCTGCTGCTGGTGGTGAGGGTGCAGCTCCTGGTGCCGCCACCTGCTGGTCCACTGAGAGGGGCCTGAGGGGCTGCCTGCTGGGGTTGAAGGCTCCAAGGGGCAGCACCACCCAGGCTGATGAGGTCAGGCTGCCAGCTGGGCTGCCGGCCGGGCCTGGACCTGCGCAGCCACAGGAGGTGGGCCCACTCAAGGGGTCAGGGGTCAGGCTTGGAGAGCCAGGTGAGGCACTGAGAAGAAAGAGAAAAAAGACTTAAAATACTACTCCAGCATGAGAACCAGCGTGCATCAAGGGAGGGGTTTTGACTTGCTGGCCTGCTCCCCTGCTGGCCTTGCTGGCCTGCTCCCACCACCTACCCTTCACTGCTAGGCACTGGGACAACAGTAGCAGCATGGAGCCTGACAAAGTCCTCATGCCTGACCCCTTGCACTCATTCCCTTATCTACTCGCAAGGTCTGGTGTAGACTGAGGCAACCTGTCTGCCACCATCCCTGCCTGCCACCATCCCAGAGAGCCTGCCTGGGCCTTCATGTCATCCTACCTGGCTGCTGGTGATCAGCATATGATACAGGCAGCAAGTGCCTAGCCTCCCTATGCCCCTGCCTGCTCCAAACCTTGCCTTGGTCCTCTGACACACCTGCCACACCTGCCAGACCTTAACCACTGCTTTGCTCCACTCTGTGCACCAAGCGTCTAGCTTCAGGTCATTCAAATCTGGCTTGACCTCATCATCCCTAAGACTGTGCCAGTGTCATATATGGCTGGGCAGCGAGCGCCTTGCATCAGGCTTGACCTTGTCGGGTATGGCTGGCTTGTCAAGAGCTCCCAGTACAACCCCTGGAACTACACGCTTTACCCTGATGCACCAGGCCTAACGCTAACCTTGCTTCCACCCACCAACCCAACACACCCACCCGTCCACCCACCTGCCAGCCTGTCCACCCTCCAGCCTGCCCACCCGCCCGCTCAGCCTCCAGCCCCCCCCGCACCTGTTCCGCCCCTCCAGCATCACACATGCCTTGCACAGCGGCTGCCTGGACAGGTCTCCACAGCGCCCGCACTGCCCCACTGACTGCAGCCCACGCCTGGCCCAGGACGCCTGCCTGCCAGCAGCCAGGGCTGGGGCTGCAGCAGCGACGAGGTATGACAGAGGTGCAGCTGCAACAGCCTCCACTGGTGCAGGCCCTATGGCATTCACTGGTGCTAGAGCTGCTGCTGACATTGGCGATGTAGTCAGCGTTGGCTCCATTGCTGCCAATGAGGATGACGATGACGGTGCTGCTGGCATTGGTGATGTGGCCAGCCCCACTGCTGCCTTTGTTCCATTCACAGGGGCTGCCTGGGAGGCCACAGCCGCTGGTGTGCAACATCCCTTGTTGTCACCAGCATGGCTGACCTCCTCCCCCTCCTCCCCCTCCTCCGCCGCACTGTGGGCTGTGCCCTGTGGTGCAGTCTACCCAGGCTGTGTCGGTGGGAGTGGTTTGAGGCCTGCGTCCTGCATTGTGGCCGAGTCTGGTTGTGCCAAGGGGAGAGGCAGTGGTGGTGAGGGAGGTGGTGCTGGTGCACAGCCCTGGTTGACACCGCAACATGTTGGCTTGACACACCCTTTCACACGCTGCTGCTCCTGCTGCAAGCTGTGCACCTGGCAGTGACCCTGGCGTGGCTGCTGCTAGTGATGGCCCTGCCCCTGGCGCCATGCCTCTGGCCCTATGTCAAGGCGCTGCTGCAGCTGGCACCACATCCTGACCCACCTGGGAGCAGCTGCCCTGCCACTCCGTTATGCAAGCCTGAAGGACCTCCCTCACCAGCAGCACACCTGTCCCCACCCCTTGTACCCACTGCTGCCGCTGCTCCTGCTGCTGCTCCTGATGATGATGATGGGCACTGCAGCTGACAGGGCTGCTGGCTGGCTGCTGATGAGGTGGCAGGCTGCAAGGTGGCGAGTCTTGCTGCTGCCGGGGCGGTAGGCAGGGAGGTGCCTGGGCTGGCAGCTGTGCCAGGGCTACGCTGGGCAGCCAGGGGCACGGCAAAGTGGTCAGCGGAGCAGATGAGGTCCAGGATGGCTGAAGGCTGGGCTGTCTGGGAGGGGCAAGGGCAAGCAGGGCAGGGACACTGCCTAGGAAGAAGGGCAGTATTGCAAAGCAAGGCAGGACAGGGGCGGGCGAACCAGCGGCGATGACATGGTGCACCCAGCCCTTGCGACCACCAGCTACAGCTATAAACCTTGCCTCCTTGATCCCTTTGTTCCCCTTGCCCCCAGCTGTCCCTGCAGACCCTGCTCATGGTGGGCTGTGGGCTGTCAACCGGGGCTAGGGACATGCCCCGCCCATGGCCTGCCCAGCCCACTGTGTGCTCTGCACCCTGTGTGTGTGAGGTCAGGTCCAGCCCTGCGGTCCTCAGGCTAGAGGCAGGCCAGCTGGAGGGGCTGGAGGGTGAGGCCTGGTGGGGCCACTGCCCGGACTATGCTCTGGGAACAGGTGAGCGGCCAAGCCTGACCCTGATGACCACCCGCCCCTCCCCCTGGCACCCTCCCCAGGGGAGGACGAAAAGGAGCGTGAGTGCGTAGCCACCGCCCGCCGTGTATAGCTGTTTGTGACGTATGTGGTGGAGGCGACTGCTGGCACTGAACACGACCTGGCGTGGTGGATGGCGGCGGTGAAGGCGGGCAATGCGTACCTGCCTGACCTGGTCACCCCGCTGCAGTGGGCTCAGCCTATGAACGCCAAGATGCTGGTCTGGAATGCTGCCCAGTGCGTGCAAGAGGTCAGTGGGGCGGCTGAGAGGGGGCCGCGGGGGCAGGGCGGCAGCAGAGGCACCAGGGAATGCCAGAAGGCCGCCTCCTGCTGCCTGGCATCCCTGCTTGCCCCTGCTGCTGGGTCTCAGCCCACCCCAACACCCGGCAGCCTGGTCCTTCTACGTCCGGCAGCAGGGTGAGGGCGGGTGGGAGGTGCTGCTGGCCATGGCAGGCCGCATGCGCAAGAGGTTCCGCTCCACAGCCGCCAAGATCAACAACTCACGCGTAGCGGCGGTAACGAGTAACGCATGGGGCAGTGTGACATGGGTGGGGGTTTGCTGTGGGCAGTGTGAGCATGAGGTGTGAATTGTGTGACCTGCCAGAACCCTGTGATGAAACAAGAAGTGTTGCTGTGTCTGTTGTATTGGGCCAGGTGGTGTCTAGCCTGATGCAAGCGCTGGTGGCAGCAGGGGAGGCACGCTGCCTGAGACTGCACCAGCAGCTGGGCGTTGCCTGCAATGTGACCAGCCAGGGCAATGGCGTGACAGCTGCGGAGCAAGTCAGCCCAAAGCAAGCAGGGGGGCATCAGGTGGGGGCCTGGGGGCATCAGGGGTCGCAGCAGCAGGGGCTACAGGGGCAGGAGCAGGCTCAGGGGCTACAGGGGCGGGTGCAGCTGCTGAGCCTGTGCTGTCCCAGCTAACAGCTGCGCCAGAGCACATGGGCGGGATGGCTGATGTTGCAACCCAAGCTGCAAACCAGTCATCCAGTCTTGAGCCAGGCGCCAAAGCAGCAGGAGCAGCAGCAGCAGCTGTAGGGTCACTGCAGCAGGAATGGCAAACGCATGACTCTGGTGTGTGGTCAATCATGGCCTATCAACTGGCACGTTGTGCGGTTCATACGACCGTGGGGTAAAACTCCAGAACAGAAGCCCAGCTTGAGAAGAAAGCACGCAATGCCTTGTCACCCGCATGCCGACATCTGATAGACCTGTGAGAGCTGGCTGGAGCAGCGGGGAATAGAACCTGCCAGCCCGGTGAGAGTTGGCCAAGAATGGGCATGAACAATGGGAATCCCTACCATGCATCCTAGCTTTGAAACAACTTTGGTTATGGGGTCTGGGAGGTTAAGGCAATCCATCAATCGACCATCACTACCCAGCACATGACCACGGCACATCATGGCAGAGCCGCTGCACCTCACGGCACACTTCAGCCCACCCCAGCCAGCCTGTAAGTCATCATGATGCAGTGTGGGGTAGCAGGGAGGGCACACAGCCATGCGGTGGTTCACCATATTGAGACGAAGCTAACTCCTTCATTGGGGCAGCAGGGAGCCATGCAGTGTTCTACAGCTCTTCGTCAAACCCAGTCTGTCCAATCGGGAACAGGCCTGCTGGTTGGCTGAGGAAAGACATTCTTTGCTCAGTCCCTGCCCTCTGATGCGCAGCTCCTTCACGTGACGGCCCAGGCGCTGCATGAGAGGTTGGGCCCCTGCCGCTGACACCTGCTGCCCACCCTGCCCAGTGCTGCTGCCTGGCCCCTCTGGCGTGATGTGCCCCTCAGGGCTGCTGCTGCTGGGCAGGCTGGTGCTGGGACCTGAGTGGCTGCTGCTGCTGGCCACAGTGGGGTGGGGGGGCTGCTGTTCAGCAGGGCAGATGTGGGTGAGGTACAGCTCAGTCAGCAGCTCCACAGTGGCCTTGCTCAGGTGCATACCCTCATCCAGCACCAGCCTGCCTTGTTGCTCTCACATATGTTGAGCTCAGCTGCAGCCAGCACCTCAATACTGGGTTCCTCAATGTCCTCCATATCAATGTCCCCCATCTCGACGTCCTCCATCATGGCCCCTACCAGTTGATACAGGTGCAGAGGGTGAGTGAGGCTGTGCAGCGGCAGGTAGGTGGCTGTGACCCAGGCCATTGTGTGCACCTCCAGCTGCCTCCAGCTGCAGGCTGCGCTGGCCCGGGAGGAGGTCAGGCCAGAGAATTTTGTGATACTCAGGTGTGTAATCTGGCTGAGTGCCAGCAAGGCATCCAGCTGCTCCTGGCCCACCACCCAATCGTCCACCACCAGGGTGTGCAGGCTGGGTAGGTGGGCCAGCACTGGCAGCAGCGCTATGAGCCCTGGCCCACCCTCAAACCATCCTCTGTTCTCATCAGTAAGCCTTAGGTGCTGCAACTGTGTCAAGCTGCTCACAGCCGCTGCTGTCCTGTCCCAATCCCAACGGTAAGTACTCTCCACTACCAGCTGAGTAAGGGTGGGGGGTAAGGGCACCAGTCTAGACAGGAGCGCGTCCATGTCAACGCCAGTATCCAGGCTGAGTGTCTGCAGCCTGCTGCCAGTGAAGGGAGACCTGCCAAGCTGGCCTTTATGAGTGATAGTGATGCCATCAATGTCCAGGTGCAGCAGCCGTGGCAACAGCAGGGGGTGGTTAATGGCATTTGCCAAGTGACCTATGCTCATCCTGGCCTCTTGGAAGGTCAGGCTCGTCAGGGAGGGGAAGGAGGCGGCCAGGGCTGCACTGAAAGCAGGCTCCCAAGGAAGATCCAAGGGGTGATTCCAGGTATGATGCCATCCAATAGTCAGGCTGTCAACTGCCCCACACAGCGGCACTGCCCCCAGCATTTGGGCAACCAGACGAGCCGCATCTGATGCTGCAGCAGCTGGCTCTGCTCTGTGACTTTGCATGATTGCATCTGTGTGGCAACTGGCTGGCTGCAGTGTGAGGTGCAGCCTTGGTTGCTGCCTCTTCTGCAGGGCCTCAGTCAGGAAGGGAGCCAGCTCACGAAGGTGCTGCCCAAGGAAGTCAGGCGGGGTAGGGTAAGTGAGCTGGATCCTTGGAGATATCCGCAGCAGAGCTGTAGCCAGGAGCTTGCTGGTCCCAAAGACTTGCAGCCAACTGCTTGCATCCAGCTGGCTCAGGACTGCATCCAGGAGTTCCTCTGGCAGGCCCGGCAGGCCCGGCAGTTGCTTGCCCTTGTTCGCGTCGGCTGCTGACGACTTCTCCATCGGGTCTACACCGTCAAGAAAGATTGCAAGCAAGACGATGAGTACAGCAGAGCTTTGGACTGTTGGTGCACGGCAAGACCTACCTGCTGCAAGGCATCGAGTGACGAGCCCACAGGACAGGACAGCACTTCGTCTACAGCTCCGTCGTCCGGAGCGGTGTGCGATGATTCTACGCTGTATCTACGTGCTCCGAGTTTATGACTGTGGCATGCCTCGCAGTGACCCATGCCATGGCATGATTGCGTACTTAAGATGGTATTCTATTTCATTCAACAGAATTGTGGGTGTACGGCCCACAAGCATCAACGCTGATGGGAAATGGGGTTGTAGTGGAAGTCATCCAACCCATCGGTCTTTTGTGTGTCGTGGCTATGAACCTGTGCATGGTGACATGTTCGACTACGGTTTCAGTGTGACATGTCGCTCTGAAGCTAGTTATCTAGCAATATATGCAATGCAACATTTGTGCTTTTCAACGAAACCCATATGAGCATTGTCATCTGCACGAGTGCCAGTCAGGAGTCCCCAACATGGGGTTGGATCTTCATGCAAATACTCTTTCACTGCCACACTGACGACCTGGATGATGTGTGAAAGTGTCAGTGGCTGTTGGTAGTGTTTCCACCCCTCAAAACCATCATGGCTACCCAGTTACCCATGCTTGAAGGGGTAAGTAGAAAAGCTGACACACCAACATACAACAGCCTGACAAGCTAAAAAATGACTGGGTATGTTACTTAGCTACAATCCACTGTGCATGATTGTGGCGCATGGCCTGCATTGTGGTGCTGCTGATGCTGCCCCTTAATCCATCGACTGGCACGTTGTGCAGTTCAGACCCCCGTGTGGCAATGCAAACATGTTGACGGGCATGCCGATGGTTACTTCTTGTGCTGGGTGCTGCCAGGCTGCTAGGCTGGGCCGTGCCTGTGGTTAGTGCCTCGCGATGCAACAGCTACATGCCAGTGCTGTGAGCTTGTACAAGCAAGCCATACTGATAAGAGGAGGAAATCAGAGAAGGAGGCCCGGGATGAGGGCTGTAGGTGATAGGATAGGGTTAAAAACCGTAAAGCAAGAGTGGTAACAACACAAACTACACGTTTGAAAGATAAACTGTGCTACCTAGCTGGCCGGGGAAAGAGGTGGGGTCTGGGAGATGGTGGTCGTGAGCAGCAGGGAATGAAGGGTACATGAGGCATCCACTGGCTGACACTACAGGTTTGGGCTGTGTCAGGCAGGGCACACCGCGCATCACTTCACCACCATCAGCTTCATCTGGGTGATCAGCTCAGGGTCAACCATCACTACCCAGCACATGGCCACGGCACATCATGGCAGAGCCGCTGCACCTCACAGCACACCTCAGCCCACTCCAGCCAGCTTGCGTGCCATCATGATGCAGTGTGGGGTAGAAGGGAGGGCACACAGCCTTGCAGGGTTTTACCAATGTTGGCTGAATTTGATGACTGCACTCGGGAACAGGACAGGTAAGGCTTGCTGATTGGCTGGGGACAGACGTGCTTCGCCCTGCGTAGTAATGCGCAGCTCCTTCACGTGACGGCCCAGGCGCTGCATGAGAGGTTGGGCCTCTGCCGCTGACCCCTGCTGCCCACCCTGCCCAGTGCTGCTGCCTGGCTCCCCTGGCGTGATGTGCCCCTCAGGGCTGCTGCTGCTGGCCACAGAGGGGTGGGGGGGCTGTTGGTCGGTAGGGCAGATGTGGCTGAGGTATTGCTCAGTCAGCAGGTCCACAGTGGCCTGGCTCAGGCACAGGTTCCCATCCAGCTCCAGGCCTGCCTTGTTGCGCTCACACAGGTTGAGCTCAGCTGCAGCCAGCACCTCAATACTCGGTTCCTCGATGACCTCCATCTCGATGTCCCCCATCCCAACGTCCTCTATCTTGACCCCTACCAGTTGATAAAGGTGCAGAGGGTGAGTAAGGCTGTGCAGCGGCAGGTAGGCGGCTGAGTCCCAGTCCATCTTGTGCACCTCCAGCTGCCTCCAGCTGCAGGCTGCGCTGGCCCGGGAGGAGGTCAGGCCAGAGAATTTCATGATACTCAGGTGTGTGATCTGGGTGAGTGCCAGCAAGGCGTCCAGCTGCTCCTGGCCCACCTCGAATTCAGACATCTGCAGAGTGTGCAGGCTGGGTAGGTGGGCCAGCGCTGACAGCAGTGCCATGGGCCCTGGCTCACTCTCGTAATAAGCTCTTATCTCATCAGTGAGCCTTAGCTGCTGCAACTGTGTCAAGCTGCTCACAGCCGCTGCCAGTCTGACCCAATCCCGTTGATCTGAGTAACTACCGCTCACTACCAGCTGAATAAGGGTGCAGGGTAAAGGCGCCAGTCCATACAGGAACTCATCCTCCCCGTCCACGTCAACGTCAGCATTCAGGCTGAGTGTCTGCAGCCTGCTGCCAATGAAGGGAGACCTGCCAAGCTGGCCTCTATGTGTGATGGTGATGCCATCGATGTCCAGGTGCAGCAGCTTTGGCAACAGCAGGGGGTTGCTTGCAATTGCCAAGTGACCTATGCTCATCCTGGCCGCTCGGATGGTCAGGCTTGTGAGGAAGGGGAAGGAGGCGGCCAGGGCTGCACTGAACTCAGGCTCCCAAGGAAGATCCGAGTAATGCCATTCAATAGTCAGGCAGTCAACTGCCCCACACAGCGGCACTGCCCCCAGCATCCAGGCAACCAGACAAGCCGCATCTGATGCTGCAGCAGCTGGCTCCGCTCTGTGACGTTGCCTGATTGCATCTGTGTGGCTACTGGCTGGCTGCAGTGTGAGGTTGCCGCCTGTTCTGGAGGGCCTCAGTCAGGAAGGGTTGGGTTGGGTAGGTGACCTGGATCCTTGGTAGTACTCGCAGAAGAGCTGTGGCCAGGAGCTTGCTGGTCCTGAAGACTTGCAGCCGACTGCTTGCATCCAGCTGGCGCAGGACTGCATCCAGAAGTTCTGCTGGCAGGCCATGCAGGCCCGGCAACCGGTCGTCCGTGATCACTTCGATTTCTGACGACTTGTCCATCAGGCCTACATCATTACAGGAAGCACTCATCGAGTCAAGAAAGATAGCGATGAGTGTTGCAGAGCTTGTGACTGCTGGTGCAGTGCGCGACCTTCCTGCTCCAGGCGTCACCGACGTGCCCCACAGAACAGGACAGGTAGAAAGAGTGCCCCACAGAACAGGACAGGTAGAAAGAGTGTGCTCCGGTGATCGAGCCCGGCGCAGGGTAAGTGCGAAGAGCTTTCATGCGCCTGATACGGACAGTCGTGCCGTGTGTGGCAAAGAATGCGGCAGTTTCTCTCATCTGTGTGACCAGGACGCACGGCTGTTTGCGTAGAAGCCGCGGCACAGTTCTGTTCTGAGCTAAGCTGCCACCACTTCTACCTAGCACCACACCTGCAGCCCGTCAAGGTTACAGCTGGAGCTGCCTTCACGGTGCCTTTTTGCTGACCCCTGCGAACCCCCTTGAAATACCCGCCTAAGCGCTATAGGTTCGACGTACTCACCCGGTTCACCGGGGTCTGCCATCGACATCACCACCAACGTCGCCCACACATCACTACAGCGATACTGCCAACGACGCCACCACAGGCACAACTCAAAACTGAAGAAATTGCAGGTGGGTGGTTAGACATCAGCACCTAGTCAGACGTGGTTCAGTGCTTAGACTACGGCGTTGCCTTACTCGCAGCCCCTGGCATCCACCCACTCCCTGCTTGACCACTCCATGGGCCCTAAGTCATGAGCTGGGAGTGCAGGATTACACACCAGCCGATTTTGCGGGTGACCTGGACACTCGCCGCAGCACCACAGGCTTCGTGTTCACAATGCATGGTGCCGCAGTGTCATGGTCCAGCCGCCGGCAGCCCACAGTGGCTGTGAGCACCACAGAGGCAGAGTATATGGCAGCCTCTGCAGCTGCCAAGGAGGCTCTGTGGCTGCGGGTGCTGTTGGCTGATCTCTCTGTGGGCTCTGCTGTCGAGCCTGTCACAATCATGTGTGACAATGAGGCAGCCATCACGCTCATCAAGCATCCTATTGCATCTGCCCGCTCCAAGCACATTGATGTCTTGCATCATTTTGTGCGTGAGCGTGCTGCCCGGGGTGAGCTGGTGTTCAAGTATCTTGCGTCTGGGGCTAATGTGGCTGATGCCATGACCAAGGCCCTGCCAGGTGTCAAGTATGAGTTCTGCAAGTCTGGTATGGGCATGGTGAAGTGACAAGTGTGTGGGGGTAACTCTGCTGACTGCCTGAGTGGGAGTGTTGGAGTAAGGAGGTTGAGGTCAGTCAGACCATCAGAGTTTCTGGGAGTACTTGACTAAAGTGTGAGGCAGTTTTAGTTCGCGCTCTGCGGTAGGGCCTTTACTGCGTTTGTCCGGTCGAGGCCATCCCTCTAACGAGTGCTGTGCTGCCTTTAGGTGAGCGTAAGCTCGCCCTATGTTTGTAACTGCGTTTGTCCGGTCGAGGCCATCCCTCTAACGAGTGCTGTGCTGCCTTTAGGTTATGGGCCCACAAGCCTAATGCCGAAATCTGAGGGTGGCAAAGAAACTCCCGGCTCGCAGTCCAGTGCGATGGCAACTTTGCCGTATATTTCGCCGCCAATCCTTGTGCTGAATGCGTCCACATCGTTTGTCGAATGGAAGGGAAATGCGCAGGGAGCGCTCATGATGGCTGGCTGCTGGAGTGCTATGTGTGGCACAGACAGCGACCCAGCGCGCAATGAGCGCGCTTATGCCTGGCTATTGTGCTGCTGCAAGGGGCACTACCTCAGCATGGTGCAAGCAGCAAAGACAGCACCTGCAGCCTGGAAGGCACTAATTGCAGACCAGCAGCGCACGGGGTTCAGCCATTGCTCTGAGCTGTGGCACCAGATCAATCATCTGCAGCTGGGGTCAGGGGAAAGCATCTCTCAGCTGTGCAGCAGGCTCTCTGACTTGGTGTTGGAGTTGGCAGAGGCCGACGAGACCGTCAGTGAGGCTGTGCAGGTCAGAGCTTTGCTGCAGGCCGTTCCCTCCCTGCCTCCCTATGATATGGCCAGAGAGTTCATCACCCAGGGGGCTGATGCGTCCGCCCCTAGCCTGGCTGATGTGAAGCGGCGCTTGCAGAATGCAGAGGCGCGTGTGCGCAACCAGCAGCCCGCACAGCTGGCAGCCATACACGCTCCCCGCAGGTCTAGTGCCAGTCCAGCCAGCAGCAGCAGCCGGCATTCGGCTGCCAAGCCGGGTGCTGATCCCTCCTCATCCTCACAGAGTCCTACTGCCCTGAGCCGTGTAAAGTGCTTCAAGTGCGGCAAGCGTGGGCACATTGCCCGTGACTGCAAGGAGCCAAACAGCAGCAGCAGCAGCGGTAGCAGCAGCGGAGGGGGTGGTGGGGCAGCTGGTGGTGGGGCAGGTGGGGGCGGTGGGGCACCAGGCAACCGTGGGGCTGACAAGGGTCGGGCAGCTAGTAGTGCAACTGCTGGCTTGTTTCATGCTAAACTCATGGCCATGCAGGCTGTACCTAGCAGTGGGGCCAGTGGGAGCGGTGGGGCCAGTGGGAGCAGTGGGAGCAAGGGTGGTGCGGTGCACAATGGTGCAGCTGGTGGTGGGGCAGGGATTGAGGTGCAGTGCTGCTTGAGCCATGCAGCTGGGCTCTCCTCCCTATACCCATGCGTGTCAGCCAAGCCCACCCCATCCCTTGCTGCTGCAGCACAGGTTGCTGCCATGCCCCGCTCATCAGGCTTGCTCAGCAGCGAGCGCTTCTGGCTGGCCGACTCTAGCCACCACATCACCCCAGACCGCAGCCTACTGCATGATTTTCAAGCTGTGGAACAGCCGGTAAGCCTGGCCTTGGGCAAGAACACAGCCAGACTGGTAGCCCATGGGGTGGGTAATGTCCGCCTAGTCAGTGAGTCAGGGCAGTGTTTCACACTGCGAGGCGTCCTGTGGGCTCCCGATGCAGCTGCCAATTACCTCTCCACCGTGGTAGCAGACCTCGCGGGCTGGAGGGTAGTACAGGAGGGGGGTGGGATCAGAATAGAGGACAGGGCAAACCCAGCCCGCTTCTGCGTCAAGGGTGCGCTGGTGGGCAGGTCATACCTGATCCGGTGCTCAGCAGAGCCAGCTGTGGTGGGGTGTGAGCCCCCTGCTACAGCCCATGCTGTCACAGCGGAGACCCCGCAGCTTCTGCATGAGCGGCTAGGTCACTTGAGCTATGGGGCCATGGCAGACCTAATTGGGAAGGGGATGGTGTCGGGCGTAAGCATCAGCGCAGCGCAGTGCAAAGCAGCCGGCAACGGTGTGTGCCCCGGGTGTGCTGTGGGCAAGATGCACCGCAGGGTGGCAGACACGCTGCCCTCCCTGGCTCCCCCTGTGAAGGGGGTGCTTGACCTGGTGCACACTGATGTGTGCGGCCCATTCCATGTCGCCTCGGTGGGTGGCTATAGCTATGTGGTCACCTTCCTGGATGAGTACAGCGGGCTGTCCTTGGTGGAGTGTGTCAAAGCCAAGTCAGATGTGCCAGGGGTCATCATCAGCACAGTGCAGTGGCTTGAGACTCAGAGCGGCCGCAAGCTGAAGGCTTTGCGCAGCGACAACGGCACGGAGTACATCAACCAGGAGGTCAGGGCCTTTCTGGCAAGCAAGGGCATTCAGCACCAGCGGTCAGCGCCCTACAGCCCTGAGCAGAATGGCAGCGCTGAGCGGCTGAACCGCACCCTGATTGAGAAGGTCAGGTGCATGCTCTACACAGCTGGCCTGCCAGCAAGGCTGTGGACAGAGGCTGTGCGCACAGCTAACCACCTGCGGAACCTCTCGCCCATGCGGGGCAAGGGTGCAACGCCGTGGGAGCTCTTTTTCGGGGTCAAGCCAGACATTTCAGCGCTCCGGGTGTTTGGTGCGACAGCCTATGCTCACGTTCCTCAGCACATGCGTTCCAAGCTAGAAGGGAAGGCGGTGCAGGGGTTTCTGGTTGGGTATGAGATGGGCAGCAAGGCGTACAGAGTGCTGGTCCCTGGTGGCAAAATCATTGTCACCAAGGACGTGGTCTTTGATGAGCTGGCAAGGGGTGAGCCTCTGCCTGTGTCAGAGGTGGCTGAGGTCATGGCCACAGCCGAGGAGCTGAGTGTGCACACCCCAGCCGCAGAGCCAAGCCCTGAGCCGGCAACAGGGGGTGCGGGTGGGGAAGCAGTGGGATCTGACAGCTCAGGATCTGACAGCGGAGCTGGCAGCGCAGCCTCAGCAGGTGGGGGTGGGGCAGGTGCTTCAGCTGCTGAGCCAGCGGCAGGCCCAGTCCCGCTGCGGCAGTCGCTTCGCTTGCAAGGGCTGCCACCAGCTGGCAGCCTGGCAGCCTGGCAGCCTGTGTGTTGCAGCTTCCCGCAGCAGCTGTGCCTATTCCGCACACCATTCTGGAGGCGCGTGCAAGTGCCTTGGCTGAGCAGTGGGCGGTTGCTACAGATGCAGAGATGGAGTCTTTGCATGGCCACCGCACATGGGAGCTGGTGGACCCGCCCCAGGGGTGCCGCCCCCTGGACAACCGCTGGGTGTTTTCAGTCAAGGAGGACAGCCAGGGCCACATTGCCCGTCTCAAGGCACGCCTTGTGGTCAAGGGCTTCATGCAGCGGGAGGGGGTTGACTTCACCGAGCTGCATGCACCGGTCAGCAAGCATGCTACCGTGCGTGCCCTGCTGGCTACAGCTGCTGCTTGGGACATGGACCTGGAACACCTCGATGTCAAGACAGCCTTTCTCAATGGCTATTTGGATGAAGAGATCTACATGAAGCAGCCAGCTGGCTACGAGGACGGCTCGGCTCGGGTGTGCCGGCTGAAGCGTGCTCTGTACGGGCTGCGCCAAGCCCCCCGGGCCTGGCATGCCCGCCTCAAGGCTGAGCTGGAGCAGCTAGGCTTTGCAGCCAGTGCAGCTGACTCGTGCCTGTTCACTATGGTGCGGGGCAACAGCAAGGTCCTGCTGGCAGTCTACGTGGACGACTGCCTCCTGGCAGTGAGCAAGGGGGATGCTGAGACCATGGCGTGGGTGAAGCAGCGGTTGGCAGCTGTGTTCGACATCCACCAGCTGGGCAGTGCAGAGCGGTTTCTGGGCATGGAGATTGTGCGGGATCGGGCAGCGGGCAGGCTGGTGCTGAGCCAGGAGCGGTATGCCGCAGCGGTGGTTGACCGCTTCGGCTTGGCTGATGCCAGGCCCAAGGCCACCCCGCTAAGCACCTCAGAGCAGCTAGTTCGCGAGGGGGAGGTGGTGTTGCGCATGGGGGAGCACAGCTACGCAGAGCTTGTGGGCAGCCTCATGCATCTGGCTGTTTGCACACGGCCAGATATCGCTCATGCCGTGGGCCTGTGTGCCAAGTATATGGCTGCACCCACACAGCAGCACTGGGAAGCCTTGTATGGTGTGCTGCGCTATGTGGCAAGCACGGTGTCTCATGGGCTGGCCTTTGGTGGCGCTGAGGGCCTTGTGGGGTTTTGTGATGCTGATTTTGCGGGTGACCTGGACACTCGCCGCAGCACCACAGGCTTCGTGTTCACAATGCATGGTGCCGCAGTGTCATGGTCCAGCCGCCGGCAGCCCACAGTGGCTGTGAGCACCACAGAGGCAGAGTATATGGCAGCCTCTGCAGCTGCCAAGGAGGCTCTGTGGCTGCGGGTGCTGTTGGCTGATCTCTCTGTGGGCTCTGCTGTCGAGCCTGTCACAATCATGTGTGACAATGAGGCAGCCATCACGCTCATCAAGCATCCTATTGCATCTGCCCGCTTCAAGCACATTGATGTCTTGCATCATTTTGTGCGTGAGTGTAACAGTCCAGACACTCAGCTAGGATGAATGGTAGGTTTGTGTTTCTTTTCTCCATGCAAGATTCTGTGAGATTTGATTTGCCTCTTACTTATGACGAGATCTTGCGTTGCTTAAGGACTTCTTAGGGGACTTCTTGGACTTCTTAGAGGCTTGGTTCTTTGATGACGTTGCTTCTGGACAAACACTACAATGCTTGCAATGACTACTCTTCTCTTGATGGATTAGTTCTTTACGACGTCTTCACGATGTAAGTACACTGCACTACCCACTGCGCGACTCGGAGGCTGTCGATAAGTATGTAGACAGCCGCAGCGGCAGCAATAGCCGCACAAGTCAGCATGCTCGACGGCTGCAAGCCGGCACTTATGCCTCAGCCGACCATGCATCCTGACCGCACAAACACTACTGTTACATCTGGTTTCCGCAATTGTTCGTTCATCGCGACCTTTGCGCAGTGACACCGGACCCAACTTAATCGGAGGTGCCATTGGAGCCGGAACAGATGGCATCAGCTCCAGCGCTTGTCACTGTGCCTGTTGCTGCAGAGACTCCTGCTTCTAGAAGTCGCTGTACAGCCTGTACCTGCTGTGCTTGCTGTGCTTGCACTGCTGTTTCGCAGACTTCCTTTGCCCGTTTACACGGAGATCCCGCTTAAGCGGAGACTGCTGTTGTGCAGAGCTGCGTTAGCAGAGGCTTGTATTGCTGACTTGCTTTGCCCGTTCACACGGAGACTCCCGCTTGCGCGGAGCCTGCTGTTGCAGAGAATGCTATGTCCTGCTCACGCGGAGGAATGTCTTGCACAATGTCATGTGCGCTGCTTGCCACCTACATCCCCGCCACCACCCTAACTGATGGAAGCCTAGCACCAAACCTGACCACCGAAGCAGCCAACCGTCCATAGCCTGCCCTTAGCAGACTTACATCATAGTGAAACTGCAGCCAACACACATCCAGCGCCTTGCTGAGACCCTGCAGCATACCAGGCTGCACAACCTTACACCAACATCCTCCTTACAACGTCACTACACACCCTACCCTATACAGAGCCTCATCTCCATCAACACAATTAGCCTGCTCAAACAGAGAACACATAGCTGCACTCCTGCCCTGAGCAGAGACGCTTAACACCAGCAACAACACATACCTGGCCACCTCTAGGCACAGAGCACACCCAGCATGTGACCACCACCAACATCACCCTGCTCAAGCAGAGAACAGTACCCTGCAGTGCACCAGCCTGCAGAGAGCCATAGCACACTGTAAGTCTGAGTTCAACCTACCAGGCATCGTCTCAAGCTGACAGAATCGACAAGCAGGGCAAAGTGGCATGGGGGCCAGCCCAGTAGTCATATCTCGACGTCTAAAGGCATGCACTCTCATCTGACCCAGCGATCAGTGCACCAGTCGCCACCCTTCGCCGCTTCTCCAACCCACAGCTCTACTGTCGACATCGCACTCGGACGACTTGGTCGACCAGTTGCAGCCCAGTTCCCAGCACAAGCGGAGCCCCACAGCGGAGAGCTCGGATGCCCTTCTACGCTACTATGAGGAGAACACCTTGCACAGGTACAGTTGTTGCACCGTCGCATCCCGCTTCGAGCGAGACCTCACAGCACAAGTCGCAGTCCCATTACACAGCCCTGTTGGCATCAGCCACAGAGACGGCACACAGCACATCTCTCGCTTCATGCACCCTGCTGGCTTCAGCCACAGAGACCATCAGCTACAGCCTACACTCCTGCATTCCATGCAGACAACATCATACACAACATGGCAGCAAAGTTATCCAGCCTAGCAGCCTGACCACACAAACAAGCCGCATAGCTTCACAGCATGCGCACTCACTTGCATCCCAGGTAGCACCTGAGGAAGCACACATACACAACATGGCAGCAGAGATACGCAGCCCTACAGCCTGCCAGAACACTCAAGTCGCATTGCGCACGGCATGCGTACATCATGGCAGTCCAGGTAGTACCTGAGAAAGCACACATACATCATGGCAGCAGAGATACCCAGCCCAGCAGCCTGCCAGAACACTCAAGACGCATAGCGTACGGCATGCGCACATCATGGCAGCCCAGGTAGCACCTGAGGTAGCACACAAGAACGGTCAACTTGACCACATCCCAGGCAAACTCAACGTGGGGGCGGACGCGCTATCCCATAGGCCTGACTATCACGTGTATGCTCACATCATGCAGCTGCACACACTCAAATCGGGCATCACCGCCCAGGGCACAGATCACTCGCACTCTGTCACCCAACAAATCATACTTGCTGGCAAATCATGCCGGTTCACAATCGCGGGCAATCTGTTGTTCCACACTGGCTGAGGGCTCCGCAGGCTTTGTATCCCTGTTGGCACAATGGCTCCAACCTGACATGTGAGGCACATGATACACCCATGGTTAGGGACAAAGCATATGTCTGCGTATGTCCCACCACATTGTTCAAGCACTACGCAGCCGGCATGGCCTGAATACCCATTGCAACCTGCGCTGAACACAACTACCACATCTTCTGTTTCTCGGTTTCTGTCACGGTTAGCTTTGGAGGAGGAGGAAAACGAGACGACGGTCAGCTCAAGACTCTGATTTCGTAGTTTTAGCATGGTTTGCATGGAGCTCGTTGCATTTGCTTGCCTGATGCATGTAGCTTGATGCATGTAGCTTGAAGCAAGACTGTTCCTGCCTGACTGTTTGTTCCTGCCTGCTTGTCATTGCCTGCCTGTCTATGCTTGCTGTTGCATGACTGTGAACACAAATGACCTCAACACTGCAAGCTCCGGGACGTAGCTTTTCGGAGTGGGGGAGAGTGTAACAGTCCAGACACTCAGCTAGGATGAATGGTAGGTTTGTGTTTCTTTTCTCCATGCAAGATTCTGTGAGATTTGATTTGCCTCTTACTTATGACGAGATCTTGCGTTGCTTAAGGACTTCTTAGGGGACTTCTTGGACTTCTTAGAGGCTTGGTTCTTTGATGACGTTGCTTCTTGACAAACACTACAATGCTTGCAATGACTACTCTTCTCTTGATGGATTAGTTCTTTACGACGTCTTCACGATGTAAGTACACTGCACTACCCACTGCGCGACTCGGAGGCTGTCGATAAGTATGTAGACAGCCGCAGCGGCAGCAATAGCCGCACAAGTCAGCATGCTCGACGGCTGCAAGCCGGCACTTATGCCTCAGCCGACCATGCATCCTGACCGCACAAACACTACTGTTACACGTGAGCGTGCTGCCCGGGGTGAGCTGGTGTTCAAGTATCTTGCGTCTGGGGCTAATGTGGCTGATGCCATGACCAAGGCCCTGCCAGGTGTCAAGTATGAGTTCTGCAAGTCTGGTATGGGCATGGTGAAGTGACAAGTGTGTGGGGGTAACTCTGCTGACTGCCTGAGTGGGAGTGTTGGAGTAAGGAGGTTGAGGTCAGTCAGACCATCAGAGTTTCTGGGAGTAGTTGACTAAAGTGTGAGGCAGTTTTAGTTCGCGCTCTGCGGTAGGGCCTTTACTGCGTTTGTCCGGTCGAGGCCATCCCTCTAACGAGTGCTGTGCTGCCTTTAGGTGAGCGTAAGCTCGCCCTATGTTTGTAACTGCGTTTGTCCGGTCGAGGCCATCCCTCTAACGAGTGCTGTGCTGCCTTTACTGCCACTTACTGCCACCCCCATTGAAGGTTAGGAACTTCCACCTCAACCACCCAGCCAGCTCATTGCCAACGCACCAACCAGCCTGCCACTGCCACCAACTGCGACCACCAACAGCACCAGCCCACCCACAGCAGGCTGCAGCTTGTGGCTCAGGGCTGGTAAGCAATGGCCCCACCTGCCCCACCCGCGCAATGCCTGCTGCCTGACTGCCTCTAGCCTGCTGCACCTGCTGGGCCACTGAGAGGGGCCTGATGGGCTGGCTGCTGGGATTAGGACTCCTGGGGGCAGCACCGCCCAGGCTGAGGAGGTCAGGCTGCCAGCTGGGCTGTCGGCCGGGCCTGGACCTGCGCAGCCCCAGGAGATGGGGCCGCACAGCGGGGTCAGGCTAGAAGCCCCAGGCGAGGCACTGAGAAGAAAAGAAGAAGAAGAGTCACCTACCCAAAATAGATAGGCAGGGTTAGGCACGTGCCTGACCCCTTGCACTGATTCCTGCATCAAGCTGTAAAGTCTACACTTGGACTACGAACCCTGTGTAGGTGAGAGCAGGTCCGGCCCTGTGGTCTCAGGCTTGCGGCAGGCCAGTAGACCTCAGGCTAGAGGTAAAGAACAGGTGCGTGGCTGAGCGTGACCCTGCTGACCACCAACCCCTGCCCCTGTTGACTACCCAGCCCAGCTTCACCCTGCCACCCCGCTGCTGGGTAGCGTGGTCAACTGTTAACCGCTTGAGCATGTATCGCATGGGCAGCGTGACACAAACCGGCTGCATGTCGGCGACATGTCAGTTGATGACAGAAGGTTGATTACTGGCCAGCCGCCCCAAACTGAGATCTTATAATTTTGACATCCCACTGATGACCCCACTGATGATCCCAGCCAGCTACCTTTCACCCATCCAACACTATGATCCTAAACATTCGCACAAGGGGAATACTACCATGCATCCTAGCTATGAAACAACTATGTTCCATGGGGTCTGGGAGGTGGCGGTTAAGAGCCGCGGGGAATGAAGGGTACATGAGGCATCCACTGTCTGACACTACAGGTCTGGCCTGAGTCAGGCATGGCACACCGCGCATCACTTTGACCACCGCCAGGTTCATCTGGGTGATGGAGCTCAGGGTCAACCATCACTACCCAGCACATGCCCACGGCACATCATGACAGTGGTGCTACACCTTGCGGCCCACCTCAGCCCACCCCAGCCAGCCTGCAAGCCATCATGACGCAGTGTGGGGTAGCAGGGAGGGCACACAGCCATGCAGTGTTCTTCTGTTATCCACTAAATCTAACGTTTGCCGTTGGGAACAGGACAGCCAAGGCATGCCGGCTGGCTGGGGACAGTATTGCTTCGCTCATTCCCCGCAATGTGATGCGCATCGGCTCCATGCACCGGCCCATGCGCTGCATGGGAGCCTGGCCCCCTGCTGCTGACCCTTGCTGCCCCCTCGGCCCACTGCTGCTGCCTGGCCCCCCTGGCGTGATGTGCCCCTCAGGGCTGCTGCTGCTGGCCACAGTGAGGTGGAGGGGCTGCTGGCCAGTACAGCTATCAGTGCATGCACGCTATCACTGCGCCACCATCAGTCCACCATCACTACCCAGCATATGGCCACGGCACATCATGGCAGAGCCGCTGCACCTCACAGCACACCTCAGCCCACCCCAACTAGCTTGCGTGCCATCATGATGTAGTGTGGGGTAGCAGGGAGGGCACATAGCCATGCAGTGTCTTACCAAAGTTAGTCAAACTCATTCAGTCCCAAAGACCTCTCCCAGGCGCACATGAACTTAATGTTTGCATTCGGAAACAGGACAGCTAAGGCTTGCTGATGGTCTGAGGACAGAAGTCCTTCGCCCGATGCCTGCTCTGTGATGCGCACCGCCTTCACGTGACGGCCCAGGCGCTGCATGAGAAGGTGGGCCCCCGCTGCCGACCCCTGCTGCCCGCCCTGCCCAGTGCTGCTGCCTGCCCCCCCTGGCGTGCTGTGTCCCTCAAGGCTGCTGCTGCTGAGCAGGCTGGTGCTGGGCCCTGAGTGGCTGCTGCTGCTGGCTACAGTGGGGTGGCTGAGGTATCGCTCAGTCAGCAGGTCCACAGTGGCCATTCTCACCCACAGTCTGCCAGTCAGGCCCAGTTCCAAATCCAGCACCAGCCCTGCCTTGTTGCGCTCGCACAGGTTGAGCTCAGCTGCAGCCAGCACCTCCATACTCAGCTCCTCGATGTTCCCCCTTTCAACGTCCTCTATCCTGAACACTAGCAGTTGATACAAGCGCAGAGGGTGGGTGAGGCTGTGCAGGGGCAGGTAGGCGGCTGTGACCCAGTCCATCGTGTGCACCTCCAGCTGCCTCCAGCTGCAGGCTGCGCTGGCCCGGGAGGAGGTCAGGCCAGAGAAGGCTGGGACCTGCAGGCGTGTGATCTGGGTGAGTTCTAGCAGGGCGTCCAGCTGCTCCTGACCCACCACATATTCATCCAGCACTAGGGTGTGCAGGCGGGGAAGGTGGGCCAGCGCTGGCAGCAGCGACATGGGCCCTGGCCCACTGTCGTACCAACCTCTGTCCACGCCAAGAAGCCTTAGCTGCTGCAACTGTGTCAAGCTGCTCACAGCCGCTGCTATCTTGTCCCAATCCCATTTATGCGAGCGCCAACTGCTCATTTCCAGCTGAGTCAGGGTGGGCGGTAAGGGCAGCAGTCCAGACAGGAACTCACGCCCCCCACGCACTTCAACCCAACCATCCAGGCGGAGTGTCTGCACCCTGCTGCCAATGAAGGGGGACCTGCCCAGCTCGCCTTGATGTGCGGTGATTCTGGCGTCCATGAGGTCCAGGTGCACCAGCCGTGGCAACAGCAAGGGGTGGTTGATGGCCGTCGCCAAGTGACCTACGCTTATGCTGCCACTACTGACGTCACCATGGAAGGTCAGGCTTGTCAGGGAGGGGAAGGAGGACGCCAGGGCTGTGCTGAAAGCATCTTCCCATGGAAGATGTATTTCAGGTCGCAAGTCGATAGTCAGGCTGTCGACTGCCCCACACAGCGACACTGCCCCCAGCATCCGGGCAACCAGATGCTTCCTATCAGATGCTGCAGCAGCTGGCTCTGCTTTCCTTCGTTGCTGCATTGCAATTGTGAAGCCCCAGGCTGGCCGCAGTGTGAGGTGCAACTTTGGCTGCTGCCTGTTCTGCAGGACCTCAGTCAGGAAGGGAGCCAGCTCACGAAGGTGTTGCCCAATGATGTCATGCGGGGTTGGGTAGGTGAGCTGGATCCTTGGTACTACCCGCAGGAGAGCTGTGGCCAGGAGCTTGCTGGTCCTGAAGACTGGCAGCCTACTGCGTGCATCCAGCCGGCGCAGGATTGCATCCAGGGGTTCCGCTGGCAAGCCCTGCAGGCCCGGCAACTGTTGGCCGGTATCAACGTCTCCCGATGACGACTTCTCCATCGGGTCTACACCGTCCACAAAGATCGCAAAGCAAGACGATGAGTACTGCAGAGCTTAGGACTGTGGTTGCACAGCAGGACCTACCCTTCTGCAAGGCGTCAGCGACGTGCCCACAGGACAGCACAGCTCTTTGTCTACAGCTCCGTTGCGCTGGGGCTGAATTCATGACTGTGGCGCGCAGTGACCCATGACATGATTGTCTACTTGGGTTGGTATTCTATTGATTGTCAGAGTTGAGAGGGTCTGACCCCTAAGCATGTACGATGATAGGAAAGCCCATGTAAACACTGTCACCTGCACGAGTGCCACACGACCTGAATCATAGCTAGGGTGCGTAGTTTATGGATGACTCATTTGGAATGGCATTGCACGTGCATATGAAGGTCATGCTGACGTTGTAGCTCTGTTGGGTGGATATCAGGCGCCCCCAACTGACAGCAGATGACAGGCGACCGAGCCCTGGTAGTAGGACGGCTGTAACTCGGCACTCATTGCGCCAAATGTTATGCCGCCCCGCCCCGCCCCGCCCCGCCCCGCCCCGCCCCGCCCCGCCCCGCCCCGCCCCGCCCCGCCCCGCCCCGCCTTCCCCGCCTTCCCCGTCTTCCCAACAGCGTAGCAACACGTACCAGCGTAGTTGTGACTGGCTGACTACCCAGCACATGACCACGCCGCATCATGGCAGTGTTGTCGCACCTCACAGCACACCTCAGCCCACTCCAGCCAGCTTGCAAGCCATCATGATGCAGTGTGGGGTAGCAGGGAGGGCGCACAGCCATGCAGTGTTTCACCAATGATGACTGACCCTGATGACTGCTTTCGGGAACACGACATCTAAGGCTTGCTGGTTGGCTGAGGAAAGACATTCTTTGCACCGTCCCTGCTTATTGATGCGCAGCACCTTCACACAACGGCCCAGGCGCTGCATGAGAGGTTGGCCCCCTGCCGCTGACCCCTGCTGCCCGCCCTGCCCAATGTTGCCGCCTGGCCCCCCTGGCGTGATGTGCCCCTCAGGGCTGCTGCTGCTGACCAGGCTGGTGCTGGGCCCTGAGTGGCTGCTGCTGCTGACCACAGTGGGGTGGGGGGGCTGCTGGTCGGCAGGGCAGATGTGGGTGAGGTATTGCTCAGTCAGCAGGTCCACAGTGGCCTTGCTCAGGCACAGGTCCCCATCCAGCACCAGCCCTGCCTTGTTGCGCTCACACAGGTTGAGCTCAGCTGCAGCCAGCACATCAATACTCGGTTCCTCGATGACCTCCATCTCGATGTCCCCCATCTCAACGTCCTCTATCATGGCCCCTACCAGTTGATACACGTGCAGAGGGTGGGTGAGGCTGTGCAGGGGCAGGTAGGCGGCTGAGTCCCAGTCCATCACATCTAACTTCAGCTGCTTCCAGCTGCAGGCTGCGCTGGCCCGGGAGGAGGTCAGGCCAGAGAAGCGTTGCACCTGCAGTCTGGTGATCTGGGTGAGAGCCAGCAAGGCGTCCAGCTGCTCCTGGCCCACCTCGAATTCAGACATCTGCAGAGTGTGCAGGCGGGGTAGGTGGGCCAGCGCTGGCAGCAGCGCCATGGGCCCTGGCTCACTCTCGTAATAAGCTCTTATCTCATCAGTGAGCCTTAGCTGCTGCAACTGTGTCAAGCTGCTCACAGCCGCTGCCAGTCTGACCCAATCCCGTTGATCTGAGTAACTACCGCTCACTACCAGCTGAATAAGGGTGCAGGGTAAAGGCACCAGTCCATACAGGAGCTCATCCTCCCCGTCCACCTGAACGTCAGCATCCAGGCTGAGTGTCTGCAGCCTGCTGCCAATGAAGGGAGACCTGCCAAGCTGGCCTTTGTGTGTGATAGTGATGCCATCGATGTCCAGGTGCAGCAGCCGTGGCAACAGCAGGGGGTGGTTGATGGCATTAGCCAAGTGACCTATGCTCATCCTGGCCTCTCGATAGGCCAGGCTCGTCAGGGAGGGGAAGGAGGCGGCCACGGCTGCACTGAAATCAGGCTCACAAGGAAGATCCAAGGGGTAATGCCATTCAACAGTCAGGCAGTCAACTGCCCCACACAGCGGCACTGCCCCCAGAATCCGGGCAACCAGACGAGCTGCATCTGATGCTGCAGCAGCTGGCTCTGCTTCCTCACGTTGCTCTACTGCATCTGTTAGGCTACTGGCTGGCTGCAGTGTGAGGTGCAGCTTTGGCTGCTGCCTGTTTTGCAGGATCTCAGTCAGGAAAGGTGCCAGTTCACGAAGGTGTTGCCCAAGGAAGTCAGGCGGGGTAGGGTTAGTGAGCTGGATCCTTATAGATATCCGCAGCAGAGCTGTGGCCAGGAGCTTGCTGGTCATGAAGACTGGCAGCCTACTGCTTGCATCCAGCTGGCTCAGGACTGCATCCAGGAGTTCCATTGGCAGGCCCTGCAGGCCCTGCAACTGCTGGCTCTTGTTCACGTCGCCTGCAGATGACTTCCTCATCGGGCCTACATCGTCAAGAAAGATAGCAAAGCAAGACGATGAGTACTGCAGAGCTGGGTAGGACTGTTGGTGCACAGCAAGGCCTACTTGCTCGGTGACGAGCCCACAGGACAGCACAGGATAGGACCTGGGAGTAGAAGGGAATTTGAATCCGGTATCTGATCCCTGCCACGGATGGACCTCTGGAGTAGAGGAGAGCGTAATCCAGTATTTGAGTTTCGGATAGGCGCAAGTTTGAGTTCCGGATAGGCGCAATTAGACCCACCCCCTCGTTGCCCACAATGCCACCACAGCCTTGCCACCTCGCATTCGCAACCCAGCTTGGGCGCCGACAGCGACAGACACCCCACTTTTAAACGAAGGTGCAAATGAGTGCCGCACTGCCTAACTCGCAAGCCCTGGCATACATCTATTTATGCATAAACACCCCAGGGCTGTAACTCAAGAGCTAAGATCGTAGGTTTACATATCAGCCTGCGCACTGCCACGGTCAAATCACATGGGGCCAATGCCCGTCCTATGCTCTGAGAATAGGAAGATGCCTGACCCCTTGCATCCATTCCTGCATCAACTTGTAAGATTTGGAGTAAACGAAGGCAACAAAGGCGGGGAGTGTTGCAGCTTCGGTCCAGCTACAGCCTTGCCCCCTTGTTTGCTACGGCCTGCTGGCCCAGTGGACCATGCTCAGGGCGGGCTGTGGGCTGCTTCCAAGGGAGCAGGCAGGGGGCAGGGGGTGGTGGGGCTGGCCATGGGGCTAGGGTCAAGGCATGGGCATGGGCTGCCCAGCCCCCTGTGTGTGACCACACTGTGTAGATGAGGGCAGTTCCGGCCCTGTGGCCCTCAGGCTAGAGGCAGGCCAGCTGGAGGGGCTGGAGGGGGTGGCCTGGTGGGGCCACTGCCTGGACTAAGCTCTGAGAACAGGTGAGCTGCCAAGTCTGACCCTGCTGCCCACCCACCACTGCCCTTGTTGACCGACCAGCCCAGCTTCACCCTGCCGCTCCGCTGCCCCTGCTACACACATACCCGCCAGCCCTGCCCTGCCCCGCCCCGCCCTCCCCTGCCCTGCCCTGCCCTGCCCTGCCCTGCCCTGCCCTGCCCTGCCCTGCCCTGCCCTGCCCTGCCCTGCCCTGCCCTGCCCTGCCCTGCCCTGCCCTGCCCTGCCCTGCCCTGCCCTGCCCTGCCCTGCCCTGCCCTGCCCTGCCCTGCCCTGCCCTGCCCTGCCCTGCCCTGCCCTGCCCTGCCCTGCCCTGCCCTGCCCTGCCCTGCCCTGCCCTGCCCTGCCCTGCCCTGCCCTGCCCTGCCCGGCCCGGCCCGCCTCCAGCCTGGCCCTGGCCCTGCAGCGTCTGGAGCTGGCCTGCGCCTTCCTGCTCACTGACAGGCTGTGGGCTGTCGCCATGGCGGACCTGGCGCAGCTGGTGGTGGGCCTACACGCCAACACGGCGCAGCGCAGGCTGCTCACGACCCCCTCCGCCCTCTCCAGCCCCCGCCCTGCCCCGCCAGCCTCAGCCCAACAGCATCTGGCCCCACAGCCATGGGAGGTCAGCAGGGGCCGGGGTGGGTGGAGAAGCTGGAGCCGTTCTGGCAGCTGTTTGTGACGTATGTGGTGGAGGCGACTGCTGGCACTGAACACAACCTGGCGTGGTGGATGGCGGCGGTGAAGGCGGGCAATGCGTACCTGCCTGACCTGGTCACCCCGCTGCAGTGGGCTCAGCCTATGAAGGCTAAGATGCTGGTTGGGGCTGCTGCCCAGTACGTGCAAGAGGTCAGTGGGGCAGCTGAGCAGGGGCCGCAGGGGCAGGGCGGCAGCAAAGACACCAGGGGCTGCTAGATGGTGGTGGGAGCAGGCATCAAGGGGTGAAGGGGCCAAAAGGCCTCCTCCTGCTGCCTGTCATCCCTGCTTGCCCCTGCTGCTGGGTCTCAGCCCACCCCAACACCCGGCTGCCTGGTCCTTGTAGGTGCGGCAGCAGGGGGAGGGCGGGTGGGAGGTGCTGCTGGCCATGGCAGGCCGCATGCGCAAGAGGTTACGCTCCACAGCCGCCAAGATCAACAAATCACGCGTAGCGGCGGTAAGGAGTGACGCATGGGGCAGTGTGACATGGGGGGAGGCTTGGTGTGGGCAGTGTGAGCATGAGGTGTGGGGGGTGTGACCTGCCAGAACCCCTGTGATGAAACAAAAAGTGTGAAACACGCAATACTGGCGCCGCTTGGTTTGTTGTGTTGGTCCAGGTTGTGTCCAGCCTGATGCAAGCGCTGGTGGCAGCAGGGGAGGCACGCTGCCTGAGACTGCACCAGCAGCTGGGCGCCGCCTGCAATGTGACCAGCCAGGGCAACGGCGTGACAGCTGCAGAGCAAGTCAGCCAGGAGCAAGCAGGGGCGGCATCAGTGGTGGCAGGTGCAGAAGCAGGGGCAAGGGCAACAGGGGTGACAGGGGCTGAGGTAGGGGCAGGAGCGCAGACACCCGCTCCTTATGCTGCCAACAGCAGCAGAGACACCCCCTCTTGGTGCTGCCAACACCTCCTTCCCAGCTGCAGCTGCAGCAGCTGAGCCTGGCCAGGGAGCATCAGGTGCAGCTGGGGCTGTGACTGGTGCTGGGGCTGCAGGGGCGGGTGCAGCTGCTGAGCCTGTGCTGCCCCAGATAACAGCTTCGCCACAGCACATGGGCGGCGTGCCTGATGCTGCTGCAACCCAAGCTGTGAATCAGTCATCCAGTCCTGAGCCAGGCGTCACTGCAGCAGAAGCAGCAACGGAAGGGGGTCAGGGGCTGCAGCCGGTCAGGTCAAGCTTTTGGCTGCAGCCGGTCAGGTCAAGCTTAGGGGCAGCTCAGAGGTGTTGCAGTGCTCAAAGCAGATGATGGCGGTGGTGGTTGGCTGCCAGGCGGCAGGAGTGCTCAGTCTGTGCTCAGGTGAAGGCCTGGCGGCCTGCCAGCGCGCCATGATGACCATGTGGCAGACAATCAGCTACGACTGCATCGCGCACTGCCCGCACACGGACATCGCAGCCGCTGTCGCAGCCCAGCCGCAGCAAGCTAGCGATGTGGCCAAGGCGTCCGAGGCGGTGTTGACCAAAGTCAACGCGCTGTTAGGCACGCCGAGCAACCCGCCAGCGGCAACACAGCAGCAGACGAGACATGGACAGACGAGGGCACAAGCTGCGGCCGCCGGTCGTGCAGTTCGGACCACCGTGGTGCTAGGTGCTGCCAGGCTGGCTGGGCCAGGCTGGGCCAACAAATACCATCTTCCAGGCTGGGCCAACAAATACCATCTTCTGGATGAGAGCAGGAAGGAGTAACCTTTCGACTTTGAGATCAGACTGTAGAGATGAGGGGTCTGGTAAAATTAACTGTATCGGGGCACGTTGGCGCATTGGTACATACAGTGTTGGTATATGCTAGTCCCCTACTCAAGGAAGGCTTAAGCCCTCACTCCCTCACAGCCATCGTGCACAGTCCTCCAGGCTCCTTTCCCCCGGAACTCCTAAACAGAACAGAATCCCAGCTTAAGAAACAAAGCATCTTGATCACCTTGACACCTGACAGCCCTGAACTGCGGGACATCCTACCATGCATCCAAGCACATAAACAACTATCTTTCGTGGGGTCTGGGAGGTGGTGGATTTGAGCAGCGGGGAATGAAGGGTACATGAGGCATCCTCTGGCTGACACTCCAGGTTTGGCGTGTGTCAGCATGTGAGCCATCATGATATAGTGTGGGGTAGCAGGGAGGACGCACAGCCATGCAGTGTTCACCTGTTCAATCATAAACCATCATAAAACAATCATGTAATGGCCAAACCTGATGTCTGCCCCTGGGAAAAGGACAGGTAAGGCTTCCTGGTCAGCTAGGGACATATGTGGTGTGCCCTTTTCCTGCACCACAATGTGCAGCACCTCCACGTCACGGCCCAGGCGCTGCATGAGAGCCTGGACCCCTGCTGCTGACACCCCCTGCTGACCCCCTTGCCCAGTGCTGCTGCCCAGCCCCCCTGGCGTGATGTGCCCCTCAGGGCTGCTGCTGCTGGCCAGGCTGGTGCTGTGCCCTGAGTGGCTGCTGCTGGCCACAGTGGGGTGAGGTGGCTGGTGGGCAGTGCGGCGGCTGTGGCTAAGGTATTGCTCGACCAGCAGGTCCACAGTGGCTTTTTTCAGGACCATGCCCCTATCCAGCACCAGCCCTGCCTTGTTGTACTCACACAGGTTGAGCTCAGCTGCAGCCAGCTCCTCTTTACTCGGTTCCCCAATGTCTGTCACCAGCTGTCGCAACCACAGAGGGTAGGTGAGGCTGTGCAGGGGCAGGTAGGCGGCTGAGACCCAATCTAAGCGCCAGACTTTTAGCTGCCTCCAGCTGCAGGCTGCACTGGCTCGGGAGGAGGTCAGGCCACGGAAGCCATACACCTCTAGGCGTGTGATCTGGGTGAGTGCCAGCAAGGCGTGCAGCTGCTGCTGGCCTTCTACATAATCATCCACCACCAGAGTATGCAGGCTTGGTAGGTGTGCCAGCGCTAGCAGCAGCGCGGTGAGCCCTGGCCCAGTGTGACACTCATCCGTCAGCGATAGCTGCTGCAACTGTGTCAAGCTTCTCACAGCCGCTGCCAGTCTGACCCAACCCACAATATCCAGACCAAACGAATAAGTCACTTCCAGCTGAGTGAGGTGGGGGGGAAACACTCCGTCCACCAGTCCAGACAGGAACTCACGCTCCCCATCCACTTGAACCCAACCATACAGGCTGAGTCTCTGCAGCCTGCTGCCAATGAAGGGGGACATGTGAAGCTTATCGCCTCCATGTGCGGTGAGGATGCCCTGGAGGTCCAGGTGCAGCAGCCGTGGCAACAGCAGGGGGTGGTTGATGGCTTGGGCCAAGTTATCAATGCTCATCCTGCCATGTTTGAAGGTCAGGCTTGTCAGGGAGGGGAAGGAGGTGACCAGGGCTGCACTGCAACTAGGCTTCCATGGAAGATCTAAGTCCTTAAGCCAGCTGATAGTCAGGCAGTCGACCGCCCCACACCGCGGCACTGCCCCCAGCGTCCAGGCAACCAGACTTGCTCTTTGACGTTTATGACGCAATATTGCTTCATCAAGATCATAGGCTAGCTGCAGAGTGAGGTGCAGTTGTGGTAGCTGCCTGTTGCGCAGGACCTCTGTCAGGAAGGGAGCCAGCTTACGATGGTTGTCACGCTGGATATCATGCTGGGTTGGGTAGGTGAGCTGGATACTTGGAGATATCCGCAGCAGAGATGTGGCCAGGAGCTTGCTGGTCCTGAAGACTTGCAGCCGACTGCTTGCATCCAGCTGGCGCAGGACTGCACCCAGGAGCTCCGCTGGCAGGCCCAGCAGGCCTTGCAGCTGCTGGCCCGTACTAGCATCGTTTGCGGACGACTTATCCATCAGGCCTACATCATCATATAGAAAGCAAAGCAAGACAATGAGCTGTTGTATTGCAGAGCTTAGAGCTGTTGGTGCACGGTGAGACCTACTTGCTGCAAGGCGTCAGTGCCGGGCCCACAGGACAGCACAGGATAGGACCTGGGGGTGGAAAGAGCGTGCTCTAGAAACAACGGGTATGTGCGACGACCTTAACTGCGCCTGAAACGTCCGTGTGTACTACAAAGAGGTTGGGCACGGAGAGGCACACCTGCTGCGAGGCGTAAGCGACGAGCTCTGTACCGGGAATGTGCGAAAACCTTCGAAGTGCCGGATTCGTCCGAGGCGTGTCGTGTAGGGCGATAATTGAACTAGCGATCTCGGACTCAGCGACGTATGCACAGCGATATGGTACTTGATGTGGCAAGCAATGCGCCCCTGCAGTGAGTTTCGCGTCATTGTTGCTGTGTGACCAGGATGCATGGCTGTTCTCGGATAAGCAGAGGTATAGTTCTGTGCTGGGCTCGGGTGACACCACCCATGAAACTATTAGCCCTGACAGCTACAGATACTGCTGTTCTAAAAGGCCCTCTGTGCTGGCCCCTGCAAAGCCCTAGAGTACGTGCACCTTCTAGTGATGGACGCAGGTCAAGGCCAACGCGAGTACCTGGATATACAAGCTTGAGTCACAGCGACGCCACAGCCACAATGCAGAGACCAACAAGGTGATTAGACCTTAGTACCTTGTCAGATGTGCATTAGTGCTTAGACTACGGCGTTGCCACACTGCCTTACTCGCAGCCCCTGGCATCCATCTACTCCCTGTTTGAGTATACTCATACATACCAGCCTGCGCATTGCAGCTACTGCCAGCCCTATTGAAGGTTAGGAACCCCTATCCCAACCACCCAGCCAGCTCCTTTCCAACGCACCAACCAGCCTGCCACTGCCACCAACTACAAACTGGGGGACAGCACCACCCAGGCAGATGAGGTAAAAGAAGAAGCTACATACAGACACAATAAGGGATTGGCAGACAGAGTGCTCGCCAGCACCCTGGGCGCAGTGGAGCTGTGTCCTGCAGTGACCCACCGCACTGTCAGCTACCCTGAAATGAAATTGCCCCTCTTAAACTGGAAGCCAGTGTACAGCTCAGGCCTGGCTGCCTCTTATCCCTCCCTCATCAGCCTCACCCTCCGGTTCCTGGATCTGAGTACCTGCCGACTTGGGCGATTGGTCAGCCACCCAGCTCTACTCCCACTCCTGAAGCACCTGGACGTCTGCGGAACTGACATCATGAACAAAGCACAGCCTGCCCCTAGCCCCTTCATTGGCATCAGGCTGCAGCAGCCGAGGTTGTGCTGGGGCTACTGGGACTTCACGCCCCACCTGGCACCCCTGGCCCCTCACCTCACTCAGCTGGCAGTGGCTTCTGTCGAGTCCAATGAGTCAGGATTCGTCGGATCCCTGTCCAGCCTGGCAGCAGCTGTTGGCTCATTGACTTGCTTACAGTCGCTTGAGTTAGGCATCAATGGTGTGGAGGCTGGTTACTGGTTTCTAACTCTGCTGGTGCCAGTGCTGGCCAGCCTACCCAGCTTGCACACCCTGCTGCTGCTGCAAGACACAGTGCATGGTGATCAAGTGGATGTCTTGTTGGCAGCGACCCAGATCACCCACCTCCAGGTGTACAGCATAGGCTGCCTGGTCTCCAGGGTCCAGGGTGTCAGCAGCCTGCAGCTGGAGGCAGCTGGAGGTGCAAGAGGTAGACTGGGTCTCAGCTGCCCACCTGCCCCTGCACAGCCTCACCCACCCCCTGCAGCTTGCTCTATTGGGTGGGATAGACTCAGTTGGGGCGGAGGTGCTGGCTGCAGCTGATCTCAACCTGTGTGAGCGCAACAAGGCAGGGTTGGAGGTAAAAGACTTGTGGCTGGTCAGGGGCAGCTTTGACCTGCTGACTGCGCAGTATGTCAGCCGCAGTCGCCCTGCTGCCCAGCAGCCCCCCAAACCCACTGTGGCTAGCAGCATCTCTGGGCAGGAGGGGTCTAAGGGGTCAGCAGCAGGGGGCCAGGCTCCCATGCAACGTTTAGGCCGTTGTGTGAAGAGGGTGGTCCTCTGGAGCAGTCATGGCTGGAACGAGGTACTTACCCCAGCTAATTTGCAAGCCTCCAGATGGGTAAGTGTGGGTCGGTGAAGGGCATGGAGAGGGCCAGAGCCAGGCCCAAAGCCAGGGGCTGGGTCAGGGGCAGGTTTAAGCATCAGCCTCTAGTTGGCTAATGTTGTGTTGTGGCTGGGTACTGGCTGGGGCAGCAATGAGCTAGCTATGTCAGGCGCCAGCTTCAGGCCGGCTCGTGGTTGTCATCATCATGTCATGTCATGGCCCACTGCACACTGGGTTGTTGCTGTACTGATGCTGGAAGGTTTGGGGTCTGGAGCACACAGCCCCAGCGCCAGGACTCACTTGCAGCAGGCTGTTGGGCATGGGGCTGGAGGAAGTGGTTGCATTTGCATTGGTCCACCAGCCCTCCAATCAGTCAGCCCAACCAGTCCACCAGCCCTCCAATCAGTCAGCCTGCTGCAAGTGAGGTGCAGGGTGCTGGGTCTGTGAGCGCAGGGTCAAGCTGGACGGGGTGGTGACGGTGGTGGACGCCAAGCACGTCTCCCGCCACCTGGACACACCCAAGGAGGCAGGGGTGGTGAACGAGGCAGTGGAGCAGATCGCTTTTGCAGATCGCATCCTGCTCAACAAGACTGACCTGGTGCCCTGCACGACATCATCATGGTGGTAGCAGCACCAGCAGCAGCACATGGCATGCACATGGCATGACATGGCAGATCGTATCCTGCTCATCGAGACTGACCAGGTGCGCTGCAGCAGCAGCAGCATCATGGCAGCAGCAGCAGCAGCACATGGCATGCGCCTGTAGGCACTGCTGTCACTATGAGCCTCACAGCGCTGGCAGATGGCCAATGGACAATAGGACCGACCTAGTGCGCTGCTGGATCATGGTAGCAGCATCATGGTAGCAGCAGCAACAGCAGCAGCAGCAGCACATGGCATGTGCCTGTGGGCATTGCTGTCACACTGAACCTCGCAGCGCTGGCAGATGGCGGGCACTACACTGGCCCACAGCCTGCACTGATACCTGAGCCAGACTGCGCTGCGCTGCCGGAGAGTAGGGTGGGCTGGCCTGCAGGCGGGCAGGCTTGGAGCTTGAGGGGTGGGCTGCAATGGGCGTGCGTTGCCGTTGCATTGCTGAGGATGAGGCGGGCGGGCGGGCAGGCAGGCAGGCAGCTGCATGTCATGCTACCGTGTGTTGTGCAGGTTGACGCTGCCAGCCTAGGGCCACTGGAGGCTCGGCTGCAGGCCATCAACAAGATGGCGACCATCACCCGGTTCCAAAGAGCTCAGGTGAGGCAGCAGGGGGCCGCACCCTAAGCCTAACCCTAGCAGTGTTAGGGTCCCAAAGAGCTCAGGTGAGGCAGCAGGGGGCTGCAGGGAGCCGCATTCGTCCTGGTGCTCCTGGTGCCGCCACCTGCTGGGCCACTGAGAGGGACCTGAGGGGCTGCCTGCTGGGGCTAAGGCTCCAGGGGGCAGCACCACCCAGGCTGACGAGGTCAGGCTGCAAGCTGGGCTGCCGTCCAGGCCTGGACCTGCACAGCCACAGGAGGTGGGCCCACACAGGGGGAGCAGGCTAGGAGCCACAGGCGAGGCATTGAGAGGAAATGTAAGAAGAAGAAGACCACTCCAGCATGAGAACCAGTGTGTATCTCACTGGGAAAAAGCGCAGCAGAGGGGGTGAGAGGGATGTGCTCCGGCCCTGCTGCTATCACGGCACGGAGGACGAGAGCGAGCGTGAGTGCGTAGCCGCCGCCCGCCGTGTGTTGCAGTTGTCCCTCACCGCCTCCAGCCTGGCCCTGGACCTGCAGCGGCTGGAGCTGGCCTGCGCCTTCCTGCTCACTGACAGGCTGTGGGCTGTCGCCATGGCGGACCTGGCGCAGCTGGCGGTGGGCCTACACGCCAACACGGCGCAGCGCAGGCTGCTCACGACCCCCTCCGCCCTCTACAGCCCCCGCCCCGCCAGCCTCACCCCAACAGCATCGGGCCCCACAGCCATGGGAGGTCAGCAGGGGCCGGGGTGGGTGGAGAAGCTGGAGCCGTTCTGGCAGCTGCTTGTGACGTATGTGGTGGAAGCGACTGCTGGCACTGAACACAACCTGGCGTGGTGGATGGCGGCGGTGAAGGCGGGCAATGCGTACCTGCCTGACCTGGCCACCCCGCTGCAGTGGGCTCAGCCTATGAACGCCAAGAAGCTGGTCGGGGCTGCTGCCCAGTACGTGCAAGAGGTCAGTGGGGCGGCTGAGAGGGGGCGGCAGGGGCAGGGCGGCAGCAGAGGCATTAGAGAGTGCCAGAAAGCCTCCTCCTGCTGCCTGGCATCCCTGCTTGCCCCTAGTGCTGGGTCTCAGCCCACCCCAACACCCGGCTGCCTGGTCCTTGTAGGTGCGGCAGCAGGGGGAGGGCGGGTGGGAGGTGCTGCTGGCCATGGCAGGCCGCATGCGCAAGAGGTTCCGCTCCAGGTTGTGTCCAGCCTGATGCAAGCGCTGGTGGCAGCAGGGGAGGCACGCTGCCTGAGACTGCACCAGCAGCAGGGCGCCGCCAGCAATGTGACCAGCCAGGGCAACGGGGTGACAGCTGCAGAGGAAGTCAGCACAATGCAAGCAGGGGTGGCATCAGGTGGGGCAGCAGGAGGGCAGCGGCAGGGGCTACAGGGGCAGTCACACCCCCTCCTGATGCTGCCACCACCTCCTTCCCAGGTGCAGCTGCAGCAGCTGAGCCTGGCCAGGGAGCATCAGGTGCAGCTGGGGCTGTGACTGGTGCTGGGGCTGCAGGGGCGGGTGCAGCTGCTGAGCCTGTGCTGACCCAGCCGTCATCTGGGCCACAGCACATGGGCGGGGTGCCTGATGCTGCAACACAAGCTGTGAACCAGGCATCCAGTCCTGAGCCAGGTGCTGCTGCAGCAGGAGCAGCAGCAGGGTCAGGAGCAGCAGCAGCAGCAGCAGCAGCAGCAGGCTCAGTAACAGCAGCAGGAGCAGGGGTACAGGGGCCTGACCCTGTTGCCCCGCACCTGGCTGCAGCCGGTCAGGTCAGGCTGAAGGCCAGAGCCCAGGCTCAGAGGTGTTGCAGGGCTTGAAGCAGATGTTGGCGGTGGTGGTTGGCTGCCAGGCGGCAGGAGTGCTTAGTCCGTGCTCAGGCGAAAGCCTGGCGGCATGCCAGCGCGCCATGATGACCATGTGGCAGACAATCAGCTACGACTGCATCGCGTACTGCCCGTACATGGACGTCGCAGCCGCTGCCGCAGCCCAGCCGCATCTTGCTAGCGATGTGGCCAAGGCGTGCAAAGCGGTGTTGACCAAAGTCAACGCGCTGTCAGGCGAGGGCGCAAGCTGCGGCATCAGCGGCAGCAGCGGCACAGGAGTCGCGCAAGGGCAGTGAGGCATTGGATACGTCTAGGAAGTAAGGAACCTAGCGATGTCTGACGAGCGCACCGTCACCGGTCGCGCTGACCTCCCCGCCTGAACCGTAGCAGGTAATAGCCACACTGTCTCACATCGCGGTGCGGCTGATGCCCTTGCTCCATCAGCTGGCACGTTGTGCAGTTCAGACCACCGTGCGGCGATGCAAACATGTTGACGGGCATGTCGGTGGGTACCTGTGGTGCTGGGAGCTGCCAGGCTGCTGAGCCTGTGGTGAGTGCGTCTTCGGTGCAACAGTGTCACGAGTTCTTCTGTGCCATCTTATGAGAGCTGTCACCTGCTGTGTAAGCCATCATCTACCTGTGTAAACCTCTGGAGTGACGCTGAAAACAGGGAAGGAGACCTGAGAGGAGGGGTGTAGGTGATGGGATAAGGGATGAGGCACAGCAAGAGTCGTAATTGGACACAGACTACGAGTAAGAAAGACAAACTGTGCTAGCTAGCTGGTTGGGGCGAGAGGTGGGTGTAACAGTTCCTAGTTACGAATGTTGTTATTACCGCTAGTAGTGCAGGGGTCGCAGCTGCTGCTATACACACTCTATTGGATGTCTTCCTAACAGCGTATGTGTAACTCCATAGCAGGTTGTGAAACTCCAGAATAGAAGGCCAACTAAAGAAGACAGCAAGCAATACCTTGTCACACGTACGCCGACACCTGACAGCCCTGTGAGAGCTGGCCCAAGACATCCAGGCATGCGCATGAACAACGGGAAATCCTACCATGCATCCTAGCTTTGGGGTGTTTCATGGGGTCTGGGAGGTGGCAGTTGAGGCAAGCGGGGAATGAAGGGTACATGAGGCATCCACTGGCTGACACTACAGGTTTGGGCTGTGTCAGGCAGGGCACACCGCGCATCACTTCACCACCATCAGCTTCATCTGGGTGATGAGCTCAAAGTCAACCATCACTACCCAGCACATGGCCACGGCACATCATGGCAGAGCCGCTGCACCTCACAGCACACCTCAGCCCACTCCAACCAGCTTGCGTGCCATCATGATGCAGTGTGGGGTAGCAGGGAGGGCACACAGCCTTGCAGGGTTTTACCATATTGGGACAAAGCTAACGTCTGCATTGGGGTAGCAGGGAGCCATGCAGTGTTCTACAGCTCTTCGTCAAACATAATCTGTGTAGTCGGGAACAGGATCAGCAAGTCAGATCAGAAGATCAGAAGATCAGATCAGAGGGCACACAGCCATGCAGTGTTTTCCTGATCATAGTCAAACTAAAAGTCTGCATTCGGGAACAGGACAGCTATGGCTTGCTCATTGGCTGGGGAGAGACAATCTTCGCTCAGTCCCAGCCCTGTGATGTGCAGCACCTCCACATAACGGCCCACGCGCTGCATGAGAGCCTGGCCCCCTGCTGCTGACCCCTGCTGACCTCCCAGCCCGATGCTGCTGCCTGGCCCCCCTGGCGTGATGTGCCCCTCAGGGCTGCTGCTGCTGGCCAGGCTGGTGCTGGACCCTGAGTGGCTGCTGCTGCTGGTCACAGTGGGCTGGGGGAGGTGCTGGGCAGTATGGCGGCTGTGGCTGAGGTATTGATCAGTCAGCAGGTCCACAGTGGCCTTGCACAGCCATAGTTCACCAACCGGCACCAGGCCTGCTTTGTTGCGCTCACACAGGTTGAGCTCAGCTGCAGCCAGCACCTCAATACTGGGTTCCTCTGTGTCCTCCATATCAATGTCCCCTATCTCAATGTCCTCGAGGCTTCCTACCAGCTGATACACGTAAAGAGGGTGAGTGAGGCTGTGCAGGGGCAGGTAGGCGGCTGTGACCCAGTCCATCGTGTGCACCCCCAGCTTCCTCCAGCTGCAGGCTGCGCTGGCCCGGGAGGAGGTCAGGCCGGAGAATGTCAAGAGCTTCAGGCGTGTGATCTGGGTGAGTGCCAGCAAGGCGTCCAGCTGCTCCTGACCCACCACACATTCATCCACCTCTAGGGTGTGCAGGCTGGGAAGGTGGGCCAGCACTGGCAGCAGCGCTATGAGCCCTGGCCCACCCTCGTACCAAGCTCTGTGAAAATAAGTGTGCCTTAGCTGCTGCAACTGTGTCAAGCTGCTCACAGCCGCTGCTAAACTGTCCCAGTTCCATGAACCCCTCACTACCAGCTGAGTAAGGGTGGGGGGTAAGGGCACCAGTCTAGACAGGAGCAGGTCCACTTCCATGCCAGCAACCAGGCTGAGTGTCTGCAGCCTGCTGCCAATGAAGGGAGACCTGCCGGGCTGGCCTCTATATGTGATGGTTATGCCAATGATGTCCAGGTGCAGCAGCTTTGGCAACAGCAGGGGGTGGCTGATCGCAGTCGCCAAGTGACCTATGCTCATCCTGACCTGTGGAAAGGTCAGGCTGTTTAGGAAGGGGAAGTTGGTGGCCAGGGCTGTGCTGAAAGCAGGCGCCCAAGGAAGATCCAAGGAGTGATGCCATCCAATAGCCAGGCTGTCAACTGCCCCACACAGCGGCACTGCCCCCAGCATCCGAGCAACCAGACGAGCCGCAGCTGGCTCTGCTCTGTGACGTTGCATGATTGCATCTGTGAGGCTTCTGGCTGGCTGCAGTGTGAGGTGCAGCTTTGGTTGCTGCCTCTTCTGCAGGGCCTCAGTCAGGAAGGGAGCCAGCTTACGAAGGTGTTGCCCAAGGATGTCATGCTGGGTTGGGTAGGTGAGCTGGATCCATGGAACTACCCGCAGCAGAGCTGCGGCCAGGATTTTGCTGGTCCTGAAGACTGGCAGCTGACTGCTTGCATCCAGCTGGCGCAGGACTGCATCCAACAGTTCCGCTGGCAGGCCCTGCAGTCCCGGCAGTTGCTTGCCCTTGTTCACGTCGGCTGCTGACGACCTCTTCATCAGGCCTACATCGCCAGGAATGATAGCAAAGCAAAACGATGAGTACTGCAGAGCTTAGGACTGTTGGTGCACGGCAAGATTTACCTGCTACAAGGCGTCGGTGACGAGCCCACAGGACAGGACAGCTCTTCGTCTGTAACTCCGTCGTCCGGAGCGGTGTGCGATGATTCAACTCTTCATCTACGTGCTCCGAGTTTATGACTGTGGCATGCCTCGCAGTGACCCATGCCATGGCATGATTGCGTACTTAAGATGGTAGTCTATTTCATTCAACAGGATTGTGGGTGTACGGCCCACAAGCATCAACGCTGGCAGGAAAGGGGTTATAGTGGAAGTCATCCAGCCCATCGGTCTTCTGTGTGTCGTGGCTATGGACCTGTGAATGGTGACATGTTCGACTACGGTTTCAGTGTGACATGTCGCTCTGAAGCTAGTTATCTAGCAGTATATGCAATGCAACATTTGTGCTCCTCAACACAACCCACATGAACATTGTCACCTGCACGAGTGCCACACTGACGACCTGGATGATGTGTGAAGGTGTCAGTGGCTGTCGGTAGTGTTTCCACCCCTCGAAACCATCATGGCTACCCATTTACCCATGCTTGAAGGGGTGAGTAGAAAAGCTGCTACACTAACATACAACAGCCTGACAAGCTAAAAAATGGCTGGGTATGTCACTTAGCTACAATCCACTGTGCGTGATTGTGGCGCATGGCCTGCATTGCGGTGCGGCTGATGCTGCCCCTTAATCCATCCACTGGCACGTTGTGCAGTTCATACCACCGTGGCGCAATGCAAACATGTTGGTGGGCATGCCGATGGTTACTTCTTGTGCTGGGTGCTGCCTGGCTGCTAGGCTGGGCCGTGCCTGTGGTTGGTGCCTTGCGATGCAACAGCTACATGCCAGTGCTGTGAGCTTGTACAAGCAAGCCATACTGATAAGAGGAGGAAATCAGAGAAGGAGGCCTGGGATGAGGGGTGTAGGTGATAGGATAGGGTTAAAAACCGTAAAGCAAGAGTGGTAACATTGAACAAAAACTACGCGTTTGAAAGATAGACTGTGCTACCTAGCTGGCCGGGGAAAGAGGTGGGGTCTGGGAGATGGTGGTCGTGAGCAGCAGGGAATGAAGGGTACATGAGGCATCCACTGGCTATCACTGCAGGTTTGGCCTGTGTCAGGCAGGGCACACCGCGCATCACTTCACCACCATCAGGTTCATCTGGGTGATGGAGCAAAGGGTCAACCATCACTACCCAGCACATGACCACGGCACATCATGGCAGAGCCGCTGCACCTCACAGCACACCTCAGCCCACTCCAGCCGGCTTGCGTGCCATCATGATGCAGTGTGGGGTAGCAGGGAGGGCACACAGCCTTGCAGGGTTTTACCAATGTTGGCTGAATTGGATGGCTGCACTCGGGAACAGGACAGGTAAGGCTTGCTGATTGGCTGGGGACAGACGTGCTTCGCCCTGCGTAGTAATGCGCAGCTCCTTCACGTGACGGCCCAGGCGCTGCATGAGAGGTTGGGCCTCTGCCGCTGACCCCTGCTGCCCACCCTGCCAAGTGCTGCTGCCTGGCCCCCCTGGCGTGATGTGCCCCTCAGGGCTGCTGCTGCTGGCCACAGTGGGGTGGGGGGGCTGCTGGTCGGTAGGGCAGATGTGGGTGAGGTATTGCTCAGTCAGCAGGTCCACAGTGGCCTTGCTCAGGCACAGGTTCCCATCCAGCACCAGCCCTGCCTTGTTGCGCTCACACAGGTTGAGCTCAGCTGCAGCCAGCACCTCAATACTCGGTTCCTCGATGACCTCCATCTCGATGTCCCCCATCCCAACGTCCTCTATCTTGACCCCTACCAGTTGATACAGGTGCAGAGGGTGAGTAAGGCTGTGCAGCGGCAGGTAGGCGGCTGAGTCCCAGTCCATCTTGTGCACGTCCAGCTGCCTCCAGCTGCAGGCTGCGCTGGCCCAGGAGGAGGTCAAGCCTGAGAAGCGATCCACCTGCAGGCTGGTGATCTGGGTGAGAGCCAGCAAGGCGCCCAGCTGCTCCTGGCCCACCTCGAATTCAGACATCTGCAGAGTGTGCAGGCTGGGTAGGTGGGCCAGCGCTGGCAGCAGTGCCATGAGCCCTGGCCCACTCTCGTAATAAGCTCTTATCTCATCAGTGAGCCTCAGCTGCTGCAATTGTGTCAAGCTGCTTACAGCCGCTGCTATACTGCCCCAATCCAACTGATCCGAAAAGTTACTGCTCACTACCAGCTGAGTAAGGGTGGGGGGTAAGGGCACCAGTCCATACAGGAACTCATCCTCCCCGTTCACGTCAACGTCCGCATCCAGGCTGAGTGTCTGCAGCCTGCTGCCAATAAAGGGAGACCTGCCAAGCTGGCCTTTATGTGTAATGGTGATGCCATCGATGTCCAGGTGCAGCAGCTTTGGCAACAGCAGGGGGTGGTTGATCGCATTTGCCAAGTGACCTATGCTCATCCTGGCCTCTCGATAGGCCAGGCTCGTCAGGGAGGGGAAGGAGGCGGCCAGGGCTGCACTGAAATCAGGCTCCCAAGGAAGATCCAAGGGGTAATGCCATTCAATAGTCAGGCAGTCAACTGCCCCACACAGCGGCACTGCCCCCAGCATCCGGGCAACCAGACGAGCCGCATCCGATGCTGCAGCAGCTGGCTCTGCTTCCCCACATTGCTCTACTGCATCTGTGAGGCTACTGGCTGGCTGCAGTGTGAGGTGCAGCTTTGGCTGCTGCCTGTTTTGCAGAATCTCAATCAGGAAGGGAGCCAGCTCACGAAGGTGTTGCCCAATGACGTCATGCGGGGTAGGGTAGGTGAGCTGGATCCTTGGAGATATCCGCAGCAGAGCTGTAGCCAGGAGCTTGCTGGTCATGAAGACTGGCAGCCGACTGCTTGCATCCAGCTGGCTCAGGACTGCATCCAGGAGTTCCATTGGCAGGCCCTGCAGGCCCTGCAACTGCTGGCTCTTGTTCACGTCGCCTGCAGATGACTTCCTCATCGGGCCTACATCGTCAAGAAAGATAGCAAAGCAAGACGATGAGTACTGCAGAGCTGGGTAGGACTGTTGGTGCACAGCAAGGCCTACCTGCTCGGTGACGAGCCCACAGGACAGCACAGGGTAGGACCTGGGAGAGAAGGGAAGTTGAATCCGGTATCTGACCCCTGCCACGGATGGACCTCGGAGTAGAGGAGAGCGTGTTCCGGTGTTTGAGCCCCGCGACGGGCACGTGTGACCCTGGACTGTCAAGTTTGAGTTGCGGAAAGGCGCAATTAGACCCACCCCCTCGTCGCCCACAATGCCACCATAGCCGTGCCACCTCGCATTCGCAATTCAGCTTGGGCGCCGGCAGCGACAGACACCCCACTTTTCAAAGAAGGTGCAAATGAGTGCCGCACTGCCTAACTCCCAAGCCCTGGCATACATCTATCTCTGCATAAACACCCCAGGGCTGTAACTTAAGAGATAAGATCGTAGGTTTACATATCAGCCTGCGCACTGCCACAGTCAAATCACATGGGGCCAATGCCCGTCCTATGCTTGAGAACAGGAAGATGCCTGAACCCTTGCATCCATTCCTGCATCAACTTGTAAGATTTGGAGTAAACGAAGGCAACAAAGGCGGGAGTGTTGCAACTTGGGTCCAGCTACAGCCTTGCCCCCTTGTTTGCAACGGCCTGCTGGCCCAAAGGACCATGCTCAGGGCGGGCTGTGGGCTGCTTCCAAGGAGGCAGGCAGGGGGCGGGGGGGTGGTGGGGCTGGCCATGGGGCTAGGGTCGAGGCATGGGCATGCGCTGCCCAGTCCCCTGTGTGTGACCACACTGTGTAGATGAGGGCAGGTCCGGCCCTATGGGCCTCAGGCTAGAGGCAGGCCAGCTGGAGGGGCTAGATGGGGTGGCCTGGTGGGGCCACTGCCCGGACTATGCTCCGGGAACAGGTGAGCTGCCAAGCCTGACCCTGATGACCACCCACCACTGCCCTTGTTGACCGACCAGCCCAGCTTCACCCTGCCGCTCCGCTGCCCCTGCTACACACATTCCCGCCAGCCCTGCCCTGCCCTGCCCTGACCAGCTCTGCCATGCCCAGCCCTGCCCTGCCCTGCCCAGTCCTGCCCTGCCCAGCCCTGCCCAGCCCTGCCCAGCCCTGCCCAGCCCTGCCCAGCCCTGCCTGCCCTCCCCTCCCCCTGCCACCCTCCCCAGGGGAGGACGAGAACGAGCGTGAGTGCGTAGCCTCTGCCCGCCGTGTGTTCCAGTTGTCCCTCACCGCCTCCAGCCTGGCCCTGGACCTGCAGCGGCTGGAGCTGGTCTGCGCCTTCCTGCTCACTGACAGGCTGTGGGCTGTCGCCATGGCGGACCTGGCGCAGCTGGCGGTGGGCCTACACGCGAACACGGCGCAGCGCAGGCTGCCCATGTTCCCCTCCGCCCTCTCCAGCCCCCGCCCCGCCAGCCGGTTGGATCGATGGCTGCGACCAGCATCACCATCACCGTCACCCACAGCGTCACTACAACGACACTACTGCCAACGACGCCACCACAGCCTCAGTCCATAATGACCTGGGTGGTTAGACCTCAATACCTAGTACGATGCGGATAAGTGCTTAGACTACGGCTTCGCCTCACTGCCTTACTCGCAGCCCCTGGCATCCACCCACTCCCTGCTTGACCACTCCATGGGACCTAACTCATGAGCTGGGAGTGCAGGATGTACACACCAGCCTGCGCACTGCCACTTACTGCCACCCCCATTGAAGGTTAGGAACCTCCACCTCAACCACCCAGCCAGCTCATTGCCAACGCACCAATCAGCCTGCCACTGCCACCAACTACAAACACCAACAGCACCAGCCCACCCACAGCAGGCTGCAGCTTGTGGCTCAGGGCTGGTATGCAATGGTCCCACCTCGCTGCCTGGCGCCCCCCACCTGCCCCTCCCGCCCACTGCCTGCTGCCTGACTGCCTCCAGCCTGCTGCACTGCATCAACATCCAGCGCCACTGCTGCTGTGGGGCGCTGGCCAGGGCTGGGTGCAACCCCAGGTGAGGGGGCGGCAGAGATGTGCTGCGGCCCTGCTGCTACTACGGCATGGGAAATGGTGAACATCCAGGGGGGAGCTTGTGCCTGGAGTGGGCGCGTTCTGCTCCCTTTACCATGCTGGCTAAACACTGGGACAACAGCAGCATGGAGACTAACTCTTCATGCCTGGCCCCTTGCATCCTGCCTTAACTTGCAAGATCCGGTGTAAGGTGATGCCTGCATCAACTTGCAAAGTTTGGTGTAAAATTTGGCAACCGCAAGTGGGGCGCTGGCCAGGGCTGGGTGCAAGCCCAGCTGAGGGGGCGAGAGGGCAGTGCCGGTTGCACCTTCAGCCTAGCTTCAGCCTTGGCCCCTAGCTCCCCAGCGGACCCTGCTCAGGCCGGGTTGTGGGCTGTGGGCTGAATGTCAATGCTAACAAGCGCATGAGGGGGCAGGCAGGGGGCAGTGGGGCGGTGGGGCTGGCCATGGGGCCAGGGTGGAGACGTGTGGCACTCCCTGTGAAGGTGAGGGCAGGTCCGGCCCTGAGGGCAGGTCAGGCTAGAGGCAGGCCAGCTGGAGGGGCTAGAGGGTGAGGCCTGGTGGGGCCACTGCCCGGACTATGCTCTGGGAACAGGTGAGCTGCCAAGCCTGACGCTGATGACCACCGACCCCTGCCCTTAAGGACCAACCAGGCCAGCTTCACCCTGCTACCCCGCTGCCCCTGCTGAACACATACCCACCTGCCCTGACCTGCCCAGCCCTGCCCTGACCAGTCTTGCCCTGACCAGTCCTGCCTGCCCTCCCCTCCTCCTGCCCCCATCCCCAGGGGAGGACTAGAACGAGCGTGAGTGCGTAGCTGCCGGTCGCCGTGTGTTCCAGTTGTCCCTCACCGCCTCCAGCCTGGTGCCTCTACGATGTTGCCTCACTGCTTTACTCGTAGCCCCTGGCATCCATCTACTCCATGGGCCCTGACTTATGAGCTGGGAGTGTAGGTTTACACACCAGCCTGCGCACAGCCACTTGCTGCTACCACCATTGAAGGTTAGGAACCTCCACCCTAACCACCCAGTCAGCTCCTCGCCAACGCACCAACCAGCCTGCCACTGCCACCCACTGCGACCACCAACAGCACCAGCCCATCCACAGCAGGCTCCAGCTTGTGGGTCAGGGCTGGTACGCAATGGTCACACCTCGCTGCCTGGCGCCCCCCACCTGCCCCTCCCGCCCACTGCCTGCTGCCTGACTGCCTCCAGCCTGCTGCACTGCCTCAACATCCAGCGCCACTGCTGCTGTGGGGCGCTGGCCAGGGCTGGGTGCCACCCCAGGTAAGGGGGCGGGAGGGCTGTGCTCTAGAACCGGGCTTGAGAACCGGCGTGCATTAGGGGATGAGCTTCTGCCTAGCGGGGGTGCGACCCCCTACCCTTCACTGCTAGGCATTGGGACAACAGTAGCAGCATGGAGCCTGACAAACTCCTCATGCCTTGCCCCTGGCATCCGTAGCACCATGACAGATATGGCTGGCTTATCAGGAACACCCAGCTCAATCCCTGGCTCTGACTGGTGGGTGACTGCCCGGTCACCACTGACCCTGCCACATCGCCAGCCCTGACCCACCCTGCCACCACCATCACCCCACGCTACTCACACCTCCAGCCGTGTCTGGGAGTTTCACCACCATCAAAGCCCAGCCCTGCTCAGCCGTGCCCTGCCCAGGCCTGCTCAGCCGTGCCCTGCTCAGGCCTCTGGGAACAGGTGAGCTGCCAAGCCTGACCCTGCTGCCCACCCACCACTGCCCTTAAGGACCAACCAGGCCAGCTTTACCCTGCTACCCCGCTGCCCCTGCTGAACACATACCCACCTGCCCTGACCTGCCCAGCCCTGCCCTGACCAGTCTTGCCCTGACCAGTCCTGCCTGCCCTCCCCTCCTCCTGCCCCCATCCCCAGGGGAGGACTAGAACGAGCGAGAGTGCGTAGCTGCCGCCTGCCGTGTGTTCCAGTTGTCCCTCACCGCCTCCAGCCTGGCCCTGGACCTGCAGCGGCTGGAGCTGGCCTGCGCCTTCCTGCTCACTGATAGGCTGTGGGCTGTCGCCATGGCGGACCTGGCGCAGCTGGCGGTGGGCCTACACGCCAACACGGCGCAGCGCAGGCTGCTCACGACCCCCTCCGCCCTCTACAGCCCCCGCCCCGCCAGCCTCAGCCCAACAGCATCGGGCCCCACAGCCATGGGAGGTCAGCAGGGGCCGGGGTGGGTGGAGAAGCTGGAGCCGTTCTGGCAGCTGTTTGTGACGTATGTGGTGGAGGCGACTGCTGGCACTGAACACAACCTGGCGTGGTGGATGGCGGCGGTGAAGGCGGGCAATGCGTACCTGCCTGACCTGGTCACCCCGCTGCAGCGGGCTCAGCCTATGAACGCCAAGATGCTGGTCGGGGCTGCTGCCCAGTACGTGCAAGAGGTCAATGGGGCGGCTGAGCAGGGGCCGCAGGGGCAGGGCGGCAGCAGAGGCACCAGGGAATGCTGCCTGGCACCCCTGCTTGCCCCTGCTGCTGGGTCTCAGCCCACCCCAACACCCAGCTGCCTGGTCCTTGTAGGTGCGGCAGCAGGGGGAGGGCGGGTGGGAGGTGCTGCTGGCCATGGCAGGCCGCATGCGCAAGAGGTTCCGCTCCACAGCCGCCAAGATAGAACTCGGGTGTAGCGACTGTAAGAAGTGACGGGTGGGATAGTATGACATGGGATTTGGTGGGCAGTGTGGGCATGAGGTGTGAACTGCCAGACCCCTGTGGTGAAACAACAAGTATGAAACAAGCGCTGGTGGCAGCAGGGGAGGCACGCTGCCTGAGACTGCACCAGCAGCTGGGCGCCGCCTGCAATGTGACCAGCCAGGGCAACGGCGTGACAGCAGCAGAGACACCCCCTCTTGGTGCTGCCAACACCTCCTTCCCAGCTGCAGCTGCAGCAGCTGAGCCTGCCCAGGGAGCATCAGGTGCAGCTGGGGCTGTGACTGGTGCTGGGGCTGCAGGGGCGGGTGCAGCTGCTGAGCCTGTGCTGTCCCAGCCAACAGCTGCGCCACAGCACATGGACGGGGTGCCTGATGCTGCAACACAAGCTGCAAACCAGTCATCCAGTCCTCAGCCAGGCGCCAAAGCAGCAGCAGCAGCAGCAGCCGTAGGTTCAATGCAACAGGAATGGCAAACGCATGACTCTGGTGTGTGGCCTGCATCGCAGTGCGGGTGATGCTACCCCTTGCTCTATCAACTGGCACATTGTGCCGTTCATATCACCGTGGGGCAATGCAATCATGTCGGTGGGCATTCCTGGTGGCTATTTCTAGGGCTGGGTGGTACCAGGCTGCTAGGCTGGGCTGAGCCTGTGGTGACTGCTTTTTCGACGCAACACTGTTCTGTGTCATCTTCTGTGGGCCGTCATCTGCTGTGTGAGCCATCTACCTGTGTAATCCATTGTCTACTGGTGAGAGCAGGAGGGAGTGAGGTCTCGACGCTGGAAGTAGAGAAGCAGGCCTGAGATGAGGGGCCCCTACCTAGCTGGCTGGGAAGAGAGAGGTGGGTGTGACAGATGTTAGGGTATGCCAGTATGCTGCGTTCTGATTCGAATGTTATTATTGCCGCCAGTAGTGAAGGGACTCACAGCTGCTACACACACATACTATTGGATGTCTTCCTAACAGCGTAGAAATAGCACCATAGCAGGTTGTGACACTCCAGAACAGAAGGCAAACTAAAGAAGACAGCAAGCAATACATTGTCACACCCACGCCATCACTGCACCACCATTAGTCCACCATCACCACCCAGCACATGACCACAGCACATCATGGCAGTGCCGCCGCACCTCCCGGCACACCTCAGCCCACTCCAACCAACTTGCAAGCCATCATGATGCAGTGTGGGTAAGCAGGGAGGGCACACAGCCTTGCAGTGTCCCCACTGCTATCCACCATTGATGACTGCATCCGGGAACAGGACAGCTAAGGCTTGCTTGGCGTCTGAGGACAGAGATTCTTCGCCCTGTCGCATTCTGATATGCAGCTCCTTCACGTAACAGCCTAGGCGCTGCATGAGAGCCTGGCCCCCTGCCGCTGCTAGAACCCCCTGCTGCCCACCCTGCCCAATGCTGCTGCCTGACCCCCCTGCCATGATGTGCCCCTCAGGGCTGCTGCTGGCCAGGCTGGTGCTGGGCCCTGAGTTGCTGCTGCTGCTGGCCACAGTGGGGTGGGGGGGCTGCTGGGCAGCAGGGCGGCTGTGGCTGAGGTATTGCTCAGTCAGCAGGTCCACAGTGGCCTTGCGCAGCCACAGGTTTCCATCCAGCACCAGCCCTGCCTTGTTGCGCTCACACATGTTGAGCTCAGCTGCAGCCAGCACCTCTATACTTGTTTTCTCGATGTCCTCTACCAGAGTCAGGTGCAGAGGGTGAGTGAGGCTGTGCAGGGGCAGGTAGGCGGCTGAGTCCCAGTCCATCCAGTTCACCTCCAGTTGCCTCCAGCTGCAGGCTGCGCTGGCCCGAGAGGAGGTCAGGCCAGAGAATTTCATGATACTCAGGTGTGTGATCTGGGTGAGAGCCAGCAAGGCGTCCAGCTGCTCCTGGCCCACCACATCTTCAGACATCTGCAGAGTGTGCAGGCTGGGTAGGTGGGCCAGCGCTAACAGCAGTGCCATGAAGTCTGGCCTAGAGCCGTTAAACTCTATCTCATCATCAAAGAGCCTTAGCTGCTGCAACTGTGTCAAGCTGCTCACAGCTGCTGTTACCCTGACCCAATCCCAATGATCTCCGTAAGAACCCTTCACTTCCAGCTGAGTCAGGGTGGGCGGTAAGGGCAGCAGCCCATACAGGAACTCAGGCTCCGCGTGATGGTGCACATCAAAGACATCATGCAGGAAGAGTTCCTGCAGCCTGCTGCCAATGAAGGGAGACCTGCCATACTGGCCTTCATGTGTGATGTGAACGCGCTTAAGGTCCAGGTGCAGCAGCCGTGGCGACAGCAGGGGGTGGCTGATGGCTTTGGCCAAGTGATCTATGCTTACGATGCATTGCTCTAAGGTCAGGCTTGTAAGGGAGGGGAAGGAGGACGCCAGGGCTGCGCTGAAAGCAGGCTCCCATGGAAGATTTGAGTGCCTATCCCAGCTGATTGTCAGGCTGTCGACTGCCCCACATAGCGGGACTGCTCCCAGCATCCAGGCAACCAGACGGGCTGCATCTGTTTCCCACACTGCATCTGTGTGGCAACTGGCTGGCTGCAGTGTGAGGTGCAGCTTTGGCTGCTGCCTGTTCTGCAGGACCTCAGTCAGGAAGGGAGCAAGCTCACGAAGATTTTGCCCAATGATGTCATGCTGGGTGGGGTAGGTGAGCTGGATGCTTGGAAGTACTCGCAGCAGAGCTGTGGTCAGGATCTTGCTGGTCCTGAAGACTTGCAGCCTACTGCGTGCATCAAGCTGGCTCAAGATTGCATCCAGTAGTTCCGCTGGCAGGCCCTGCAGGCCCTGCAACTGCTGCCCCTTGTTCATGTCGCCTGTTGCTGACTTCTTCATCAGGCCTACATCGTCATGACAGATAGCAAAGCAAGACGATGAGTACTGCAACGCTTATAAATGTTGGTGCACGGCAATACCCACCTGCTGCAAGGCATTAGCGACAAACCCACAGGACAGCACAGGACAGGACCTGGGAGTAAAAGAGGATGTGAAACCGGCATGTGAGCCCTGCAACGGGCATGTGTGAAGACCTAGCATGAGCCTGATACGCACCGGCGTGTCGTGTAAGGAAAACAAAGGTCCAGTAATCTTTGATGTGCTCAGCGACGGGGACACATCGCTACGGTACGCGCCTTCGCATGATTGCTGCTGTGTGACCAGCATGCATGGCTGTTTGCTAGTAGCAGCGCAGCTCTTTGCCGATATGAGCTCTCTGTGCCGATATGAGCTCTCTGTGCCGATATATGAGTATTTTGCCGATATATGAGTATATATGATTTTGCCGACATATGAGTATATATGAGTATTTTGCCGATATGAGCTCTCTGTGCCGATATGAGTCACTGAGTCGTGACTAACATGGTCCAGGTCGCACGCACAATAATTGTGGGAGGTTCCATATATTTATTGTCACCTGCACTGATGCCTCATTTGACGACCTGGATGGACCTGGAAACTAACAGTGGCTGTTGTACGGTAGCCTAGGCTAGGGCAACCTGCCGCTTCATAGGCTGACGATTGGCAAAATACCATTGCTTTCAATTCACCCCTCACTTTGGCAGATGCATGGCTTTCTATTGCTGGTCCACTCATCTGAAGGAAAACCAAGATCACAACCTAAAGCAAATACAACGGTACAAGGCAAAGCGCACGAAGCAAGCATGCCCTTGCGTTGGCAGCCTCAAAGCAGCTGGCAAAGATCCCTTATGCCAGAAAGGTCAAGTGAATGTAGACAATATATGCGCGCATGGAGTTCCCACAGCCTTATGGGCAGGGTTGTGACTTTGCATTCTTTCATTTCTTTCATTCATCATTTCATCATGAAATTTGTGAAATTTCATGAAAAGAATGAAAGACATGAAACGGGATGAAAACGCGTGGTTGCCGTGGGAGTTTTGACCTGAAACTTTGCACACGTCCCTCTTTAACATCTGCCAACCCAATGCAACAATCAGGATACGATTTGGTGCACCACATCCACCAAAACCAAAGGTCGTCAAGGATATCCAGAACCAAAGGTTAACAAGGATACCACAGCTCCAAACCATGCATACTAAGCTGGTGAGTTACCTACTACTGCCTGATACTCCCCCACCGTTGCTGTTCATGCATGATGTCATGCTATTGCCCCCAAGACCACCACACCACACCACACCACACCACACCACCACCACCAAGCCACATCAAGTACGGTGGATTGGCTCTCCTACTGCTGTCCCCTTCGGGGAGGGATGGGCTGGGTCAGTGTGGTGTGTGGGCATGGCATGGCTAGAGTGGACTGGCTGGCCGCTACTACTAGCGCCTGCTCCATGCTGCCCGCCCAAGGCTGGCCTTTAGGGAGGAGGAAAGTGGCTCCCACTCTTGGGTGCCGCTCCTGGCTGCCCGCTCAAGGCTGCCTGCTCCAAGCTACCCACTCTAGGCTGCTGTGCCAAGGGCTGTTGGGTAGGGTAGGGAGGGGGCTACGGCGTGTGTTGTGGGATGGGGGGAGGGTAGGTGGGGTGGCAGACTCGGAGGTGGCGGTGGTGGGAAGGGGGAGGGAAGGGGGGAGGGGGCAAGGGGCAGGAGTGTGACCATAAGACCTGCAGCCAACAAGGGGCATCCTTGCAGTCAGGCTGGACATTGGGGGCCACTCATGTGCAGGGGCCGGGCACTTACAGTTTTGCTCCATGTTATGCCTTGCAAGCTCATTGCTGGCTCCTGATGCCGGCTGGTCTATGCCGCTGCCATGACATGAAACGGGATGAAAAGAAAGAGGCTGCTCCAAGCTGTTGTTGATGGCTTGGGAGGTAGTGGTGGTGGCAGGACATGCATGACCATGCATGATGTTGGCTGCTGCTCTACACCGCTGCCGCCTTGCTTGCAATTACCAAGCCATCCTACACTTGTCATGCACCAGCTGTCTCCAACTGCAAGCAAACATCAGCCAGCTCAGGCTCAACAAGCTGATTAATAAGTCATAATAGCTTAAGGGCAATGGCTGCAGTGTCCTCAGAGCACCTCACAGCGGCTTCCTGGGCTTTTCATGGCACTTGCAAGTGATTCTTCAAGCGCGTATCATGGCAAGTGCGTTATTAAGCGAGTGATGAACATGTCCTCACCGCAATGAAGGCAAATCCCGCGAACCACTGCTCCACCACAGTCCTCCATTGCGCTCTGAACTGTGGTTGCACCTGCGGCTGCACCTGCTGTTGTACCTGCGGCTGTGCCTGCGGCTGTGTGCGATGCCTTTTCGCGTTAGGCTGTAGAAGGATGTGCTGGAGTACCCGTGGCAATGCCAGCGAAGGGCCAGCGAACATGAGCCACCTCAGCCATCGGGCTCTACTCGTGCTGCCGGGTGCTGGGGGCTACCGGGATTTCATTTGTCGCAGTGAAAGTTTCATTTCTTGCACGTGAAAGATTTCAGTGCAAGATTTCATGAAATACTGCAATTTTCACAACCCTGCTTATGGGTTGTGTGTAGCTAGCATGTTGTGTGGGCGTTTACGCAGTCGAGCTGTCACCTTAAGCATGTCAAGGGACCTTAGTAGGTCACCCCCGCCATTGGCCCCGCAATTCACTTTTTGACACCGTCTTTGATCCGTTCCATGTAATTCTTTCACCGATAGCCTCTACATCTCACAACGGTGTCGCTAGCAGGTTAGGCCCTCTTTGGCTGCTTGTACTGCATTGTGTCGACGACTTGATTAGTTTCGCAATGTCATTCTCCATCTGTTCTTATGCGTGTCGCAACAGGAGAGGTGGATTGGTGGCCGGAGGCATTTTCGTGCCGAGCAGCCTTTGCTGCCGTTGGACTGGGCAACTCGCGAATACATCTCAGGTAAGCACGGGGTGCTGTTTCTTTGTGCGTTTTGCATACAATGTCAACACATGCAACCAAATCTGCTGACCTCCACAGGTGCTTGGCTGTTGTGAGGATCAGCATCAAACCCACAGCAGCCCAAGGCTCTTCCAAGCAGGAGTGCAGCCAGGCATTCAGCTCTTGAAAACAGTGAGCAAGAGGTGAGTAAGATAGTATTGTATGTCACCTTGTCTAGGTCAGTTTGATGTTCACTCGCACACTTCCGCAAGGCATGACAGGCATGAACAGCTGAGGGTAGCACACAACTGTCGTGAGCCGTACGATTTGATTAATTAGAACTAATTAATAAGCATGTTTTGTGGTGTGTGCTCCAAGACCTTGTCTTTGTGATTGTGTGTGCAGGATGCCAGTAAATCAACCCCCATCTCCATCACTGAGCAAGGCAGCAACAGCGTAGAGCAGCAACCAACAAGGAGGTATCACTTACAAGGAGGTACCACCAATTTTGAGTCTTCTGCCCACCTACTTCCCCCCCTCCCCTCCCCCCCCACCCCACGACACACGCTGGAGCTTGGAGCGGGCAGCCTGGAGCGCGCAGCCTGGAGCTGGGCGTTGTTGTTGTGTTTTGTTGTGTGTTGTTGTGTTGTGTCATCTTGTTGTTAGGGTACCCTCCCCCTCCCCCCTAAAGTCTAGCCCATCCCACCCCAGCCCAGCCCAGCCCTAGCCTAGCCCAGCCCACCCCAGCCAAGCCTAGCCTAGCCCAGCCAAGCCCAGCCTGATTTGGTGCCATGGGGCATGGGCAGCAAGGCAAAGTGCTTAGCAGTCCCGTAGTGAGTGTTAGCTATAGCAAGGAAGTGCAGCCAGTCCTTGCTTGTTGTGCACATAGCATAGGTGGTGTGTGAGGCATGAGTCATTGTGTTGTGGTGGTGGTGGTGTGTTGTTGAGGTGGTCGTGTGTTGTGTGGTGTTGCCACCTTACAGAAGAAGAAGAAGAAGAAGAAGACTACTCCGGTATTCACCGGCGTGCATTAAGGGAGGAGCTACCGCCTGGGGCGCGGCCTGCTCCCACCAGTCAAGCCAAGAAAGAGGCGACCCCCCTACCCTCCCTCCCTCTTAGTAGCCCTGAGTCTGTAGCTTGTCTTTGCAATGGAGTGGGCTGTCTCCACCGCGTGTCTTGTTAGCTTGTGTAATAGTTTAGTAGTGTTGTCTTGTGAAACCCCCAGGGCCAGCAGGTGTTGCCGTGTGTGTGCTTCATACGTTATGCCCCCTATGCCCAGGAGGATTGGTCTAATCTCCACCATGTGGCCTTTCTTGCGTATGGTTTGAGCTAGATTGGTGTGTTGGTTGAGTGCCTTGTCTAATTGATCCGTCCACCTTGAGTCCGAGCAGTATTTGATTTCTATGATGGTGACCCGTTTGATGGCTTTGCCACGTTTGCCCGTCGTCGTTGGTGGCATTACCATGAGAATGTCTGGTCTGGTGGTGTTTTTGGTTGCTGTTGTCTTCAGTCCGAGTGCTCGTAGTGTTGTGTGTAGTGTGTCGTTAGGGAGGTCGAGGTTATCTTTTGCGCCCTTCTCCCAGCTGCCGGTGTCTGCGAATCGGATGCACCCGCCTAGGGTACCCTTGCTTATGGCTTTAGCGATGAGGCGGCCGGCCCCGTTATGCCTTTCTTGCACCATCGGTAGTGTCTCGTTGCAGCCCGAGAGGAGGTGAGTGGCACTGTCGGCTTCCCCGCAGAGTGGGCACCGGTCGTCGGTCGCCCGTTTCCAGCGCATGGCCAGCTTTTGGTTATAGAGCCCGCCGGTGCGGTATAGTAGGGCAGTTCGTTGCGCGTGGATGGAGATGTTCGTATCGGTCATAATTCTTTCGCCTGCTCCTTTCGCCGCGGCTTTGGTGATCTCCTGAGACATCTGGTAGTAGATACTGTCTTGATTGGCAAGACCGAGGCTGTGCTTGCGGTGCATGTGTGCTCGCACGCTTTGGCGGCAATCCGGCAGTGGGGCGGGGGTGTCGCCGTCGGCTTCGTTGTTGAGCCAGGTGTTGGTTTCTTTCCGTGTGGTCGGGCGGTAGGCCGGGGTATTGGCAAGCTCTGGGTGTAGCGCCGCGTGCTTGGCGAGGGCATCTGCGCCTTCGTTGCCGATAATTCCCGAGTGGGCCCGGACTTTGTAGAAGTGGATCGTGACGGGGCTATCGATGATGAGGGTAGCGATAGCGGTCAGGATGTCGTTGTGCCTATGTGTGATGAGCGACATCGGGTTAGCGAGGGCTCGACGGATCTGGTAGATAGAGCAGAGGCTGTCGGTGGCGATGCGTTTGGCCCCCGCTGTGAGTGCCGCGTGTATCGCCGTGAGTTCCGCCTTGTTGATGGTGTTGCTTTCTGGGTCGTTCATGGCGACGGTGACAAGGACGTTGGTCTCCGGGATGTAGACCCCCGCCCCGACGCTCGCTGGGGCTGCCCCCGAGGTCTTAATGCAGCTGCCGTCCGAGTACGCGAGCGTGGCCCATTCGGTGATGGCCATCCGTGGCTGCGTCGTGGAGTGCTCCGTGAGCTGGTTGTGGCTGCGTTGATGCCCCGAGGTGGGGAGGTCCCTGTCCAACGGCAGGCGCATGTGTTGTTTGTGGCCGCTAGGGGGTGTGGCAGGCTGGCTTTGATTCGTTGGTCTGTTGCGGATGGGGTGTGTGTCTCGTTGAGGGTGGAGGGCAGTGGCAGTGCTAGCCAGCCATCCTTGGGGGTTGCCTTTGGTGACGAGTTGTTGACCCGCTGTATTCCAGATGACGTAGACGTGGAGGTTGGCGTGCTTGCCCGGCTTTGTGCAGCTGGTCTTGGTGGGGGGTATGCTAGCCAGGTGTTGGCAGTATTCAGGGTAGCGCCGCAGGGTGTCAATGTGTTTTGGGTAGGAGATGCCCTTTTTCCCGGGGATCAGCATGATGGTGGCCATGGCCTCCTCCTGGGTAGCTGAGTGTATAGCATGGTTGACGCACTTGAGTGCCACTGCATCGTCTGCCGGTATGTTCCATGTGGATAGCCCAGTGTGGCGTACCAGAAGGCAGTTGTGGTGTGCACCAAAGGCCGTGTCATTGATGTCAGGGCTCCAATAGGTAGTGGTTTCCGGTCTGACTGTGAGTGGATCAGCCCACCTTTGGACGGTACTTGGAAAGCTTCGTGTGGTGTGTAGGGTGTTAAGGGCTTTGTCTTGTGCCACTCTCATGGGGTGGTGGTTGCTCTGTGTGTCGTGTCTCCTTAGGAGGGCCACCAGTTCTGTGGCCAGGTTGCGTGTGTGTTGTAGCCACGCGTGTAGGTGTTGGTGTTGTTGTTTAGTCAGAAGACCTACTGTACGACCCGACTCGTCGTGAACCGTTACATGTTGCACTAGGTCGTGCTTGGGCATGATGGGCTCCCCCGTGTTGGAGCTCATCGCGGGAGTGGTCATGTGGGGGTGTAGTTGCAGAAAGGTTTCGCATTTGCCCGTTCCAACGATGTCCGTCTGCGGGTTGATGGGGTACGTGTGGAAGGTGGCCTTCGAGTGCAGGTTGGTGCACCGGGGTAGCCAGGTGTGCGGGTCCGGCAGTCCCTGCCGGGTGTGATCCGGCAGGTTCGCGTCAGGCCTCGCATGTTTGGCTTCTTGTATCAGCCTATTTTCCTCGTCGTAGGTGTTGCGCTTAGCCGTGTAGTCCAGGTGTGCCGTGATGAGCGGTGCCGGTTCAAGGGTGGGGCGCCAGTGTACTCGTATAAGGTCCGAGTGAGCTGACTGGCGCATGGTCGTCTTGAAGTCGTTGCTGCCGAACTTGCATATGGGACACAGCCAGTAGCTTGCTTCCTTATGTCCTGACAGGAGGGCTTTCACAAGGCAGGCTGGGTGGTATGCCCTCTTGCAGTTGCGGCACATTGGGTTGTCCCCTCTTGGTAGCCAGCATAATTCACATGTGCATACGTCCTTAGCCTCTTCCCTACTGATGGTCTCTATGTGTGTGGGTGTATAGCCTTCTTTTGCGCATAGGTGTAGTGCCCACCGTTCTATGACTGTAGGTTTCCAGTGCACCTTGTAGTAGCTTTCCTTATTGATGCCGTCCCATTGCCAACCGTCTATGTTGGTGATGGCCTCTTGGTGGTCATACATGGCCCCGAGTGTGCGCCCTAAGTCCGTGGGTTTGCACCTGCAGGCTTTGTCCACCTTCCAGCTTGAGAGCCCCGGGAGGTCGAGGCCTGGTATGCGCACGATGTCCGCCGGGATTGTGTGGACATGCCTGCCGTCCTTGGGCCGTTTAGTGCCCGCTTTGGGTCGAGTGGGCTCCGTTGGGTGTGAGGATGTTGCTCGTTGCTCTCGTTGCAGCAGCCGTGAGCTCGCCCTAATGGCGTCGGGGGCTACGGCCGTTGCTGCCCGCTCCGTCGTGTCTGGTTGCGTGGCGTGCATGACCGCATACGCTTTCATATCCATATAGCGGGTTCTGGTGTCTGGCACGGCGGGTGTGGGCGCAAGTTCCGTGAGACCCGCGGCCCAGGGTGTGATTTTGCGTTGTTCGGGCGGTAGGGTGAGTGATGTGTTGCGGCTGTCCCGGATGGTGCGCGTTGCGGTCGCGTCAGGCCATGAGGGTTGGGCCGCCATGGCCGCAAGTTTGTTGAGGGCGATAATGTGTTTCTGCTTGACCTTTTTTCCGTACTTCGATGCGAGCATGCTACCTGTGATGATGTGTGTGTTGCCCTCACAGCTGAGCTCAGATGCGTGAGTGATGCCTAGGCTTTTGAGGCAGGTGATGCTGGCACTGACGACATCATGTGCATTAGAGCTGGTGGCTTGCGTGATGAGGCGGCCAAGTGTTTGGCATTCCTCGGGGTATAGGGGTAGTCCCCCTTCCGTGGCTGACAGCCCGGCTAGAGAGGTATAGACTAGTTGCCGTGCCCTGAGGGTATGGTGGAGGAGGGTGAGCATGCGGTGTCCTTGAGTGTTGGCCTGGGTATTGAGCCATGTGATTTGTTTGTGCAGCATGCTCCTCGAGATGTGGGCGTGCGTCACATCTGTGGACTGGAGGCTGTGTATGAGGGCTGTCGTGTTGCGAGCGTGATATTCTTGGGCTGTGGAGCTGATGCCCATGCCTAGTTTTCCGGCGTCTTCTCTGACGATGGCGTTGGGCGTTCCCAGGGGGAGTCTGAGTTTAAGCTTAACGCATTGATTGATGGACCTGTCATACAGCTCAAGGTCCCCTGGGGTGCAGGGCACGGCGCAGAAGCTGTAGGCTAGACTGGGTATGATGGCCGTGCGGATGATGTGTATGGCTTGTCTAGCGCTAGCAAAAGAGCGTCTGAGTCTCTCTAGTTTTTGGCGGAGCTGGGTACTCATAGCGGTGTGTTGTGGTTTCCAATCCAACGTCATGGTGATGAGCACCCCCAGGTAGGTGAAGGGTGAGGTCGGGCGGTGGTATGTGACGGGTTTCCCTTGAAGGCTTACGGTTTGGAGTTGTTGGCGGGCCCGCTTATCCGCTTCGGCCGCGTTGCTGCACATGCCAGTTTCGACCGAGTGATGAAGCGCCGCGGTTGCGAGGGTTTTACTGTGTGAGATAACGAGGTGATCCCAGTCAGAGAAAGCCGAGAGTTTGTCCGCTTGACAACGGAGGTTTCGTAGTGTGTTGCAGAGGATTGCTATGTCGTCGGCATAGTCGATGCTGCTGACGATGGCGCGCTCTCCGCTGTCGGCCGTCGCTGATTTGAATTTGTACCCCCGCGCTCCTACTTGGAGCCAGCGCAGTAGGGGTTCGATGTAGATGAGGAACAGGAAGGGTGAGAGTGAGTCGCCCTGGATGGTGCCCCGGTCCACGGGTACCGGGTCGGTGGGGCCGTAGGGAGTTCTAAAGCGCGTTGTAGCGCCCGTGTAGAGGTCCTTCACTGCGTCAGTAGCGTCCGTGGGGAAGCCTAGGTCGTGCATGATCCATAGAAGTTTGTCCTGGCAGGTGGTGTTGAACGCACTGGTAAAGTCCACCAGGAGCGCGTAGATATCTGCCTTAGCCAGCTTGGCATCCTCAAGGGCCATGACAAGCATCTGTAGCTGTTGTGTAGTGTTCCTGTGGGAGCGGAACCCTGCTTGGTTCTTGCTGAGCATTCCATTGGCTTCAGCATACTCAGAGAGCGTCTTGGTAATGAGGCTGGTCCACAGCTTGTAAACGGTGTTGGCTAGGCCCACTGGCCTGTAGGAGTTAAGGTCCGTTTCTTGCCCCTTGTCCTTGTAGAGCAGGCATGTGTCGCTGGTTTTCCATGTGGTGGGTGTGCAGCCTGTAGCCCACATGATGATGAACAGCTGGTGTATGGTGTCCCTCATCTCCCATGGCAGCATCTTGATGATCTCGTTCTCAATGCCGTCTGGTCCTGGGGCTTTGCCCCCCGACAGCCTACTGAGGCATTCCTGGAAGCCTGCCTTGTCCATGATGGCTGTGTGTAGCCAATGTACGTTTTGGCAGGTGTGCATCGTGAAGGGGTCGTCCGCTTTGGCGCGGGCCCACGGGTAGTTTCTTGTCTGCGTGTTTGTGTAGTGGCCAGTTTTGGGGGTCGGCGGCGCCAGCTTCGTTCCGTAGGCATCGGTAATTATCCGGTTCAGGTCGGCCGGGGCCGTGCATATCTTGTTGGTGGTGGGGTCGGCTAGCGCCTGCAGGCCTTTGTGATCGGTGCGGGACGGGCGTAGGATGTATTTGTTCGCTTTCTTAGGCTGGGTGCTTATGAGTTGTTGCATTCTGACACGGGCTTGTGCGATGGCGAGTGCCGAGTCGTCGTCGTCTAGCTTGTGAATTTGGTCGCGGTACGTATTGGTCAGTTGGGCGAGCGCGGCTTGCACGTGATTTTCGGTTGTATCGTCGCCCTGGCGCGCTTGCACCGCCTCCCTTGTTTCCGCATTTGCCGTATCCGTCTCTGGGATAAGTTCATCGATGGTTGGCTGCACGTTGTTGTGCTTGAAAAGCAACCTAGCCTTCCGGCTGAGGTCCCTGGTGGTTTTGAGCTTTCTGCCTAGTGCTTGTCTAATCCTACACATGGTTCTGCGTTGGTAGTGCTGGCCTCCCCTGGTTAGGGTCTTAGTGTTGCATGTCTTCATAGCTGTCGTCCTGCAGGTTTGCAGTAGGTTTGTGAGCATGGTAGCTGCGGTGTCTATAGCTTCCCTGGCTGGGAGGCCTGCCACCAGCGTTAGGCGCTGTGGTTGTTTGGGGTTGGTCTTGTCAATTGTGGTCAGGAAGCGGATAGCATCAGTGTACATGGGAGCAAGGTATGTTGTCAGGTGTGCGTGCAGTTGTGGGGCACCTGAGCTGGGTTGTTGCACTGCCAGGCGGTAGGCTTCCCTGTCCTTATTGGTAATGGGGGTGGTAAGGATGGTGTGGCTGTGCTTCTGAGGTTTTTGTGGGGCTGCCAGGTCTATGCCCAGTCGGGCTGTACTAAGTGTGGCGGTGAGTGGCCTATGGTCACTGAGATATGCGTGTGTGTCAACGTGCGTGCGGTGCTCAGGGCCGTGTCTTGCGTCGCGCGTCAGAATGGCGTCGATGCGGCTGTTGCAGTGCGGTTGTTGGTAGGTCCAGGCCCGGTCGCCGGAGTCAGCTTCGGACAGGCGCATCTCTGTGGCGAACTCCCTCATCATGTTGTCTTGTGTGTATTCGGTGTGTTCGGAGCGATCCTCTGTTTTCATCGTGGCGTTGATGTCTCCCGCCAAGATGAGTGAGCCGGGCAGGTGTCCGGTGGCTGCTCGTATGTGTTCTTGCATCTTTCTCCTTAGTGGGATCGCGTCGTCGTTGTTCCCCGAGGGCCAGTACGTGGCGACGAGTGTGAGCTCTTCGCTTTGCCGCTGGCGGAGGCTCAGGATGACGCATCGGGTGTTTACATCCGCATCCGTGCACGGTTGTATCATGGTAGCTTGCATCTGGATGGCTAGATCATGTCTGATGCCAATGAGGACTTCGCTGTGGCCTTGGTGGCGGTGGACAGTATAGTTGGGCATAACCCTCTTCAGCCAGCCAGAGCTAGGGTTGTTGCTCCTGGGTTGGGTCATGGTTTCAGTCAGGATCAGGATGTCCGGGCTTTGGCTGTGCACAAGGTTTAGAACTTCGTTTCTAGATCTGTGTAGGCCTCTGACGTTGAAGGTTGTGAGGGTGATGTGTTGCCGGTTGAGGGTGGGTGGCGGTGGGGGGCTATGATGTTGGTTCGTACCAGGGTTGATGTCGGGCGAGGATTTAGGTGTATCGTCTATGGTGGAGACTGGCCCAGTGTTGTGGGCCTTAGCGGTGGGTTTGCAAAGATATTTGGACATGAGGGTTTGAGTGTGTGTGTCGTTACCGTGTCTCTTGGTGACTCGAACGCGCTTTTTGGCAACGTCGGTGGCGTTGTCGAGGGGCGCAGTGGGTCGATGAATACGTGGCGTTGTTCGCGGGCGAAGAGTGACCGTGGGTGTGTCCCGGCGCTGTCGCAACCGGGTAGGCTCGTCGTGTGGGGGGATGCCCTCTGCTGTCGCCCTGCGCTTGCTATCGGTTGTGCAGCTGGTCTCGGCGTTAGTAGTGGTCACGTGCAAGGGGCCACGGGTCTCTCCTGCCTCTGTGTGGTCTGTGGTAAGATCTATCGGGTCCAGGTGATCTTGGAAGTGTGCTGCTAGCGCTGATGGGGTGGTGGCCTCCAGTGGGTCTGCTATCCAGATCTCCCTCCTAATGAATCTTGTGTGTCTCACGTCGCCTGTGCAGATAGTGAGGATGTTCCCTTGGAGGCTGCTCCAGTCGTCAGGTGTAGAGAGTGGTTTAGGCACCCGATTGAATGAGTCCAGTTGGTGCCAACCATGTGGTGTGTGCTTAATGGCAGTAGCGTGTTGGTGTGATAGTAGGATGACAGCCTCAGTGTGTGTTGCGCCGGTGCTTGTTATAGCGTTAGTGATCGTCTCGGGGGTGATACTCTGGGTGGGTAGGTAGGTTGAGGCTGGATGCAGGTACATGTGCATCTCATGGTGTTTGCGATGGAGGTAGTGATTCAGTGTGTCAGATGAGAACTTGCCTTTCGCATGGTAGATATGGTCGGTTTTGAGGGTTTGGATTGTGTGTCCTGCAGCTCGTGCTTCTTGTGCTAAGTGTTGTAGGTGCTCTGCTAGCTGCTTGCAGTGGCTGATGACTGCGTGGTAGTCGATGCATTTTTTCCCCATGGCCATGTTGAAAGCATGTACTAGGCAGCACTCTTCGTATTGCCTTTCCATGTAGCTGGGGTCTAGGTTACGGGCCGTTACTGTGGGGTGAGCGGGGTCGACTGCTGTGGCGTTGTGACCGTGTCCTGTTTGTTCTACATGGCTGATGATGTGATGGATGTCCTTTTCAGCGCACATGCGCATCTGCTCCCGTGAGCGGGTGTTGGGCGTGATGACAAAGAGTTGATGCATAGTCCGCATAGTTGCAGTAGGGATGTGAGAGAGGGGCGTCGGTGTTGTTTCCATGGAGTCCAGTAGGTTCCATGCGCCGTCAATGCACTTCATGGCCATGCTGTGGCCTGGCTTTTTGCATAAAAATGTGTGCGTACCGTATTGGCCGGCGAGGTTTCCCAAGTTGTCAGCAGACCAGTCACTGGGTTGGTTGAGCTGGGCAATGCTCTGAACTGCTAGACCGTAGTGGATACCTAAGTACATCTCAATGACTTCGTCGGAATAGCCGTCAACACCTCTTGCCATTAACCATGCGCCGCGCTCAAACTGATCAGTAAACTGAAGGAGCCTGTTCTCGTAAAATGTGTCTATGTCTTGCATGGTGACCCATTCATGTCCCGCTGCATTGTTCAAGGAGTAAACCTGGCACGCGGAGCTATGTCTGGCTTGCATGTAGTGCTCGTTGGTTGGGCCGGGGTTCATTTCAACATCCCCAGCGGCGAGTAGTAGCCAGGCCATGTAAATGAGGGCAATAGTGGAGTAAACTGTGGTGATGACGCCCAACCACTGTGTAGCCGTAGCCAGCAAGCTAGAGGGTAGCATGGTATTGTGCACACCCTGCTTGCTAGTGATGCCTATCTTATAGATAGTGTATCGATGCAACGTTGTGTTGTAGTGGTGGACAATAAGGGAGGCCCTTGGCCCACTATGGGTGAAGTGTCCATGTGTAGTCCAATTCTCCATGCACACGGAGAGACAAAGTAGAGCGTTGTGCCGTGGGGCGCTGCCATCCAGGTATGGGCAGAGGGGGAGGGCTGACATAACGATGACACCCTTCCACCTACGCACTCTCTTGATATGTTTGAGCAAGCACGCTTTGGATTGGGAGGGGGTGGTAACCTGGGTGCGTTGGGAAGGGGTACGGAGATGGAGCCCGAGCATGCTAAGGAGAGCTATGGTAATGTGAATGAGATACGCCTTGCCCCCCACCCCTTTGTTCATATCAAGAGGCAACATGTCAACATATAGGTCATGTATGGGTGGTCCATGGGGTATCGGCCTGCCATGTAGCTGTTCACACGGCTGCTCATCCTCCGCTCCATTGGTGTGGGCATGGAGGTACCTGGAGCATGGCAGCGGGTCAGCATGTGGTGTATACTTGGCTGGACCTGGCAGCGTGCTGAGCTGATCACAAGGCTGCTCCTGGGCGCCATGTCTTATGCCGGCCTGCATGTCAACATGAGTGGTAAGCATCACTGTAGCGGCTGGCTGGTCATGCAAGGCTGTAACAAGCAGGGCTGGCAGGAGGTGGTAAGGCTGAGCGCCATGTCTTGTGCCGGCCTGCATGTCAACATGAGTGGTTGGCATCACTGTAGCGGCTGGCTGGTCATGCAAGGCTGTAGCAAGCAGGGCTGGCAGGTGGTGGTAAGGCTGAGCGCCATGTCTTGTGCCGGCCTGCATGTCAACATGAGTGGTTGGCATCACTGTAGCGGCTGGCTGGTCATGCAGGGCTGTAGCAAGCAGGGCTGGCAGGTGGTGGTAAGGCTGAGCGCCATGTCTTGTGCCGGCCTGCATGTCAACATGAGTGGTTGGCATCACTGTAGCGGTTGGCTGGTCATGCAAGGCTGTAGCAAGCAGGGCTGGCAGGTGGTGGTAAGGCTGAGCGCCATGTCTTGTGCCGGCCTGCATGTCAACATGAGTGGTTGGCATCACTGTAGCGGCTGGCTGGTCATGCAAGGCTGTAGCAAGCAGGGCTGGCAGGTGGTGGTAAGGCTGAGCGCCATGTCTTGTGCCGGCCTGCATGTCAACATGAGTGGTTGGCATCACTGTAGCGGCTGGCTGGTCATGCAAGGCTGTAGCAAGCAGGGCTGGCAGGTGGTGGTAAGGCTGAGCGCCATGTCTTGTGCCGGCCTGCATGTCAACATGAGTGGTTGGCATCACTGTAGCGGCTGGCTGGTCATGCAGGGCTGTAGCAAGCAGGGCTGGCGGGTGGTGGTAAGGCTGAGCGCCATGTCTTGTGCCGGCCTGCATGTCAACATGAGTGGTTGGCATCACTGTAGCGGCTGGCTGGTCATCCAAGGCTGTAGCAAGCAGGGCTGGCAGGTGGTGGTAAGGCTGAGTGCCATGTCTTGTGCCGGCCTGCATGTCAACATGAGTGGTTGGCATCTCAGTAGCAGCTGGCTGGTCATGCAAGGCTGTATCAGTCAGGGCCGCTGGGTTGTGGTAAGACTGAGCGCCATGTCTTATACAGGCCTGCAAACAACGGTATGTGTTCATTTGCCCTGGTTGTGTATCCTTCAATCGTGCCTTCACAGGAGGCCTTTGTTTGAGTGGGGGAACATAGATGTTGAGAATATCATCTGAGATGGGGTTGCATGTTGGCAGCGAAACATTGGTGGTTGCAGTCTGATGGTGGAGGGCATAGCACTGCTTGTTCAAGAACCTGGGCAGAGCACTGCTTGCATTCGCGGGCATTTGCCCTGGGGACGAGATAAGGCTAGGCTGGGTGTACCAGCTTTCGCGCAGACTTGGGCCTGTGCCCGGAGCCAACCTGTCTGCACGGTCACCGATTGTGGTGCCTTCTGAGTGGATTGACAAGCGGCTGGGGGTAGCTTTGGTAGGCCAACCCCCGAGCGCGCCCCAACTCCACCCAGTGCAGAACAGGGTCAAGACAGCAAATAGGAGGAACAACGCAGGCCGTCGTCTACCTGCTGCGCCTCCCATCGCCTCGTCTTGACCTCGCTCAGGGTCGGACGAAACTTCGCTCATTCTGCTCCTTTTCGGACGCTGCACCGGGTCCTGCTGCCCGTTTAAGCTGCCGTCGTTACTAGGAAGCGTAGTCGTGAGTTGAAGTTACGGTCCGAAAAAAGTGCCACCTTACATCAATGCATGTGCTTGGCATCAGCGATACATGTCTTTTGTAGTGGTGTTGCAAGACGTTTGAGCATCGAGACAGGTATTGCTGTGATTATTTTGCGTGACATGTGCCTGCTGAAGTTGAGGGAGAAGGTTGAGGGAGAAGTTGAGGGAGAAAGTTGAGGGAGAAGTGTTTTGTCACCTTTACCATTGCAGGGGACCTTAGTAGCTAGCTGGCATGGCGGACATGCACCGATATAGTCTGGAGCAGCTCGAGGGCGGCCTGACACACATTACCGTCTTGTAAGCCGCTGCTGGGTGGTGACACGCCCTGGGGAGGCCACCCAGGCTAGCGGGCTGGCTCAGCCTGCATCTGGATGATGCTCAGAAAACACGGGGTTGAGCTGCAGCCAGGTCCTGGGGCCCTGCGCCAGACCCTGTGCCAGACCAGCACCAGGGTTGTGACTGGGCCAGCAGCCGTGTTGGTGTCCTTGGTGGGCATAGTGGGAGCTGGCTGCTGCAAGGCTGCTAACCTGCCAGCGAGTGTGGGCCTCAGACCCATCAGCAGCCTCCCAATGCAGTTGCGGCCCATGCCCATCATGCCCCTCCTGCTGCCCGGCCATCGGCTCTGATGGGCATGGAGCGGGCAAATGAAATGGAGCAGGTGCACTTCCTTCCACGACACCCCCCTTGGCTGCATGTGGCCAGTTGGGGTCAGGACTCAGGTGAGGTGCACTGCCTGTCTGCTTAGCATCGTAGACTGGGTTAGTGGCTAGGCTGCTGAGTTGCAGAGGGGTAACTTGCCCTGCTTGTGCTGGTATTCCCATCCCAAGGCACTGCTGCTGCTGGTGAGGATGAGCAGGCTGGGCGGCTAGGCGTGAGGCAAAATCCACACCCAACTGCTCCAACAGTAAGCGCTCCGCCGGTAGAAGTTCGGACGAATCCCCGGGCTGCTGTTGCCGCGTCGGCTGTGCTCGAAGCAGCAGCTGGGCGGACGTCACTGGAAACGGTTGGTGTATCGGTTGCGCCCTCGGCGGGGAATGTGGCCGCGCGGAGTTGCCTACCTGCGCCTCACGCGCAGCGCACCGCGCCTGCTGGTCTGCTGGCAGTGTGTAAGGGCGCGCTCCGCGTAGTCCCTTAGTGTCGTCTGGGCTGTCGCGGTTAACCCGAGGCAGCTACAGGATAATCGGTCACACCGCATTAGTGTGAGTTGGCAGGTAAAGCCTAGCAGCGTAAGCTGTGAGGACAGCTGGTTCGATTCCAGGGGGCCCCGTTCTAAGCCCTAGCCTTCTCACGGTAGTGCCTTGTGGCCGACCCTTTCAGTACCCGCACTTCGGTGCCCTCGCGGCCGGCTCAGTGTTACACATGGTTCAAACGGTCCAGCGTCGCCTTTATAAGGCTGCACGTTACAAGTGGTTTCTGTTGAGAATCATGCCCCGGTGCAGATCCTATCCTGCACCGGTGATAGGTCCAGCTGTCCAGCTTCTGAGTGACTCCGAGTGACAGTTGGTATTTAGCGTGGTGACAGGCTTGCGGTAGGCACCCTCGTCTGGTGTCTCGTCTGTCCCACGCTCTTCTACAGGTATGAGAGCCTGCCTCTGTGCCATGATCCAGGCTCTCGTTGTAATAACCCTCGTCTGGTGTCTCGTCTGTCCCACGCTCTTCTACAGGGTTATGGGCCCACAGCACAACTGCTGTGCGTGGATCTAAAGACACCACGACGTGCAACACGTAAGTTGCTTTAGGGTCAATCGCTGCCGCACTACTATGTCGGCCAGCTCCAGCGCCAGCGTCAGTGGAGGTGCTCTCATTCCAGTCTTAGACAAGGACAACTATGCAATCTGGGTTATCAGGCTGCGGGGAATGCTGGAAGAGGCTGGGGTTTACTATGTGGTAGAGAATGGTCTCGCCACTGCACCTCCAGCCCTTGCAAACGATGCTACCCCAGCGCAACATGCCGCCCATGCCTCTCAGCGCGCCAGAGTCGCAGCTGACAACACTGCCAATCTCAAAGCCCGCAACATTATCCTGCGTTATGTCAGCGATCAGCATGCTCGGGCAGTCTCCTCAGCTGCAACAGCGCAGGAAGCCTGGGAACAGCTAGCAGCCGAATTTGTGCAAGTCTCCATCGCACGACAGTCGCAGCTGCAGATGCAACTGTCGCAGCTACGCATGCAAGCAGATGAAACTGTGGCAGGCTTCTTTGCCAGAACCATGCTGCTGCGTGATGAGCTCACCTCAGCTGGCTGTCCTCCCTCTGATCACTCTCTCATGCTGGCAGTCCTCAATGCCATGCCTCCTGAATTCAAGATTGCCATCCAGCTGCTCAGGTACCAGCTGACTGTTGGGAACGCCGACCTTGATGTGGTGAAGAAGGTACTCCTACAGTCTGAAGCTGATTACCTACAGGAGCAGTCCACTCAATCCTCTCAGCCTGCTTCCACCCTCTGGAGCTCATCCTTCACCTACTCTAGGGGTAGGGGTCAGACGCCTGGGTACAGGGGCAGGGGCAGCTCTCCTGCAAGGGGGATCCTCAGGGGGGGCTACACAGCTGGTCGCGGGGGGGTCATTCCTACTGCTTCCAGGCCAGTCTCCTCTCAGCAGCAGGGCAGATCCTCTCGGCCTGTCTGCCAGTACTGCAACTACCCTGGTCACGTCCTGTCTGAGTGCCGCAGATATGCACGCGACCATGGGAGCTTCGCCAGACCAGCTAGCCCCAGCCTGGCTCAGGCTCAGCTGAGCCCCAACAGGCCTCGAGGCAACAGCCCCAGCAGGGGCAGGGGGGATGGTGCAGGCGGCAGGAGCGCAGACTCAGCAGGCAGCAGCATGCAGCAACAGCCAGATGCTGAGCAGGCAAATGTCCTGTACATGGTCAGAACTAACCAATTCCCTAAGCTGTCTCGCACTGAGCCAGTTGCCACTCCTCTGCCAGGGCATCTGGTCCCTGAGAACATGACTGATGAGGAGTTCCTGGACTTCTACGCCAGGCTGCCACGCTGGGTCATTGACTCAGGTGCCAACAGGCACATCATGCCCTGGCGCTCCTGTCTCTCTGACTACCACACCTTCGACCCCCCAATCCAGCTACAGCTGGGTGGCCAGAGGTCTTCCATCGATGTTCTGGGTGAGGGCACTACCTACACTCAGGCAAATTAGTAACAGCATTTTTGAGATTCGGAGCCTCAGACTTGGTACATAGTCAAATGAAGGCATTGTAAGATTGGGGGTCGAAACTAAAATTCGTGATTTTGCGCGGTTGGTGAGATACGGCCATGCTACAGTACTGTAGGTGTCTACAGTACTGTCGGGGTACCTCGCGAGTACACGAACAGCACTGTAGACACCTACAGTACTATAGACCCCTACAGTACTGTAGGTGTCTACAGTACTGTCGGGGTACCTCGAGAGACCACTTACAGTACTGTAGGTACCTACAGTACTGTAGACATCTACAGTACTGTAGACATCTACAGTACTGTAGGTACCTCGAGGTACCTCGAGAGACCATTTACAGTACTGTAGGTACCTACAGTACTGTAGACATCTACATTACTGTAGACATCTACAATACTGTAGACATCTACAGTACTGTAGACATCTACAGTACCTCGAGGTACCTCGAGGTACCTCGAGGTACCTCGAGAGACCATTTACAGTACTGTAGGTACCTACAGTACTGTAGACATCTACAGTACTGTAGACATCTACAGTACTGTAGACATCTACAGTACTGTTGACATCTACAGTACTGTAGACATCTACAGTACTGTAGGTACCTCGAGGTACCTCGAGAGACCATTTACAGTACTGTAGGTACCTACAGTACTGTAGACATCTTGTAAAGAATGCACGGCCAGACCAGGACACCACTATCAAGGTTACATAGATCTGCCACAACAGACCGGCGCATAGCTCGCACCTACCTGTAAAGAATGCACGGCCAGACCAGGACACCACTATCAAGGTGCCGAGGTCTGGCAAGAAACTGCCTTAACTACAACAGTCACACTCGTACACTCGGCAGACTAGCCGCTGAATATCTCGCCCTATCATCCCGATGCTTCATGCGCAGCACCGGGAGAGCATACTTTCCAACACTCCCACTCAGGGGCTAGGCAAGGAGACACTACTGCAAAGAAGCAACTGCAAGAGTACAGCAAAACAAAAGAGCTACCAACGTCTACAACAGAAGAGCTACCAAACCCTTAATCGGAAGGAACTACCAAAGAGTCTTGCGAGAAGTGCTTAGGGAACAAACAAGTACACTTGACAAGCAACTTGTGAGCACTTGAACATATTGATGTGACAGGCGCATGGTGCATGACATGCTCAAGTGCATGGGTCATGTTGCTACTGTGCACATGCTCCCACTAGCCATGCCAGCCACGGGCAGGGCTGCTCCTCGCCTGCTATTGCTGTAAGTGGCATGAGTGCTCACCCTTGTTGCAACTGCTATCTGCTCTTACTGGCCTTGCACTTGCCACAACTGCTTCTGCTGCTGGTGAGCTGTTGCTGGCTACTTGTTGCACATGCTCCCACTAGCCTTGCACTTGCCACAACTGGTGCTACTCTTGGTGAGCAGTTGCTCGATACATGCTGCACATGCTCCCACTGGCCATGCCTGCTCGGGGCAGGGCTGCTGCTCCTAGTGACCAGCTGCTCGCTACATGCTGCACATGCTCCCACTGGCCATGCCAGCTCGGGGCAGGGCTGCTGCTCCTGGTGAGCAGTTGCTCGCTACATGCTGCACATGCTCCCACTGGGCATGCCAGCTCGGGGCAGGGCTGCTGCTCCTGGTGAGCAGTTGCTCGCTACATGCTGCACATGCTCCCACTGGCCTTGCACTTGCCACAGCTGGTGCTACTCTTGGTGAGCAGTTGCTCGATACATGCTGCACATGCTCCCACTAGCCACATGCCAGCTAAGGGCAGGGCTGCTTCTCGCTTGCTCCTGCTGCAAGTGGCATGACTGCTCAACCTTGCTGCAACTGCTGTTGTTGCTGCTCCCATTGGCCTTGCACTTGCCACAACTGCTGCTGGTGAGCTGTTGCTGGCTGCTTGCTGCACATGCTCCCACAGGCCTTCACACTGCCCATCTCACTGGGGCAGTGTCACACACACATTGGTCAAAGTGTCACACACACATGGGTCAAGCACAGCCTACACACTGCCCATCTCACTGGGGCAGTGTCACACACACACATGGGTCAAGCACCGCGTACACACTGCCCATCTCACTGGGGCAGTGTCACACACACACATGGGTCAAGCACGGCGTACACACTGCCCATCTCACTGGGGCAGTGTCACACACACATGGGTCAAGCACCGCCTACACACTGCCCATCTCACTGGGGCAGTGTCACACACACACATGGGTCAAGCACCGCGTACACACTGCCCATCTCACTGGGGCAGTGTCACACACACACATGGGTCAAGCACCGCGTACACACTGCCCATCTCACTGGGGCAGAGTCACACACACATGGGTCAAGCACCGCCTATCCACTGTAACCGGTTGTTATGAGGAAGAGCTTCTGCTGCTGATCAGCTGTTGCTGACTTTTCCCCCCTGCAGCAGAAGTTATGACTTGATGTACCCAGAAAGCAGTGTCCAAGTCAACAGAGCAGCGCAAACACACAGAAGTCAAACACTGCCTAGACACTACCCTAAGTCTATATAGGGCAGAGCTTATGCTGATGAGCAGCACTTGCTGACTCTTCCCCCCTGCAGCAGAAGTTGTGGCTTGATGCAAACCAGAAAGTGGTTTTGAGACCAACAGAACAAAAAGAGCAGGTTATCCCTGGTAGCTGCCTGGCACTGCACACTCATTAGACAGTGACTAACAAACAGAACATGACATGCAGCGCTACAGCATGCACCTGCATGGCATTGCACACTCGTCGTGGCAATGACTAACAAACAAGACAGGCAGCGCTACAGCATGCACCTGCTTGGCAATGCACACTCGTCGCGGCAGTGACTAACAAGGTAGAACAGGACAAGCAGCGCTACAGCATGCACCTGCCTGGCAATGCACACTCGTCGCGGCAGTGACTAACAAAGCAGAACAGGACAGGCAGCGCTGCAGCATGCACCTGCCTGGCACTACACACTCGTTGCGGCAGTGACTAACAAGGTAGAACAGGACAGGCAGCGCTACAGCATGCACCTGCCTGGCAATGCACACTCGTCGCGGCAGTGACTAACAAGGTAGAACAGGACAGGCAGCGCTGCAGCATGCACCTGCCTGGCAATGCACACTCGTCGCGGCAGTGACTAACAAAGCAGAACAGGACAGGCAGCGCTGCAGCATGCACCTGCCTGGCACTACACACTCGTCGCGGCAGTGACTTTCGTACACCATCCCCACAGACACGACACACCATCCAGACAATGCACGATCTTGGCACGAGCAACTCGGAAGCTTATGCACACGGACAACGCTGGAGCTGGCCCCGTGTATCGCACCAAGCTTGGCTTACTTGGCTGCTCGACGGGGAACCAGATCTCACAGCGGTTGCGTAGCTTTGCAAAGGGCCTCGGCATCCATCGGCATCCCTGCGTGGTAATGCGCTTGAGCAAGGGCTCGAAGGCTATCATTTACGCACAGTCGCTTGCCAGGCGACTGCGCGGACCCGATCTCATTGGTGTCCGACACAATGGCGGAGCAGTGGGCCCATAACCCTGTAAGGAAAGCACGGCCAGACCAGGACACCACTATCAAGGTTACATAGATCTGCCACAACAGACCGGCGCATAGCTCGCGCCTACCTGTAAGGAAAGCACGGCCAGACCAGGACACCACTATCAAGGTGCCGAGGTCTGGCAAGAAACTGCCTTAACTACAACAGTCACACTCGTACACTCGGCAGACTAGCCGCTGAATATCTCGCCCTATCATCCCGATGCTTCATGCGCAACACCGGGAGAGCATACTTTCCAACACATCTACAGTACTGTAGACATCTACAGTACCTCGAGGTACCTCGAGGTACCTCGAGGTACCTCGAGAGACCATTTACAGTACTGTAGGTACCTACAGTACTGTAGACATCTACAGTACTGTAGACATCTACAGTACTGTAGACATCTACAGTACTGTAGACATCTACAGTACTGTAGACATCTACAGTACTGTAGACATCTACAGTACTGTAGGTGCCTCGAGGTACCTCGAGAGACCATTTACAGTACTGTAGGTACCTACAGTACTGTAGACATCTACAATACTGTAGACATCTACAGTACTGTAGACATCTACAGTACCTCGAGGTACCTCGAGGTAGCTCGAGAGACCACTTACAGTACTGTAGCCTTTAAGCACTTAGAAAAATTCTGAACATCTCACTTGCATTCAAGGCCGTCCAACACTTAGTCGCAGCATCGTGTAGCCGGTATTGCAGCGATGGCATCGCACGAGGTTACCCATACTCGCAGCCGCATCTAGCCCATACTCGCAGCCACATACTCGGCAATCAACCTCGCGGCCACACAGCTGGTCCACAGATGGCATCGCACGAGGTTACCCATACTCGCAGCCACATCTAGCCCATACTCGCAGCCACATACTCGGCATTCAACCTCGCGGCCACTCAGCTGGTCCAGCAGCGCAGAAGCATACCTGTGAGGCAGCTCGGTGCGAGGATCTCACCTCGCAGCCAGCCTCGCAGCCATTTTCCTCGCAGCCAGCCTCGCAGCCAGTTTCGCAGCCAGCCTCGCAGCCAGCCTCGCAGCCAGCATCGCAGCTAGCCTCGCGGCCAGTTTCCTCGCAACGATTCTCCGCAATGAATCGCAAGCATTGATGCACCAACGCAAGGCAGGTGCAACGTGTTGTGAGCAGCGAAGAGGCCAGACGGACTATGGTAAGAGCTTAGGACCAAGGTAAGAGCTTAGAAGGAGCTAGCATTGCGCAGCATAGCCCTTAGTATCCAGCCTAACCGCTACCACACCTGGTTGCTGCAGGTCTTACAATCACGCCTAGTAACCCCCTGATTACCACCCCCTCCCAGTCCCCCTCACCACCACCACCACCACCACCACCACCACCACCACCACCACCACCACCACCACCACCACCACCACCACCACCACCACCACCACCACCACCACCACCACCACCACCACCACCACCACCACCACCACCACCACCACCACCACCACCACCACCATTTCATCACCTCCCACAACGTTCCCACTGTTGCCTCCCTTGTGTTGCAGCCCAGCCCAGCCCAGCCCAGCCCAGCCCAGCCCAGCCCAGCCCAGCCCAGCCCAGCCCAGCCCAGCCCAGCCCAGCCCAGCCCAGCCCAGCCCAGCCCAGCCCAGCCCAGCCCAGCCCAGCCCAGCCCAGCCCAGCCCAGCCCAGCCCAGCCCAGCCCAGCCCAGCCCAGCCCAGCCCAGCCCAGCCCAGCCCAGCCCAGCCCAGCCCAGCCCAGCCCAGCCCAGCCCAGCCCAGCCCAGCCCAGCCCAGCCCAGCCCAGCCCAGCCCAGCCCAGCCCAGCCCAGCCCAGCCCAGCCCAGCCCAGCCCAGCCCAGCCCAGCCCAGCCCAGCCCAGCCCAGCCCAGCCCAACCCAACCCTACTCTCCCACACTGCACTTCCTACTGAGGTGAGGACAAAGGAAGGTGGGTTGTAATGGAGGGCTGCTACACCTGCCCCTCCATCTGCCAGCTCTACATCTCCCTACTCTATTGGTGAGTGCATCCGGTACCCATGTCCAATGTTTGCTTCCGTTGACAAATCGTCACACCGTTGCCGCAGGTCTTGTGCGCCTACACCCGAGACTATCAATGCCCTCCCCACTTCTCTCGCCCTCCCCATGGACCTCCCCTTCCCTTCCCTCCCCTTCCTCCCCTTCCTCCCACACACATATACACCACACCCCAACAAAAGGTGAGTGCAGGTATGTGGCACCCTGTACCCACCTTAACCGCTAGCATGCCCCTTGTCCCGCTGCAGGATTGATCGTCACACCCTTCCCCATCCCCTTTTCCTCCCCTTTCCCACGCCCACCACCAACGCCCAGCTTGTCGTCCCTCCACTTCCACCTCTACCCACCCCCTACTTCCCCCCTCCCCGTCACCTCTCCCCTGACATCCCAGCAGCCAGGAGAAAGCCCACCCCACCCACCCTCTTCCCACCCCTCCCTTCCCCCTCTCCCTCCCTCTCCCCTCCCATACTTGTCAAGCCTCCTCTTCCCCTCTCCCACCCTTCGATTGACGCGGCATCGCAACCCCCACCTCACCCCACCTTCCCTTCCCTACACCCTACACTCCCCACCGCAGTCCCACCCCACTGGCGCATGGGATATGTTGCCTGGTGTGAGCAGGTAGGAGGCCAGGAGGACCACAAAGGTAAGGCCACGGTGATAGCTAACACAGTGCCCAGCCTGGTCACCCTACCGCACGTGCACGCCCCTTGGTTGCAGGTCTAGTGGGCACCTCCCTTCCACTTCCCTTTCACCTACACAACCACCCCCTCCCAATTCATCCTCCCCCGCCCCCGCCCCCGCCCCCGCCCCCGCCCCCGCCCCCGCCCCCGCCCCCGCCCCCGCCCCCGCCCCCGCCCCCGCCCCCGCCCCCGCCCCCGCCCCCGCCCCCGCCCCCGCCCCCGCCCCCGCCCCCGCCCCCGCCCCCGCCCCCGCCCCCGCCCCCGCCCCCGCCCCCGCCCCCGCCCCCGCCCCCGCCCCCGCCCCCGCCCCCGCCCCCGCCCCCGCCCCCGCCCCCGCCCCCGCCCCCGCCCCCGCCCCCGCCCCCGCCCCCGCCCCCGCCCCCGCCCCCGCCCCCGCCCCCGCCCCCGCCCCCGCCCCCGCCCCCGCCCCCGCCCCCGCCCCCGCCCCCGCCCCCGCCCCCGCCCCCGCCCCCGCCCCCGCCCCCGCCCCCGCCCCCGCCCCCGCCCCCGCTCCTTCCCCCGCCCCCACCCCCACCCATGCCCCCACCCACCCCAACCCATGCCCCCAACCCATGCCCCCACCCACCCCAACCCTTGCCCCCAACCCAACCCAACCCCGCCCAGCCCAACCCGGTGGAGCCTCCCGCCTCCCCATCTCCCGCCTCCCTGCCTCCCGCCTCCCCGTCTCCCGCCTCCCTGCCTCCCACCTCCCGCCTTCCACATCTACCCCCCCTCCCCGCCTTCACTCTTCCAATCCCCCCCCCTTCCTAGCAGCAGTCATCAAGCAGCCAAAAGGTAGGTAGGTGCTACAGTGCCCCTACTATATCTGCTGCTGCTGCCACTGCTGTTTCTGCTGCTGCGCCCCTGCTGCTGCTGCTGCCCCCCTGCTGCTGCTGCTGCCCCCCTGCTGCTGCTGCTGCTGCTGCTGCTGCCCCCCTGCTGCTGCTGCCCCCCTACTGCTGCTGCTGCGCCCCTGCTGCTGCTGCTGCTGCTGCCCCCCTGCTGCTGCTGCCCCCCTACTGCTGCTGCTGCGCCCCTGCTGCTGCTGCTGCTGCCCCCCTGCTGCTGCTGCTGCTGCCCCCCTGCTGCTGCTGCTGCTGCTGCTGCTGCCCCTGCTGCTGCTGCTGCTGCCCCCCTGCTGCTGCTGCCCCCCTGCTGCTGCTGCTGCTGCCCCCCTGCTGCTGCTGCTGCTGCCCCCCTGCTGCTGCTGCTGCTGCTGCTGCCCCTGCTGCTGCTGCTGCCCCTGCTGCTGCTGCTGCTGCCCCCCTGCTGCTGCTGCCCCCCTGCTGCTGCTGCTGCTGCTGCCCCCCTGCTGCTGCTGCTGCTGCCCCCCTGCTGCTGCTGCTGCTGCTGCTGCCCCTGCTGCTGCTGCTGCTGCCCCCCTGCTGCTGCTGCCCCCCTGCTGCTGCTGCTGCTGCTGCCCCCCTGCTGCTGCTGCTGCTGCCCCCCTGCTGCTGCTGCTGCTGCTGCCCCCCTGCTGCTGCTGCTGCTGCCCCCCTGCTGCTGCTGCTGCTGCTGCTGCTGCCCCTGCTGCTGCTGCTGCTGCCCCCCTGCTGCTGCTGCCCCCCTGCTGCTGCTGCTGCTGCTGCCCCCCTGCTGCTGCTGCTGCTGCTGCTGCCCCCCTGCTGCTGCTGCTGCTGCTGCTGCCCCTGCTGCTGCTGCTGCTGCCCCCCTGCTGCTGCTGCCCCCCTGCTGCTGCTGCTGCTGCTGCTGCGCCCCTGCTGCTGCTGCTGCGCCCCTGCTGCTGCTGCTGTCCCCCTGCTGCTGCTGCTGCTCCCCCCCCTGCTGCTGCTGCCACCCATGCTGCTGCTGCCTACAGTACTGTAGGTGTCTACAGTACTGTAGGGGTCTACAGTACTGTAGATGTCTACAGTACTGTAGGGGTCTACAGTACTGTAGATGTCTACAGTACTGTAGGTGTCTACAGTACTGTAGATGTCTACAGTACTGTAGATGTCTACAGTACTGTAGGTGTCTACAGTACTGTAGATGTCTACAGTACTGTAGGTGTCTACAGTACTGTAGGTGTCTACAGTACTGTAGGTGTCTACAGTACTGTAGGGGTCTACAGTACTGTAGATGTCTACAGTACTGTAGGTGTCTACAGTACTGTAGATGTCTACAGTACTGTAGATGTCTACAGTACTGTAGGTGTCTACAGTACTGTAGATGTCTACAGTACTGTAGGTGTCTACAGTACTGTAGATGTCTACAGTACTGTAGGTGTCTACAGTACTGTAGATGTCTACAGTACTGTAGATGTCTACAGTACTGTAGGGGTCTACAGTACTGTAGATGTCTACAGTACTGTAGGTGTCTACAGTACTGTAGGTGTCTACAGTACTGTAGGTGTCTACAGTACTGTAGGTGTCTACAGTACTGTAGGTGCCTTCCCCCCATGCATCCTTAACCCCCATGCCCCCTTCGCCCCCATGCAGGAACAACTCAATGTAGCCCAAGCTCGTTTGCTACCCCGACAGTGCTATGCAAATGCGCTGACAACAAAGCGTGCCTATGTTGCCGAGCCCAGCATTATTCAGCCTCTAGGGTTAGGTATCGACCCTGAGACCAGCCCTTGCAAGAGTCAGAGCCCTTGCCCATACCATGCATGCAGTGATTGGCAGGACCACAAGTGGTGATGTAATGATGTAGGCTAAGAGTCATGATGTAATGATGTGAGGTTAGATGTAATGATGGATGGTTGAGGGCCAACCGCAAACAACTTTTGAGGCAACCTCTGCCGCACTCGATATTACACGGGAGGGTGCGGTGCACGAGGTTGTTGTGATTGCGGGGCATCATCAACATCCACAGCTTTGCGGGAGCTTGCAAGCCGAGGTACCCAGTACAACCGACAGAACGGACCTAGCTTGCGATAGAGACGGGCCCCGGCCTTAGACCTTACACGTATGTATGTAGCTCCCTATGGCGACCTTATTGCGTGGACACAACTTTCGGCACAAATACCCATATCGAGCTTGCGGGCCTGCGCTTCGACGCCTCTCACTAGTTATAGCACGCAGAGGCTGACGGTGCAATCGCGGTAGCAAATGGTGGTTTGAATGTGGAGAACAGCATGGTACCCTATTTACAAGAGGCCTTGTCAAATCTGACCTACAGTACTGCAGATGTCTACAGTACTGTAGACACCTACAGTACTGTAGACATCTACAGTACTGTAGGTACCTACACTCCAACTGCTCACATACTCAGAATTTCAACAAGCTTCAAGTGGCGTTGGAGTCGCAAGGACAATCCGAGGCGAACCGCATCAAAAAACTACCCCCTAGGATGACGAATATCCGCACTAATTTGCCTGTGTGTACCTTACCAACTCTGAGGGGGAGCAGTGGGCAATCACAGGTGTGCTCCATGCGCCAGCAGCTGCCTACTGCTATCTCTCTGTCTCTGAGCTCACTCGTGCTGGTGTGACACTCCGATTCCACGGTGATCACTGTGACCTGATTGGCCGGGGCAACCCACCTGAGTGGCAGATGACGATCAAGAAGGCCCCTCCTGGGGTCTACCTCTGGCACATCAGGGCTGTGGCACAAGGCCACCATGTCATGGGCCACGGCAGTCAGGAGGATGATTCTCACCTGTACGATCCTGACAACATCTACAATCCTGCTCCACATGCGCTCCACATGCAGCCCAACGAGCTTGATCCTCAGGTGTGGCATCAGCGCTGTGGACATGCCTCTTTCTCTGTCCTTACTCGCATGCAACGGGAAGGGATGGTAAATGGGGTTCCAGTCAAACAGGCAGCATTCGCTGAGGCAGCTAGCAGCGCTGCCATATGTCCTGGCTGTGCCATGGGTAAACAGCACCGCCGTGTTCGCTTTGATCTCTCCACCAATGCTCCGCCTGTTACAGCAGCCCTGGGTCTCGTTCACATGGATGTCTGTGGCCCTATGCCTCATGCTGGCAGAGACGGCAGCCGTTACATTGCCACGTTCCTGGATGAGCACACTGGTCTCTCTGTCATTCAGCTGCTCACCAGCAAGGACCAAGTACCTACAGTCGTCCAGCGTGTCATCACTGAACTTGAAACTCAATCAGGGCAGCGCTGCAAAGCACTCAGAACAGATAACGGCTCAGAGTACAGCAACAAGACCATGAGTGCCTGGTGCAGCAGCAAAGGCATCCAGCAGCAGTTCTCTGCCCCTTACTGCCCTGAACAGAACGGCAAAGCTGAGCGTCTGAACAGGACCATCATGCAGGCCACACGCAGCATGCTTCTAACAGCTCAGCTGCCTCCTGGTTTCTGGGTTGATGCTGCCCTCAAGGCTAACTATGTCAGAAACCTGCTGCCCATCACAGGGCAGCCTGTGACGCCCTGGGAGGCCTTCTACCATCGCAAGCCTAACCTCTCTGCTCTGCGTGTCTTTGGAGCCACTGCGTGGGTGTATGTCACACAGCCCAATCGCAACAAGCTGCAGCCTAAAGCTGTCAAGGGGATTTTCGTGGGCTACGCTGTGGGCACCAAGGCTTACAAGCTGTGGGTGAATGGCAGGCTGGTTATCAGCAAGGACGTGCAGATTGATGAGACAGCTGTTCTAATCCACCATCGCAGCATGCAGCTGCCTGTGCAATCACCTGTGACCAATGTGCCTGTCTCAGCATCAGCAGCTGCAGCACCTGCACCTGCATCTGCAGCTCCATCTCCTCCCTCTCAGCTGCCTTCACCTGCAACACCTCCATCTCCCCCACCACCGCCCTTGCCTCCGACGCCTCAATCTCCACAACCGCCTGCCTCCCCGCAGCAACAGCAGCTACAGCCTCAGCAGCAATCGCCTCAGCCGTTGGGCCAAAGCAGTCCCTCCCCCAGCAGACACAGCGCAAGAGCTGCTGGGGGGGAGGCAAGCAGCAGCACCAGCTCTTCCGCTGCCATAGGCAGTGGGAGTGAAGCAGCAAGCAGCAGCAATGGGGGGAGCGACAACAGCGCACCTGGATTGTCACCAAGGGGATGGCCCAGGTACAGTGGGAGCCCCAACAGAGGCTCAGTGGGAGTCAATCACTTCCCTGGCATTGGCAGATTCAAATTCCCTGGTCTACGACCAATGCCCCTAGCAGCTGCAGGACCAGTTGTCTCACCTCCTGCACATGCCAATCCAGCTCCTGCCTTGGTAGCACCTGAGGCCCCTTTACCTGCTGCCTCAAGAATGCCTGATGCACCCCGTCGCAATCCAGCTCGGTCAAGGCAGCCGCCAGAAAGGTTCAGGCAGCCTGAGCTGGGTTCCATGACTGTCAGTGACACGCCATCCAGTGACACACCCACTGTACTTGAGGCCCTGTCAGGACCACAGGCAGACTATTGGCGTGAGGCTATGCACACTGAGCTTGCTTCTTTGCATGCTAATGGCACATGGACTCTGGTTGAAAGGCCACCTGGTGCACGAGTGCTGCCCACTAAATGAGTGCTAAAGATTAAGCGTGATGCCACAGGAGCCATTGAGAAGTTCAAGGCCCGATTGGTGGCAAAGGGCTTTATGCAAGTGTCAGGTGTGGATGTGGGTGATGTGTATGCACCTGTGAGCAAGCACACCACCCTGCGAGCTCTGCTGGCACTGGCAGCTGCACGGGACATGGAGGTACATCAGATTGATGTTGAGGCTGCCTTTCTGAATGGCACGCTGCAGCCTGACGAAGTCATTCACATTCAGCAGCCAGAGGGGTTTGAAGAGGGCAGCCGTAACACTGTGTGCAGGCTGCAAAAGGCTCTGTATGGGCTAAGGCAGGCACCTCGTGCATGGCATGCTAAGCTGAAGCAGGAACTTGAGGGCATAGGGTTTTGTGCCTCTGAGTCTGATCCTGCTCTGTTCATGCTGCCACGGCCATCTGGCACTGTTTATCTCCTTGTGTATGTAGATGATTGCTTGCTGTGCACAGAAAAGGGCGACTTTGACAGTCTGGACTTTGTCAAGCAGCGCCTGTCCTCTGTTTTTGGCATCAAGGACCTGGGTCAGACCAGGTGGTTCGTGGGCATGCAGATCAGCAGGAACAGGGCACAAGGCACACTGCAGCTTGACCAACAGCAGTACATCAAAGAGCTACTCAGCACCTACAGCATGACTGAGGCACACAGCAAGGCAGTACCAATGGCAGCAGGCATCAAGCTAGTTAAGGAGGGTGATGCCTTAGACACTGTGCACCACAGCTACAGTGCCCTGGTAGGTAGTCTGCTCTATCTGTCATGCTGCACAAGGCCTGATATTGCCTACGCAGTGGGAGCACTGGCACGGCATATGGCAGCACCAACACAGCAGCACTGGACAGCAGCCAAGGCAGTGCTCAGCTATCTCAAGAGCACAGCCAGCCAGGGGTTGGTTTTTGGGGGCAATGACAGCTTGCAAGGGTACTGTGATGCTGACTATGCAGGAGACAAAGACACTGCACGTAGCACCACTGGGTATGTATTCACTCTGCATGGTGCAGCCATCTCCTGGTCAAGCAGGCTGCAGCCCACCGTAGCCATGTCCACTGCAGAGGCAGAATACATGGCCGCATCAGGAGCTGTCAAGGAAGCAGTGTGGCTGAGGAAGCTCATGCAGGACCTAGGTTTGCCTGGCACATGTGTTAACATCATGTGTGACAACCAGGCTGCCTTGCAACTGCTGAACAACCCTATGGCCTCAGCACGATCCAAGCACATCAGCGTTCATCACCACTTTGCCAGGGAGCGAGCAGCTCGAGGGGAGGTAATGTTCACCTACTGCAGCACATCAGAGATGGTGGCAGATGTCATGACCAAGCCTCTGGCAGCAGTAAAGCTCGGGTATGCCAAAGAGGGCTGCGGGATCAGCAGCATGTAGACAGACACAGGCATGAATGCCTGAAACAGTCTGTCTGTATCTAGCCTGCTATAAGCACGGACTGGTTTGTGGTGTTGAGCAAGCACAGGCCTGTATGCCTGAAACAGCTAAAAGTTGAAGCTGTTTGCGTCTCAGTAGCTGTACACCTGAGTGGGAGTGTTGAGAATCATGCCCCGGTGCAGATCCTATCCTGCACCGGTGATAGGTCCAGCTGTCCAGCTTCTGAGTGACTCCGAGTGACAGTTGGTATTTAGCGTGGTGACAGGCTTGCGGTAGGCACCCTCGTCTGGTGTCTCGTCTGTCCCACGCTCTTCTACAGGTATGAGAGCCTGCCTCTGTGCCATGATCCAGGCTCTCGTTGTAATAACCCTCGTCTAGTGTCTCGTCTGTCCCACGCTCTTCTACAGTTTCCGACCGATAAGCCAGTTACTGTAAACACTCCGCCTCGACCATGTAAAAGATGGTTCGAAGTGTTTGCGTGTCTTACACAGTCACTGCAGAGGATTAGGCTCGCGCTAAGCGCTCTTAAACAAAGCCTCGAAACACACAAAACATCGAGCTTGCCGAAATGGGGCCGAGAATAAGGCATATCCGGAGACTCTCTATGAGCGGGCCCGTGCATTGTAGGATGTGTCGACCTTGCAGGCGAGCGTGACAGTGGCGGAAAAGCTGGCGAGCGGGACGTGCCTAGTGAGCAGCTCCGGCCGGCCTCCTGGCCCGCGAGGACCTCCTGGGCGCTATTCACGCAGAAGCTTGCCGCTGCTGAAGCCGTTGCTGCTGGGGTATGTCGCGCTGATGCTTTTGCTCTTGCGCCCCAGCCGGTCTCATCAGCCCTCCATGCAGGCAGAAATGCAGCCTTGCAATACTGTGGCTAGCATCTTCGACATGCAATGTTCCACTGCTCGTCGACCTGCTGCTAATGCTGGTGTACCCCAGTCTGCTTGCTTGCAGGAGGCTGGTCCCCAGCCTGCAGGTGGGTCTACAGGTCCGCATGCTTATGCTGCAGCCCTTATAGGTAGTGGCACCTTTGCTGCCCAGCCTGCTGCTCAGCCTGCTGCCCAGCCAGTTATGCACAGTGTTGCTGCTGTTGCACACCAGTCTGCTGTTTTGCAGGAAGCTGGTCCCCAGCCTGCAGGTGGGTCTGCAGGTCCCCATGCTTATGCTGCAGCCCTTCAAGGTAATGGTACCTCTGCTGCCCAGCCTGCTGCCCAACCTGCTGTGCACAATGCTCCATGCACTACTGCTGCTGCTGTATCTGTTGCACGTGCTGCATACACTGCTGAACTAGCCACAGTGGCCCAGGGTGCTCCTGCCTCTGGCTGGACTCCCGTAGGACAGAGCCCTAGTAGGCCTGTCCCCAAGCCATCAGCATCCATTGATGCAATCCGTCAGAAGTATGCTGGGTTGTCTGGTGGTTCTGCCCCAGCCCCACTTGCTGCTGTGCCTCAGGCACCTGACACTGTGGTGCACTCCCACAGGGGTTTGCCCCCTGTTGAGCGTTGGTCTGACAACAGCCTTGCTCAGGGAAAACGTGCTGTCACCTTTCTTGAGGATCTTGAGGTGCACTGTGTTAATAATAACCTTGATCCTGCCCTTGCACTGCCATCCTTCTTGTCAGGCAAAGCTAGGGAGGTCTGGTTCAAGTCCATCAGGGATGCCTATGCCTTGACACATGCTGGCTATCCTCCATGGGACTATCTGTGCAAGCAGTTCATTGAGATGGTAGGGGAGGATCTTGTCACCGATCTTGACCAGGCTCATGACAAGCTTATGAACTTTGAGCTGCTGCGCATGTCCTCAGGTGTCACCCTGCAGGCCTACATCACTGAGTTTCGCAACACCATCACTATGTGTGGTGCTGGTTGCATGAACCGTGCTCTGACTGTGGCTACCTTCCAGAGGGGTCTCACCCCTCAGCTGCGTGGTGCTGTAGCCAAGGACCTCAGGTCACTGCCTCACCCCACCCTTGAGGATGCTGTGTCTGCTGCCATGGACAACCACAAGGCTAATGTTGCCTCTGCTGGTGCCAATGTCACTCCCAGCAAACGTGGTGCTGGTCATGCTGCTGCTGTGCGCCCACAGATCTCTGCCATCCGGGCAGCTGTCACCCCTGTCTCCGCCTACCGCTCCGGCCGTACCGGCGGCGCTGGTGGCGCCGGGACTTCACGCTCCCACGGCGCTGCGGCTCCGCCGCCCGCCCCAGTCATCTGGTGCTTCCACTGTGGTGTGACCGGTCATAAGACCCCGGACTGCCCCGACGGTCACCTGACCCAGGAGGAAGCTATGCGCAAAAACGGCAACATTGGTATGTTCCTGTCTCTGCAAGCCGCCAATGAGAAGCTAAGGTCAGCTCCAGGCAACAAGCGCCCGCGCCCACCACCTCCTGGTGACAACGGTGGCTCTGCCCCGGGTCCCAACCAGAACCGCAATGGCCCTGGTGGCCGCGGAGGCCGTTCCGGCAAGGGCGGTGCTGGTCGCAATGGCGGCCGCGGTGCCGGTCAGCGCTAGGGTGTTGCCCTGTCAGGTAGCCAGACCTGTACTGTGGTACCCACGTGTTCTGCTGCTGATGAACTTAAGACTGTACTCTCTGGTACTGCTCAAGAGGAAGGATCACTGCATTTCCTGTTTGCTGGCACTGTCAATGGGCATCAGGCACACTTCTTGTGTGATACTGGTGCCACACACTCCTTTGTCAGCACTGCCTTTGCTCTGAAGCATGCACTGCCACTGGAGTCTCTCCCCTCAGCACAAAAGTGGTCACTGGCTGACAACACCACTCTGTCCTGCAAGCAGTTTGCCACTGTGGACTTATGTCTGCCTGGCCACTGTGCCACATGCAAGCTGACAGTCATGCCTAGCTTTGTGCAGGGTTATGATGTGCTTCTGGGTGATGACTGGCTGTTTGCCAACAAGGCTATCCTTTCTTATGAGGGTAAAACCCTTTCTCTTTCTGCTGCTGGCAAGACTGCTGTGACTCTGCCGTGTCCTGCTGTGGCAGCCCCTAAGTATGTTGGGCAATGTTCTGCTGTAAGACCAACCCCTGCATTCTTAATCAATGCTCTCAAAGCCAAACCTGAGTTAATCTCAGCTACCCAGGCGTCCAGGTGGCTCCTTAAAGGTGGCCGTGCTGTGCACTCACGATAAACAAGGACCGGTCGCGATTGGACCAACCATAGCTCATTGGAAAGAGGAGTAGAAGGCCGTTCGAACGGTACAAGTCTTACGGCCGCGAATTTGTATTACTCGCTATCTGTACAGATACGCAAGGTAGCTATCTGTACAGATGGCTGCATAGCTATCTGTACAGATAGTCAATAGCATCTGTACAGATTCTTCCTTAGCTATCTGTACAGATGCCCCTTTCAGCTATCTGTACAGATGCCTCTGAGCTATCTGTACAGATGCCTCGCTGCTGTTTGTACAGATGCCTCTCTTCTATCTGTACAGATGCTTCTTTGCTATCTGTACAGATGTTGGCTTCGCTATCTGTACAGACGCTTGTTTTGCTATCGGTACAGACGCTTGTTTGAGTATCTGTTCAGACGCTTGTTACATATCTCCTTGTCCAAACACCCCGCAACACCTCGCTACACCCCCGCAAAACACATGTATCGACGCTCAAACACCTCGCAACACCCCCGCAAAACACATGTATTGACACCCAAACACCCCGCAACACCTCGCAACACCCCCGCAAAACACATGTATTGACACCCAAACACCCCGCAACACCTCACTCCGCTACTCCTAGACACATGTCTTAGTGCGCCATCACCCCGAGACACCTCCCTATGGGAATGCTAAGCATATGCATTGATGCATCAACGACATGCAACACCTCCGCATAAGGTGACAAGGTGACAACACCATACAACACCAACAATGACATCACCAACAACACCAACAACAACACCAACAACAACACCACACCACACCACACCATGGTGACAACACAAGAACACAACGACACACCACACCACACCACAATGACAACACAACAACATTGCAACAAGGCGGCAAGATGACAACGAGTATGGACGATACAACAAGGGTGATGCTACACTCTCCTTGGTAATGTACTACACCGGGTGCAACTCCATAGGCTCCTCTTACGTGCTCCCGCTATCCTTGACCCACCACGCTACCATTGACGCCCACCTACCACACCTACACCTATGCCATGTCGCACAACAAGCACGGGCTGACAACCACCCAAGTGCTCCACCATCCAGCTATCGTCCCCTATGGAGAGGGATGGGTAGGGTCATTGCGGTGTGTGTCCATGGCATGGCCAGGGTGGGCTGGGTGGGCTGCTACTACGGGATCCCACTCCAAGCTGCCCGCTCCGTGTTGCCCGCTCCAGATTGCTACGCCAAGGGTAGGGTAGGGAGAGGGCTGCTACGCCAAGGGTAGGGTAGGGAGAGGGCTGCAGCGTCGTGCGTGCGTTGTGGGGCGGGGGGTGGGAAAGGGGGGAGGTAGGTGGGGTGGCAAACTTGGAGGTGGTGGGACAGGGTAGGGAAGGGGGAAGGGGGAAGGGTGGAGGGGGGAAAGGAGGGCTGACCGTGGGACCTGCAGTAAACAAGGAGCATCTTTGCGGTTAGGCTGGGCACCGGACCACTCATGTGCAAGGGCTGGCCACTCACACTTTGCTAGCGCCACTTCTATACCTACCTGGCAGCGCCTCCATGGCTGCAGCTCCTGGCTGCTCTTGCGCTCCATGCGCCTGCTTCTTGTGGTAGGGTGATGGAGGAGGTGGTGGGGGTGGTGGTGGGGGTGGGGGTGGGGGTGGGGGTGGGGGTGGGGGAGGGGGAGGGGGTGGGAAGGGGGATGGGTGTGGCCACTAGAACCTGCAAACAACAACAAGGTCATGACAGGCGGTCAAAGTTGTGAGGTTGGGGTGAGGGATGTGAGATGATAGGTAGGGGTAGGGAGGGGAGGTGACGGAGAGGGCTGGGCCGGGCCGGGCCGGGCCGGGCCGGGCCGGGCCGGGCTGGGCTGGGTTGGGTTGGGTTGGGCTGGGCTGGGCTGGGCTGGGCTGGGCTGGGCTGGGCTGGGCTGGGCTGGGCTGGGCTGGGCTGGGCTGGGCTGGGCTGGGCTGGGCTGGGCTGGGCTGGGCTGGGCTGGGCTGGGCTGGGCTGGGCTGGGCTGGGCTGGGCTGGGCTGGGCTGGGCTGGGAAGGGAATTTTTGTCTTGGCTACTACTCTTGGCAGCTGCTCATGGTTGCAGCCCCAAGCTACTTATGCACACCTGCGCAACGCAATGACTCAACACCAAGACAAGGGACAGTAATAGAAGGGTGGAAAGGGTGGCTTACTTTGCACTGCACATGCACACGCAACGCATCACATGCCACATATGATGTACCCCCGATTGGGATGCGCTGATCGGACCTTTGTCGTCGTTGTTCGTGCTCCCCTTGCTTTTCTTGTTCATCCGCTCCGTTGCTCCAGGCTGTTCTTGCTGCGCCTCCTGGCTACGACTCCTGCATATTTCCTAGCTAGTAGCTGCGCCTCCTTGTTGTGACTGTTCGCGTATGGCTGTGAGGCTGAAGGCTAAGGCGAGGGACCACATCGCGAAATCGCGAGTCACAACGCTTGATGTAGGCTAATTGTTGCTGATCGTGGCCACTTATTAGGTCGAACGCGTGAGGATGCATGGCGTGAGGCTGCATGGCGGTTTGCTACGGATTACGATGTCCAAGCAAGGCCATCGTTGAAGGTCTCAATGTGATCGCGTGGGCGTGATATGGTAAGACATTCAAACCCCCGGGTATCTGTACAGATGCTCCTTGCTATCTGTACAGATACACCTATCGCCATCTGTACAGATACGACTTGTCGACATCTGTACAGATTTAACCCTTGCTATCTGTTCAGATTTAGTTCACGGGCATCTGTACAGATAAATATAGGTGTATCTGTACAGATACTAATTATCGCCATCTGTACAGATAAATACCCCCGGCATCTGTACAGATACACCTATTGCCATCTGTACAGATACCACTTGTCAACATCTGTACAGATTTAACCCTTGCTATCTGTACAGATTGAATTTAAGGGCATCTGTACAGATAATTATAGTTGCATCTGTACAGATGCTTTAAATCGCCATCTGTACAGATAAATACCCTCGGCATCTGTACAGATAACCTCTTAAAATCTGTACAGATGTTACCTTCACGCTATCTGTACAGATTTACCTATAAATATCTGTACAGATTCACATATCTGTACAGATATTCCAAAATAATCTGTACAGATGACAACAAGTGGTATCTGTACAGATGCAAGGAAGGCATCTGTACAGATGCCGCATATCCTTGGGCCCATCGACAAGCATCTGTACAGATGGCAGGCCCATTAGACGGGCATCTGTACAGATTCCCAAAAAGGGGGGGGTACCTCGCGCGCGGATCGTTGTATCTCCGCAACCGCTGCGAGTTAGGACTTCATTCAAGAGCGAGGTCCCCCTTAAACTCAACGCTCTATCGTTCTATCGGAGCAGAAAGTCCATCCGATGCAAAAAAGGCCCTCGCGTCGGCCCTATTTATCGTGAGTGTGGTGGCTTTAGTCATGACTGAAGGCTCAGCCTCTGCCAGTCCTGGTACCCCCAGTGACAAAGACGACCCACACATACCTGCAGCTATCAAAGCTGAGCTGCAAACCCTGCTCGATGAGTACAGTGATGTGTTTAAACCACTCACTGATACCCCTCCTGAACGTCCTGTGGGTCATACCATACCCCTGGTCCCTGACGCCCGTCCACCTGTGACCCCCATGTACCGCCTCAGTAAACCTGAGCAAGAGGAGCTCAAGAGACAGATCCAGGACTACCTCAGCAAAGGTATGATTGAGCCCAGCTCCTCCCCCTATGCTGCACCCATCCTGTTTGTGCAGAAAAAGTCAGGTGAGCTACGTATGTGCATTGACTACCGTCAGCTCAACAAGCTCACACTACGTGACCAGTACCCCCTGCCCAGGATTGATGATCTGTTTGACAGGTTGTCAGGGTGTTCTGTCTTCTCCTCCCTTGACCTACAAGCTGGTTATCACCAGATCAGGATCACTCCTGAGGACGTCCCCAAGACTGCCTTCAGGACTCCTGAAGGTCACTTCCAATTCAAGGTGCTGTCTTTTGGCCTGACCAATGCCCCTGCCACCTTCCAGCGTGTCATGAATGATGCTTTTGCACCTGTGCTGGGCAAGTGTGCACTAGTGTATCTAGATGACATACTAATCATGTCTAAGTCTCTACCTGAGCACCTGCAGCATCTACGCCTTGTCTTTGACCTGCTGCGTAAAAACAAACTGTATGCCAAGATGTCCAAATGTGAGTTCATGCAGCTCACCCTCAGGTTTCTTGGGCATGTGATCTCAGCTGGTGCCATCTCTGTGGACCCTGATAAGGTGAGGGCCATTGTTGACTGGCCTGTCCCTTCGTCCCTGACCCAGCTGCAGTCCTTCCTGGGTGCTGCCAACTTTGTTCGCAAGTTTGTGCATAACTTCAGTGCCATCTCAGCACCCCTGACTGATCTGTGTGGCAAGCTCAGTGCCACATTCCCATGGCACTCCTGGCCTGACCATGAACGTCTTGCCTTCTATGAGCTCAAAGCTGCTGTGGCTAACGTGCCTATGCTGCGCCTGCCAGATCACACCCAACCCTTCCAGGTGTACTGTGATGCCTCACTCCAAGGAGTAGGTGCAGTCCTGATGCAGGATGGGTACCCCCTTGCCTATCTGAGCAAGAAGTTGTCCTCTGCTGAGGTCAACTACACCATAGGTGAGCAAGAGATGCTTGCTCTTGTCACCGCATGCAAAGAATGGCGTTGCTACCTTGAAGGTGTGCCATTCACTCTGTTCACCGACCATAAGCCTTTGATTTCACTGCCTACACAGAAGAATCTGTCTAGGCGTCAGGCTAGGTGGATGGAGCTGCTGTCTAGGTTTGACTTTAAGCTGGAGTATATTCCTGGCCCTGTCAACCCAGCAGATCCTTTATCCCGGTTAATCACTGGCCCCCAGGAAGGTGCCACTGTGTGTGCAATGCTCACCAGACGGCAGGCCAAACTTTCCTGTGGGGGGGAGGGAGCTAGTGGTGCTCGAGCCCTTGAGGCCAATGCCCCTGCTGCCGTCACTGCGAAATCCTCCTTAACTCCAGAGATTACTGAAAATACTGCTGATACAAGCCATAACAGGGACCTCGTTCCCCTGGTCACCTGTACATCTGACACCTCAGTGCACTATCCTGCGGCTCCTGCCCATCCTCTGGGTTTGTCTGATCAACTCATCCAAGGATACCGGCTTGACCCTGCGTTTAATGCTGAAGCTGATCTGTCCAGCATGTACCAGGACACACATGGCCTATGGCGGCTCACTGGTAAGGATAAGGTAGTGGTCCCCACTGACTCTGAGCTGCGCAATCACATCTTGCACGAGATGCATGATGCAGTCTATTCAGGTCATGTGGGTATTAGCAAAACCCTGGAACGTGTGTCACGTGTGTTTTGGTGGAACACAATGCGTGCTGACGTCAGGTACTATGTGTCCACATGTGATGCCTGTCAACGTGACAAGGCGTCTACTCTCAAGCCAGGTGGCCTACTCAACCCGTTGTCTATACCTGACTACCGCTGGGAGTCTGTGTCCATGGACTTCATTACCAAGCTACCCTCTGGGTCACATGGGTATGATGCTATCTGTGTCTTTGTGGACAGGCTCAGCAAGATGGTCCACTTTGTGCCCTGCCGTGAGGACCTTAAGGCACGCCGTTTTGCACAACTGTTCATTGACCATGTGTACAAACTGCATGGCATGCCTGCTGAGCTGATCTCTGACCGGGGCTCACTGTTCACAAGTGTGTTCTGGCGTGAGGTCATGAGGCGCTGTGGCTCTAAGCCTGCCCTCTCATCATCTTATCATCCACAGTCTGATGGCCAGACAGAGAGGTATAACCGTGTGTTAGAGGAGATGCTTAGGCACTATATCTCACCTACTCAATCTGACTGGCCTGACTACTTAGCCTTGGCTGAGTTTGCTGTCAACAACTCGTGGCAGGAGTCCATCCAGTCCACCCCCTTCCTGGTCAACACAGGTCAGTCTCCTGTGACTGTTGGCCTACGTGATCTGCCTTATGGGGGCCGTTGTCCCTCTGCTCATGCCTTTACCCGCTGGTGGCAGGATGCTGTTGCCAATGCCAGGAAATGCATGGCTGCAGCCCAATCCCGTCAGGCTGCCTATGCCAACAAGGCTAGGCGTGACGTTGAGTACAAGGTGGGCCAGAAGGTGTTGCTCAGCACCAAGAACCTCAAGCTTCAGCCTGGGAAGGCTCGTAAGCTCATACCTAGGTATGTGGGTCCCTTTGAGATCCTGCTGCTGGTTGGTGCAGTAGCTGTCAAGCTAGACCTGCCTGCCAGCATGAGCCGTCTGCACCCTGTCTTCCATGTGTCACTCATCAAGCCTTACACTGGCACTGATGTGGGCTTCATGCCACCTCCTGTGACATGGATGGATGAGACCCCTGTGTACTATGTTGAGCGTTTGCTTGACCACAAGGGTGTCAAGGACAACAAAGCCAGTTACTACCTTGTTACAGTTCAACTTCAGACCTGGTATGCATGAGATTTGAATGCGCTTGCAAGTCTTTTTAGCCTTGCATGCGTGAGATGTGACTTTCGGTTTACTTAAGCTGAGACCAACCAAGCCTTGGGAGTTTTTGGATGGGATTGGGGATCACTGATTTGAGAGCTGAGAAGAATGTAGTTCAAGACTGAGACATGTAAGGAGGGATCCTGGCTACTCGATGTCTGAAGCGCGCGACTTCCAGAGTACGAAAGCATCAGCAACAGCCACTACGCAGCCACTACCACTGTCGGAATAGATTCTGGCCTCCGTCGCCAGCCATGTATACTGCTGCCCCGGCTATACTCTAACATTTGGTTTCCTCGCATCGATCATCAGCCGGTGCTCTTGCCTCACGCAACGCAGTAGTCGAGCTTTTGAGGTACTTCCGGGCAGTACCTCCGGTGCAAGAACGCCGAAGGCTCAAGCTACCGCTGACCGCTCAGCACCATCGCAATGTAAGCTTGCCCAGACGCTCAACTCGCAGCGCTGACCTGCAGTGTTTGTACCTGCAGTGTTTCAGATGCCTACCCGCGAAAGCGGTGCCCACCTGCGAAAGCAGTGACTACCCGCGACAGCGGTGTTTACCTGCGCAAGCAGTGCTCTACCTGCTGCATGCAGTGCTACCTGCTCTTTGCAGTGAAATCTGGACTCCGTACCTCGCGGGACCTTAGTACCTCGCGGGACCAGCCCATTGCTTAGCTTCACTTCGCAGCCGAGTTGACATGCAGCTCACCTCTGCCTGACCTCTGCCGCAGCCGAGTTGACACCACCATCAACCCCACCACCACCCTCACGATATGTTGACATTGTAAAGCCAACCATGTTTTATTGGCTGTGTCTCAGCTTCTACCATTAGGGCACACAGTTGGGCCAAAGCACCAAGCACGGTACCATCAAAGCCATCAGCACGATTACACACCACTGATCACAGTCCACTGGCTCAATCTACCATCAGGCCAACCCATCAGGCCAACCCACAACCCAAGGCATCAACCATCACGGTTACAATCATCGAAGGCCACATCAACCTACACTATTGCAGAGCTCAGTCATCAGCCACAGAGACGACACCCAGCATAGCTCTAGCTACAGCCTACACTCCTGCATTCCTTGCAGAGAACATCATACACAACATGGCAGCAGAGCTACACAGCCCAGCAGCCTGCCCACACAAACAAGCCGCATAGCGTCACACAGCATGCGCACATCCTTGCAGCCTGAGGTAGCACACCTGAGGTAGCACACAAAAACTCCGGGCATTCCATTGGCCCCAAACACTCCGGGCATTCCATTGGCCCCAAACACTCCGGGCATTCCATTGGCCCCAAACACTCCAGGCATTCCGACTGCCACGGGAACGGAGTCGCTCTCCGCACCCCATCCTCAACTGCACATCGATGAGCAATCAGCGACTGCAGATCCACAGTACCAGCGCCTCCTAGCGGCTGCACTGGCTGGCAAAACACGCCAGTTTCAAATCCAGGGAAACCTCATGTACCACACTGGACGGGGGACTCGCCGGCTTTACATTCCGGTGGGACCCATGCGCACCGCCCTACTCCGTGAAGCACATGACATCCCCATCTCCGGACATCTCAGTAGGGACAAAACCTACGCACAACTATCACGCCATTTCTTCTGGCCCCGCATGGCAGCATCAGTTCACAACTACATCCGTGCACATTCCTATTCCACAGTCCTATTCCTCAGCACCGCTGGGAACATGTCAGCATGGACCTCATCACTCAGCTGCCTTCCACTGCAGCTGGACACGATGCCATTGTTGTCTTCGTCTCACCCAATCACAACAACTACCATCTCATACTATCACCATCTTCTGTCTTCTCGTGCTACCACTATCTTTGCTTTCTTATGCTTCTCTCCATTTGGCTCATTTCATTCCTGGACGATGTCTTCACCGTCAGCTGACACAAGCTCTACTGTGGACACCGAGACTACATCAAGACCTTTAGCTCGTGCTCTCTTGCATGAAACTTGCAGGAGATTTGCATGAGGTTTGCATGATTGCTTGTTTGCATGTAGCCTGTGCATGTCTGCTTTTCACTTGCCTGCTTGCTCTGTGATCGCATGACTGTTTTTCCCAGACACTGGAAGCTCCGGGACGTAACTTTTTGGAGTGGGGGAGAGTGTTACAGTTCAACTTCAGACCTGGTATGCATGAGATTTGAATGCGCTTGCAAGTCTTTTTAGCCTTGCATGCGTGAGATGTGACTTTCGGTTTACTTAAGCTGAGACCAACCAGGCCTTGGGAGTTTTTGGATGGGATTGGGGATCACTGATTTGAGAGCTGAGAAGAATGTAGTTCAAGACTGAGACATGTAAGGAGGGATCCTGGCTACTCGATGTCTGAAGCGCGCGACTTCCAGAGTACGAAAGCATCAGCAACAGCCACTACGCAGCCACTACCACTGTCGGAATAGATTCTGGCCTCCGTCGCCAGCCATGTATACTGCTGCCCCGGCTATACTCTAACATACCTGGTGCAGTGGGAGGGCTATGACTCCACTCACAACACCTGGGAGCCCAGGTCCAACCTGACTGACTGTGACAAGGTCTTGGCTGAATACAATGCTATCCATCATCTTAAGTAAGTCTCCTGCATGCATGCTGCCGCGCTGCTGCACTGAGGCACTCTCTTCTCTGTGCTTACAAAGCCTATGGTTATACGTTACAATTCCCCTATTACAGTTGGTCTCTGACCACACCCAGCTTTGACCTGGCTCTACCTTCATGGTACCCAGTAGCTAACCAAGTGAGACCTGGGTCTTGCGAGTCTCGGGTTTAACCTGAGGCGGAACGAGGCATCCCCTTGGGGGGGAGGAATGTAAGGGCGCGCTCCGCGTAGTCCCTTAGTGTCGTCTGGGCTGTCGCGGTTAACCCGAGGCAGCTACAGGATAATCGGTCACACCGCATTAGTGTGAGTTGGCAGGTAAAGCCTAGCAGCGTAAGCTGTGAGGACAGCTGGTTCGATTCCAGGGGGCCCCGTTCTAAGCCCTAGCCTTCTCACGGTAGTGCCTTGTGGCCGACCCTTTCAGTACCCGCACTTCGGTGCCCTCGCGGCCGGCTCAGTGTTACACATGGTTCAAACGGTCCAGCGTCGCCTTTATAAGGCTGCACGTTACACAGTGCACTTGAGGCTCGCGGCTCAATGACGGATATGGCAGTGGGAGCGACGCTGTAGGATGTATATCCCGCAGCGCACTGGGCATGGCTCAGAGCTGCCACCAGATCAGACGTAGGCAGCGACCGTCGCAACGGAGATTGCGAAGCAGGGCGGCGCGCAGCCTGCAGCGCCCCGGCAGGCACCAGGCGCTCTGCCTGAAACGCCGCTGCCAGGCTGCGCTGTCGGTTAGAAGGCTGCGGCTGGGCGGCCGTTGCCTCGCTCGCCCTGGTGGTTAACCCGCGATGACGCTCGGTCCTGCTGTTGTCGCGAGCAGCCTGGCTGAGCCTGCTGGGTAAGGATGCGTGGTTTGCGCTGCTGTCTTGCGTCTGTGAGCCGGGAGTTTGCGCTGGCAGGGCGGCTTTGGTGCTGGCAGGCTCAGCGAGCTCTGGCGGTGCTGCCTGGTCAGGGTGGTGTGCTGTAGCCTGTGAGCTCAGCAGGGCTGCTTGGCGGTCCTTGGCCCTGGAGGCCAGCGGTGCGAGCAACAGCTCCTGCTGCTTGTGGCTCAGACCAGCCGTCTTCTTGAGCCAGGTGGTCATGTAGTTGGAGGCAGGGCCGGCTGCACCCACATCAGCTGGAGCAGCTGCGGCAAGTGAGGGCGAAAGACGGTGGCCAGAGGCCCTTTGGTTTGCTGCCTGGCTCACCGACTGCTGAGCTGAGAGGGGCTTTGGCTTTGTCACTGGCTGTGGTGGAGGGGGGCCGGAGGTCTTGGTGTAAACAGTGCTGCTGCTCCCCCTACCCCTGCTACTCACCTCGCTGCCCACAAGGCTGACTTGTCTGCCTCCCCTGCTGCTGCTGCTGCTCCCGCTGGACTGCTGGCTGCTGCTGCCGAGGCTGCTGTGGCTGAACTCGACTTCTACCGCCTGGCCAGGGGCAGGTAGTGGGGAGCCAGGTCCTGGGGCTGGTGCCCATGCCAGCAGCCTTAAGCCACTGGCTAGCACAGCCAGCTGCTGCTGCTGCTGCTGTGACAGGTGCTGCTGGTGTTGCTGCAGTATGCCCTGCTGCTGCTGCTGCCGCTGTTGTGGCAATGGCTGCTGCAAGGCAGCCCGTGCAGAAGGCCAGCTGCCACGCATAACAACGGGCGCACCTGACCTGATGTGGGACGGGCCCACTGCCCTAGTCTACATAAAAAAAATAAGGGGACAAGATGAAAAATGTGCTCGGAATGGCCTGCGATTCAGCGTGCGACCTCGAACTTGTTCACCGCATAGTACATCGAGGAAACCGAGCGCGAGTCACTGTGCGGTAAGATCAAAAGTCGTTCTGAAAATTGGAGGCCTTATAAATAGAGATGAGTAGTGGGTCTGGTAATGTAGAGGCCAGCGCGTCTACTCGCGATGATCCTTTTTGAATGGTCTGGCCGGCCCGTCAACCGACAGCCCAGTCAAACTAAGACCCTCCACCCCTGCGGAGTACAGCCCCGGCCTCAATGCCTGGCGTTTGCGGCTGCTCTCCAGCTGTTCCTGTTGGAAGAGCACGGGCAGACGCGGACACCAGTTCAGGGTAGTTACATTGATCTGCCACAACTGCTAACGCGCAACCTTGCGTCAACCTTGCGCAACCTTGCGCCTACCTGTTGGAGGAGCACGGGCAGACGCGGACACCAGTTCAGGGTGCCTACGACTGCCGGGTGTCTGCCCTAAATACGGCAGTCACACTCGCACTCATCGCGGCCGGGCCGCTGGCAGGCACACCCTACAATCCCGGTGCTTGATCTCAACTGCACCGGGAGGGTATGCAACTAACACTCCCACTCAGAGGTCTGGCTAGGTGAGAGCAACAACTTAGCGCTTCCAACAACTGTTTAAGCAAGCAACTGGCGGTTAGCAGGCATGCAAGCCTGAGCCAAGCAACAACTGCGGGCAACTTCTCAGTTCATGGCAAAAGCACACCATGTTGAGACTAACAGGCTGTTAACAGGCATGCAGGCCTGTGCCTAGAACCCTTCCATGCTCCAGTCCTGATGATCATTACAGGCTGGATACCACAGGCTGTTTCAGATCAGATAAGACCTGTGCCTGTTCAGCTGAACACTCCACATCCTTGCTTGCCCATGTTAAACTGGACTGCTGCCAAAGGCTTGGTGAGGATATCTGCCAACATGCTGGAGGTGTGGCAGTAGTGGAATGCTACCTCACCCCTGCTGATGCGCTCTCTGACAAAGTGATGGTGTACGTCAATATGCTTTGCTCGTGAGGTGGCCATGGGGTTGTGCAAAGCTGAATGGCTGCCTGATTGTCACAGCCCAGGTGCACACAGCTGGCATCCAGCTGCAGATCCCTCATGAGCTTGCGCAGCCACAGAGCTTCCTTGGCTGCGCTGGAAGCTGCCATATACTCTGCTTCTGCTGTTGACATAGCCACAGTTGGCTGGAGGCGGCTGGACCAGCTAATGGCACCCCCATTCAGAGTGAAGATATACCCAGTGGTGCTTCTGGCTGTGTCCTTGTCTCCTGCATAGTCTGCATCAGAGAATCCCTGCAGCCCTGACACACCACCAAACAGGAGTCCTTGATCTGCTGTGCCCTTCAAGTAACATAGCACACTGCAGGCGGCAGCCCTGTTAGAGTATAGCCGGGGCAGCAGTATACATGGCTGGCGACGGAGGCCAGAATCTATTCCGACAGTGGTAGTGGCTGCTTAATGGCTGTTGCTAATGCTTTCGTACTCTGGAAGTAGCGCGCTTCAGACATCGAGTGGCCAAGATCCATCCTTACATGTCTCTACATTCTTCTCAGCTCTCTAATCAGTGATCCCGAGTAGTATGTTTGAATGCCATCCTCCGTGAACCCATCCCTCCCGAATCCTGCCTTGCCTCAGCTTAAGTAAACCGAAAGTCACACCTCACGCATGCAAGGCTAAAAAGACTTGCAAGCGCATTCAAAGCTCATGCATACCAGGTCTGAAGTTGAACTGTAACACTCTCCCCCACTCCAAAAAGCTACGTCCCGGAGCTTCCAGTGTCTGGGAAAAACAGTCATGCGATCACATAGCAAGCAGGCAAGTGAAAAGCAGACATGCACAGGCTACATGCAAACAAGCAATCATGCAAACCTCATGCAAATCTCATGCAAGTCTCATGCAAGAGAGCACGAGCTAAAGGTCTTGATGTAGTCTCGGTGTCCACAGTAGAGCTTGTGTCAGCTGACGGTGAAGACATCGTCCAGGAATGAAATGAGCCGAATGGAGAGAAGCATAAGAAAGCAAAGATAGTGGTAGCACGAGAAGATTATAAGAGAAGATGGTGATAGTATGAGATGGTAGTTGTTGAGATCGTGGTGGTATGTCGTGTTTTCTGCAGGTGGAGGTGATGAAAGGACTGTGGCGGTCTCATGGCGTTTAGTGTCTCATGGTTAGGGTAGTGATGTGTTTGCTGTCAATGTGATACAGCCAGTGGTCTGATGTGGTGATGTTGTGCTCTGGTTGTGCACTGTTACCACATGTAGAGGGTTGTGGTTGCTGTGCTTCTGTGGCTGCAAGGCCTGATGATCTGCAATAGTGTAGGTTGAGACTGTGGACTGAGATGGTTGTAACCGTGATGGTTGTTGCCTTGGGTTGTGTGGTGTGTAATGTGGCAGAAGGTGAGGAGGGGGTACCTCTTAGTGGGTTGGCCTGATGGTAGATTGAGCCAGTGGACTGTGATCAGTGGTGTGTAACTGTGCCTTACAACTCTGTGGTAGGAGGTTTGATCCTGACCTGGCCAGTGGTTGGTGTGCACCTGACCCGGGTCCCGTGGAAGTAAAGGCAGCGTGCCAGGTAACAATGGAAGGTGGAGACACAGCCTTGTAACATGGCTGGTGGTGTGTTCTGTGGTCTGAGGCTCGTGTTTTGGTCTGATGATGATAACCCAGCAATAGGCCGACGTGTATGCCTGGGCGGTGTGCCAGCTTAAGGTGTGGGTGTTGTTTTCAACGAATGTCAACGTATCGTGTTAATGGGTGGTGGTGGGGTTGATGGAGGTGCACGCAGGCTGTTGAGCCAGTGAACAGTAATGGTTTGTAACCGTGCTGATGGCTTTGATGGCACTGTGCTTGGTGCTTTGGCCCGCCTGTGTGCCCTATTGGACTGGTAGAAGTTGAGACACAGCCAATAAAACATGGCTGGCTTTACAATGTCAACGTATCGTGAGGGTGGTGGTGGGGCTGTGACTGGGTGTGGGTATGGTATGGGTTGTGGGTATGCAAATGGAATAGTGGCCCTACCAACGGCTATGTTGTTAATGAGCTGCTGCAAACCAGCCACTTGACTACGTAGCTCGCGGCTGGTTGCGTGATGGTAGTCCGCTGCAGCCCGGAACTTCGCGCACAGTTGGCACGGGTTGGAACTGGATGTCTGGACTGGGCGGTGGTGGGGTTGCGGCTAGGCAGGAGGCGGTACGGTCGTCACCCCAATCGATGTTGCACTGAAGTCAGGTACTGGGATGGGCGTGTGCTTCCTGGTAGTCGCGCGCGCTGCAAAAAGCAGGTGGGCACCGTTTGCACGGGTAAAACGCTGCTTTCGCAGGTGAGCACTGCTTGCGCAGGTGAAACACTGTTCGTACAGGTAAAGGCACTGCTTTCGCAGGTTCAAACACTGCACGCAGTCACTTGTACTGCTATCTAGCGCAGGTGGGCGTGGCGATGAAAGCCACTGGGTGCACTAACCTGCAGTCGGAGCTGGTGGGTTCGCAGCTGAAACTGCAGGTGCTTCGGGGGTCGGAGCTCCGTCCTTGATCCCGAGTAGCTCCAAGACGTCGAAGTCGTCTGGGTGCTCGTTGTGCACTGCAAAGGCCGATGATCGAAAACGTGGAAACCAAATGTTAGAGTATAGCCGGGGCAGCAGTATACATGGCTGGCGACGGAGGCCAGAATCTATTCCGACAGTGGTAGTGGCTGCTTAATGGCTGTTGCTAATGCTTTCGTACTCTGGAAGTAGCGCGCTTCAGACATCGAGTGGCCAAGATCCATCCTTACATGTCTCTACATTCTTCTCAGCTCTCTAATCAGTGATCCCGAGTAGTATGTTTGAATGCCATCCTCCGTGAACCCATCCCTCCCGAATCCTGCCTTGCCTCAGCTTAAGTAAACCGAAAGTCACACCTCACGCATGCAAGGCTAAAAAGACTTGCAAGCGCATTCAAAGCTCATGTATACCAGGTCTGAAGTTGAACTGTAACAAGCCCAGTGCTGCTTGGTGGGAGCTGACATATGCCTGGCCAAGGCGCCCACAACAAAAGCAATGTCTGGCCGTGTGCAGCAGGTCAGGTATAGCAGGCTGCCCACCAGGGCACTGTAATGATGTAGAGTCGTGTCCAAGGCATCCCCTTCCCTGACTAGCTTAACAGCAGCAGCCATGGGCAGAGGCTTGCTGTGAGCTGCTGACTTGCTGTTGGCTGTAACCAGCTCCTGAATGAATTTGTGCTGGTCAAGCTTGATGGTGCCCTCAGCTCTGTCCCTGGTCAGCTGCATCCCTAGGAACCACCGTGCCTCACCCAAGTCCTTCAGTTTGAAAGCTGAGGACAGCTGCTTCTTCACGTAGGCCAATCCTGCGGTGTCCCCCTGCTGGGTGCACAGAAGGCAATCGTCAACATACACTAGCAGGTAGACCATGCCAGTGCTCAACTGCAGGGTGAACAGAGCAGGGTCTGCCTCAGAGGCCTTGAAGCCCATGCTCAGCAGCTCCTCACACAACCTGGCATGCCACGCCCTAGGAGCCTGCCTCAACCCATACAGGGCCTTCTGCAGACGGCACACAGTGTTAGTGCTGCCCTCCTCAAAGCCCTCTGGCTGCTGCACATAGATGACCTCCCCTGGCTCTAGCTTGCCGTTCAGGAAGGCTGTCTCAAAGTCTAACTGATGAATCTCCATGTCCTCAGCTGCTGCCTTGGCCAGGAGGGTGCGCAATGTGGTGTGCTTGCTGACAGGTGCATAGACATCTCCTACATCCACACCTGATTGTTGATAGAACCCCTTTGCCACTAGCCTGGCCTTCAGCTTCTCAATGTTCCTTGCAGCATCACGCTTCACTTTGAGTACCCATTTGGTAGGCAGCACACGTGCATTGGCAGGACGCTCTTCAAGGCACCATGTTTGGTTTGCATGCAGGGAAGCTAGCTGAGCATTCATGGCTTCAATCCACAGGTCTGCCATGGGACCAGCCAGGGCCTCTGCCACAGTGGGTGTGTCATTGATGGGAGAGTCTGACACATTCATGGCAAACAAGTCAGAGTCCCTGAACCTCTCAGGTAGGTGTCTCTCTCTGGATGGGTTGCGCCGTGGCACGAGTGCAGCAGGTGCTTCAGGTGAGGCAGGCCGTGGGTCAGGTGCAGGAGGCATGGGCATAGAGGGGTGCACTGCCGGTGCTGCCTGTCTTGCTGTTGCTGATGTTGGAATCAGAGGAACACGGAGCGCAGGCTGTGCCAAGCCTGGTCTAGCTGCTGCTGATGGTCTAGCAACTGCTGTTACTGGTGCTGCCGGTCTTGCTGCTGTTGGTGCTGCAGCTGATGCTGACGGTCTGACTGTTGCTGGTGCTGCTGGTGGTGCTGCAGCTGGTGCTGCTGGTCTTGCTGCTGCTGGTGCTGCAGCTGATGTTGCTGGTCTTGTTGCTGGTGCTGCAGCTGGTGCTGCTGGTCTGGCTGCTGCTGATGCTGCAGCTGGTGCTGCTGGTCTTGCTGCTGCTGGTGCTGCAGCTGGTTGTGCTCCCACTGTCTCCCTGGCTAGGGGCATAGAGCGAAGGCTGAATCTGCCTATCCCTGGTCTGGGTAGTCTGCTGATGAGCTCTAGTTGCTGTTGGTGCCACATGTGAGAGCCTGGCTCATATCTGGCAGTGAGGCTCGCCGGGTTCTTGCTCATTGGGTGGAGAGTCTGAGCTGCTGCTGTCCTGATGTGCCCCTACGCCTTCCAGGGGTCTGGACTGTGGTCGCTGTGCGCTGCTGCCTGGCCTGCTGATGCTGCTGCTGCTCCCACTGTCCTCAGAGCTACTGCTGCTGGTCTGCTGCAGACTGTTGCCCCCCTCAGCAGGAGCTGCTGGTGACAGTGTCTCAGAGGGGGTGTTGGGGCTGGGTGGGAGGGGTAAGAGAAACACAGGCTGGGCTGGCTGGTCCTGCTGGCGAGTAGGCTGCAGAACTGACAGCTCATCAAACACTATGTCCTTGCTGCATGTCTCCCTGCCGTTGACCAGTACCCTGTAAGCTTTAGAACCAGGCTCATAGCCTATGAACATGCCTTCAACAGACTTGGCCTGCAGCTTGCTGCGCTGGTGATCAGGAACATGGAGCCAGACTCTGCAGCCAAACACTCTGAGACCCGACAGATCAGGTTTGACACCGTAGAAGGCCTCCCAAGGTGTGAGCGGCTGGCCTGACACAGGAAGCAGGCATCTGACATGATTGGCAAACTTGACTGCATGTGCCCAGAAGCTGAGTGAGATATCGGCTGAGTGGATGATGCTGCGAGCTTTCTCAAAGATGGTTCTGTTCAGGCGTTCAGCTGCACCGTTCTGCTGGGGGCTGTAGGGGGCTGAGTGCTGGTGCACTATGCCTTTGCTGGCACAGTACTCTCTCATGCGGCTGTTGACGTATTCTGTGCCATTGTCTGTTCGGATGGCCTTGCAGCGGTAACCTGACTGGGTCTCAAGCTCTTCAATGACTGTTCTGACTGTGTCTGGCACCTGAGCTTTGCTGCTGATGGGCACACACACAGACAGCTTGGTGTGTTCATCAAGGAAAGTAGCCACATACAGGCTGCCGTCTCTGGCTCTGGCATGCATGGGGCCACAGACATCCATGTGGATCAGCCCTAGGGGAGCTGTCACTGGTGCTGCATTGGGGGGTGGTCCAGCAAATGCAACATTCTTGTGCTGTTTGCCCTTGACACAGCCCACACACACAGCTGGATCTGAGGCAGCTGCTCGGAATTGTGCAGCTGTGACAGGTACACCTGACACCATGTCTGCTGACTGCATGCGTGCCAGAGCATCATAGGAAGTATGACACAGGCGCTGGTGCCACACCTGAGGAGAGTTGGAGGTGGCGCTGTTAGCAGAGGGCGCAGCCACGTTGGTCAGGAGCTCCAGCCTAATCCTGGGGTCAGGCTGTAGAGCTGACTGCTGAACACCATACAGCTTGGCACCCCGCTCCTGCTCTGAGTCTGTGTCAGGGCCATCTGGCATGGGAACAGCTGCCAGGATGTAGGAGTTCTTGACCTTGTGCGCGTTCACCCTGAGCATGCTGCCAAACTGATTGCAGCTGATCTGGCACACATCTCCACGGAAAAGAAAGCTGCTGCCCTCGTCTGTTGCAGCTGTCACTGAGATGAAGTTCTGCTTGCTGTCAGGGACATACAAAGCATGGCTGAGAAACCAGGAGCCACGCTTGGTGCTTAGGAACACACTGCCTGACCCAACTGCCCAGACCCTGTGGCCCTCAGCTGCCAGCCTTACAGGCCTGTGCTTGTCTGGCGCAAAGGGTGTGTAGTTGTAGAAGAACTGCAGGTCCTTCAGGATGTGCTGTGAGGCACCTGAGTCAATGCAGAAGGGGCTATACAGGTCACTGTTGAAGTTCAGTTTGGGCTGCACCATCTGCATGAGAACATCATCAAGATCATCATCATCATCAGCAGCAGCAGCACCTGCTGCTGTTGCTGCTGCAGCTTCTGCTGCTGCTGCCCCTGCTGCTGCTGCTGCTGCTGCTGCTGCCCCTGATGCTGCTGCTTCACCTGCTGCTGCTGCTGCATCTGCTGCTACCCCCTGCTGCTGCCCCTGCTGCTGCTGCCCCTACTGCTCCTGTTGCTGCTGCTGCTGCCCCTGCTGCTGCTGCTGCCCCTGCTGCTGCTGCTGCCCCTGTTGCTGCTGTTGCTGCTGTTGCTGCCCTTGCTGCTGCTGCTTCACCTGCTGCTGCTGCCCATGTTGCTGCACCAGCTGCCGCCCCTTCTGCCGCCCCTGCTGCCGCCCCTGCTGCCGCCCATGCTGCTGCTGCTGCTGCTGCTGACCCTACTGCTGCTGCTGCTCCTGCTGCTGCTGCTGCTGCCCCTGCTGCCGCCCCTGCTGCTGCTGATGCTGATGCCGCTGCTGCCCCTGCTGCTGTTGCTGCTGCAGCTCCTGCTGCTGCTCCTGCTAGTACCAATATGATGTAATAAAGTAGTTATGTAAGAAATGCATTGGTGTTTTCATGGTCTGGAAATTGCTGGCCCTTTACGCTCATTTGCTTCTCAAGATGCAGTACTGCACCTATCTCTAATGCACTACTGCATTACCTCCCATCGTGCTATACTACACCACACCGAGTGGTACAATACAACACCGCAGCGATATCTCACCAACTCAAACCTCATTCTTAAAATCACGGGGTTAGGGCTATTTTCCAAATCTCGGGCCGTGATTCGAAAAACGCGATTATTATTATATTGATTTGCCTGAGTGATGTTGACTAGGTAGATCAGGTTGGCAAGGTCGGCTAGGTTGGCCAGGTTGGCTAGGTTGGCTAGGTTGGCTAGGTCGGCTAGGTTGACTAGGTTGGCCAGGTTGGCTAGGTCGGCTAGGTTGGCCAGGTTGGCTAGGTCGGCTAGGTTGGCTAGGTCGGCTAGGTTGGCCAGGTTGGCTAGGTTGGTTAGGTTGGCTAGGTTGGCTAGGTTGGCTAGGTTGGCTACGTTTGTTGGGTTGGCCAGGTTGGCTCCAAACTGAAACTGGACAGTTGGGTCGGTACCTACAGCAGCTCAAGTCTGGGGTCTCCCGGCTTAGGTTTGTAGAGAGCTGATACAGGTTTGTTGCAGGTCACCATGCCAATTTGATCCCAAAACGTAGGCATTAAACCTAGCGTGAAACCTTGCCCAAACCTTCGGTGTTAGGTCAAAACCTTGGGGGGTCCGCCACTCTCCAGGGGTCATATCCTGCCCCCTGGACCCCCCAAACCCAGCTAACCTAGCCAACCTAGCTGACCTAGCTGACCTAGCCTAGTTTGAATTCATATCCTGCCCCCTGGACCCCCCAAACCCAGCTAACCTAGCCAACCTAGCTGACCTAGCTGACCTAGCCTAGTTTGAATTCATATCCTGCCCCCTGGACCCCCCAAACCCAGCTAACCCAGCCAACCTAGCTGACCTAGCTGACCTAGCCTAGTTTGAATTCATATCCTGCCCTATGGACCCTCCAAACCCGGCTAACCTAGCCCACCTAGCTGACCTAGCTGACCTAGCCTAGTTTGAATTCATATCCTGCCCCCTGGACCCTCCAAACCCAGCTAACCTAGCCAACCTAGCTGACCTAGCTGACCTAGCCTAGTTTGAATTCATATCCTGCCCTATGGACCCTCCAAACCCAGCTAACCTAGCCAACCTAGCTGACCTAGCTGACCTAGCCTAGTTTGAATTCATATCCTGCCCCCTGGACCCCCCAAACCCAGCTAACCTAGCCAACCTAGCTGACCTAGCTGACCTAGCCTAGTTTGAATTCATATCCTGCCATATGGACCCTCCAAACCCGGCTAACCTAGCCAACCTAGCTGACCTAGCTGACCTAGCCTAGTTTGAATTCATATCCTGCCCCCTGGACCCCCCAAACCCAGCTAACCTAGCCAACCTAGCTGACCTAGCTGACCTAGCTGACCTAGCTGACCTAGCCTAATTTGAAATCCTTACTTGCCCCCTGGCCCCCCCCAAACCCAGCTAACCTAGCCATTGGCCCATTGGGTAAGGATGCGTGGTTTGCGCTGCTGTCTTGCGTCTGTGAGCCGGGAGTTTGCGCTGGCAGGGCGGCTTTGGTGCTGGCAGGCTCAGCGAGCTCTGGCGGTGCTGCCTGGTCAGGGTGGTGTGCTGTAGCCTGTGAGCTCAGCAGGGCTGCTTGGCGGTCCTTGGCCCTGGAGGCCAGCGGTGCGAGCAACAGCTCCTGCTGCTTGTGGCTCAGACCAGCCGTCTTCTTGAGCCAGGTGGTCATGTAGTTGGAGGCAGGGCCGGCTGCACCCACATCAGCTGGAGCAGCTGCGGCAAGTGAGGGCGAAAGACGGTGGCCAGAGGCCCTTTGGTTTGCTGCCTGGCTCACCGACTGCTGAGCTGAGAGGGGCTTTGGCTTTGTCACTGGCTGTGGTGGAGGGGGGCCGGAGGTCTTGGTGTAAACAGTGCTGCTGCTCCCCCTACCCCTGCTACTCACCTCGCTGCCCACAAGGCTGACTTGTCTGCCTCCCCTGCTGCTGCTGCTGCTCCCGCTGGACTGCTGGCTGCTGCTGCCGAGGCTGCTGTGGCTGAACTCGACTTCTACCGCCTGGCCAGGGGCAGGTAGTGGGGAGCCAGGTCCTGGGGCTGGTGCCCATGCCAGCAGCCTTAAGCCACTGGCTAGCACAGCCAGCTGCTGCTGCTGCTGCTGTGACAGGTGCTGCTGGTGTTGCTGCAGTATGCCCTGCTGCTGCTGCTGCCGCTGTTGTGGCAATGGCTGCTGCAAGGCAGCCCGTGCAGAAGGCCAGCTGCCACGCATAACAACGGGCGCACCTGACCTGATGTGGGACGGGCCCACTGCCCTAGTCTACATAAAAAAAATAAGGGAACAAGATGAAAAATGTGCTCGGAATGGCCTGCGATTCAGCGTGCGACCTCGAACTTGTTCACCGCATAGTACATCGAGGAAACCGAGCGCGAGTCACTGTGCGGTAAGATCAAAAGTCGTTCTGAAAATTGGAGGCCTTATAAATAGAGATGAGTAGTGGGTCTGGTAATGTAGAGGCCAGCGCGTCTACTCGCGATGATCCTTTTTGAATGGTCTGGCCGGCCCGTCAACCGACAGCCCAGTCAAACTAAGACCCTCCACCCCTGCGGAGTACAGCCCCGGCCTCAATGCCTGGCGTTTGCGGCTGCTCTCCAGCTGTTCCTGTTGGAAGAGCACGGGCAGACGCGGACACCAGTTCAGGGTAGTTACATTGATCTGCCACAACTGCTAACGCGCAACCTTGCGTCAACCTTGCGCAACCTTGCGCCTACCTGTTGGAGGAGCACGGGCAGACGCGGACACCAGTTCAGGGTGCCTACGACTGCCGGGTGTCTGCCCTAAATACGGCAGTCACACTCGCACTCATCGCGGCCGGGCCGCTGGCAGGCACACCCTACAATCCCGGTGCTTGATCTCAACTGCACCGGGAGGGTATGCAACTAACACTCCCACTCAGAGGTCTGGCTAGGTGAGAGCAACAACTTAGCGCTTCCAACAACTGTTTAAGCAAGCAACTGGCGGTTAGCAGGCATGCAAGCCTGAGCCAAGCAACAACTGCGGGCAACTTCTCAGTTCATGGCAAAAGCACACCATGTTGAGACTAACAGGCTGTTAACAGGCATGCAGGCCTGTGCCTAGAACCCTTCCATGCTCCAGTCCTGATGATCATTACAGGCTGGATACCACAGGCTGTTTCAGATCAGATAAGACCTGTGCCTGTTCAGCTGAACACTCCACATCCTTGCTTGCCCATGTTAAACTGGACTGCTGCCAAAGGCTTGGTGAGGATATCTGCCAACATGCTGGAGGTGTGGCAGTAGTGGAATGCTACCTCACCCCTGCTGATGCGCTCTCTGACAAAGTGATGGTGTACGTCAATATGCTTTGCTCGTGAGGTGGCCATGGGGTTGTGCAAAGCTGAATGGCTGCCTGATTGTCACAGCCCAGGTGCACACAGCTGGCATCCAGCTGCAGATCCCTCATGAGCTTGCGCAGCCACAGAGCCTCCTTGGCTGCGCTGGAAGCTGCCATATACTCTGCTTCTGCTGTTGACATAGCCACAGTTGGCTGGAGGCGGCTGGACCAGCTAATGGCACCCCCATTCAGAGTGAAGATATACCCAGTGGTGCTTCTGGCTGTGTCCTTGTCTCCTGCATAGTCTGCATCAGAGAATCCCTGCAGCCCTGACACACCACCAAACAGGAGTCCTTGATCTGCTGTGCCCTTCAAGTAACATAGCACACTGCAGGCGGCAGCCCAGTGCTGCTTGGTGGGAGCTGACATATGCCTGGCCAAGGCGCCCACAACAAAAGCAATGTCTGGCCGTGTGCAGCAGGTCAGGTATAGCAGGCTGCCCACCAGGGCACTGTAATGATGTAGAGTCGTGTCCAAGGCATCCCCTTCCCTGACTAGCTTAACAGCAGCAGCCATGGGCAGAGGCTTGCTGTGAGCTGCTGACTTGTTGTTGGCTGTAACCAGCTCCTGAATGAATTTGTGCTGGTCAAGCTTGATGGTGCCCTCAGCTCTGTCCCTGGTCAGCTGCATCCCTAGGAACCACCGTGCCTCACCCAAGTCCTTCAGTTTGAAAGCTGAGGACAGCTGCTTCTTCACGTAGGCCAATCCTGCGGTGTCCCCCTGCTGGGTGCACAGAAGGCAATCGTCAACATACACTAGCAGGTAGACCATGCCAGTGCTCAACTGCAGGGTGAACAGAGCAGGGTCTGCCTCAGAGGCCTTGAAGCCCATGCTCAGCAGCTCCTCACACAACCTGGCATGCCACGCCCTAGGAGCCTGCCTCAACCCATACAGGGCCTTCTGCAGACGGCACACAGTGTTAGTGCTGCCCTCCTCAAAGCCCTCTGGCTGCTGCACATAGATGACCTCCCCTGGCTCTAGCTTGCCGTTCAGGAAGGCTGTCTCAAAGTCTAACTGATGAATCTCCATGTCCTCAGCTGCTGCCTTGGCCAGGAGGGTGCGCAATGTGGTGTGCTTGCTGACAGGTGCATAGACATCTCCTACATCCACACCTGATTGTTGATAGAACCCCTTTGCCACTAGCCTGGCCTTCAGCTTCTCAATGTTCCTTGCAGCATCACGCTTCACTTTGAGTACCCATTTGGTAGGCAGCACACGTGCATTGGCAGGACGCTCTTCAAGGCACCATGTTTGGTTTGCATGCAGGGAAGCTAGCTGAGCATTCATGGCTTCAATCCACAGGTCTGCCATGGGACCAGCCAGGGCCTCTGCCACAGTGGGTGTGTCATTGATGGGAGAGTCTGACACATTCATGGCAAACAAGTCAGAGTCCCTGAACCTCTCAGGTAGGTGCCTCTCTCTGGATGGGTTGCGCCGTGGCACGAGTGCAGCAGGTGCTTCAGGTGAGGCAGGCCGTGGGTCAGGTGCAGGAGGCATGGGCATAGAGGGGTGCACTGCCGGTGCTGCCTGTCTTGCTGTTGCTGATGTTGGAATCAGAGGAACACGGAGCGCAGGCTGTGCCAAGCCTGGTCTGGCTGCTGCTGCTGGTCTAGCAACTGCTGTTACTGGTGCTGCCGGTCTTGCTGCTGTTGGTGCTGCAGCTGATGCTGACGGTCTGACTGCTGCTGGTGCTGCTGGTGGTGCTGCAGCTGGTGCTGCTGGTCTTGCTGCTGCTGGTGCTGCAGCTGATGTTGCTGGTCTTGTTGCTGGTGCTGCAGCTGGTGCTGCTGGTCTGGCTGCTGCTGATGCTGCAGCTGGTGCTGCTGGTCTTGCTGCTGCTGGTGCTGCAGCTGGTTGTGCTCCCACTGTCTCCCTGGCTAGGGGCATAGAGCGAAGGCTGAATCTGCCTATTCCTGGTCTGCACTCACACAAATTAGCAGCGTCACCTGCGCGGGAGCCAGGGGCAGCTGCGCTGGAGCCGGTGGCTTCTGCGCTGGAGCAAGTGTTTTCCGCGCTGGAGCATGTGGTTTCTGCGCTGGAGCCAATGGCTACCGCGCGGGAGCCAAAGGCTACCGCGCTGGAGCCAATTTCTACCGCGCTGGAGCCAATGACTACGGCGCTGGATCAAATGGCTACCGCGCTGGAGCAAATGGCCACCGCGCTGGAGCGAATTGCTACCGCGCTGGAGCGAATTGCTCTGTTCCCTTCATTTCTCTATCGTTTGTTGTGTGGGTTGTTGCGGTTATTGCTGATGTTGATGGTCAACCTACGGTTGTTTAAGGTTGCTGTGTTGATGCAAGGCCAGGTTGATGCCTCAAGCCTATGTTTACCCTTGATGAAGTCTGTGTAAACCTTAACTCATGTTGCCTGTGTCTATGGCTCATCTCACTGGCTCATCTTGAGAACTGCAATCATATCCTGATGATGGGATACTGACTATTACTGTAGGCCTGGCTCTTACACTGTGTGTGGACCTTACACTCGTCATCATGCTCATGTACCAGCATCAGAGACATGAACAACGACAACACCATGAGCAACAACGACATCATGACCAGCTGGCCTGGCAGCACCACACCAACATCACCAACATGAAGGCAACTTGAGCAGCAACAACAGCATGAGGCACACCTGAATTGGCTCTATGTGTATTTTGTTGTGCAAGGCGTGATGATGTGCAACGCTATTGGTCTGCTGGCGCCCTTCACAACCCCCTACTTTGGTCCCTTCTGGCGCTTAGCCTGTGGAGCCTCCCACCCACCCCCTTCCCCAGCACCCTTCTGCCCGTTGGCCCTGCCTCTGCCCCTGCCCCCGCCTCAGGCTTCACTATGGCTTCACTATGGCTTCAGCGCGGGAGCATAGCGGCTCCCGCGCTGTAGCACTATGGCTTCAGCGCGGGAGCATATGGGCTCCCGCGCTGTAGCACTATGGCAACAGCGCGGGAGCATAGCGTCTCTCGCGCTGTAGCAATATGGCTTCAGCGCGGGAGCATATGGGCTCCCGCGCTGTAGCACTATGGCTTCAGCGCGGGAGCATAGCAGCTCCCGCGCTGTAGCACTATGGCTTCAGCGCGGGAGCATATGGGCTCCCGCGCTGTAGCACTATGGCTTCAGCGCGGGAGCATATGGGCTCCCGCGCTGTAGCACTATGGCAACAGCGCGGGAGCATATGGGCTCCCGCGCTGTAGCACTATGGCAACAGCGCGGGAGCATAGCGGCTCCCGCGCTGTAGCACTATGGCTTCAGCGCGGGAGCATAGCGGCTCCCGCGCTGTAGCACTATGGCTTCAGCGCGGGAGCATAGCGGCGCGGGAGGGGTAACAGGGGTGGAGTGGCATACACCTAGCAATGTGGCTACGCCATGGACACGTTTCATCCTCCCAATGAAAGCAGGCAAGAGCTTGACTTGGATCAGCAATCACATTAGCAGCAACAGTAGCAAGCAGCAGGAGCACGCTACTGAGTGGTGCCGGCAGCAGAGTGGACAAACCTACTGCCCGCATGCTGCTCATTACTTGCCTCTCGCCTTTCGCACTTGCTGCCTGGCTGGGAGGGCTGCTGCTCCTTGCCACCGCTCCTGTGTGGTGTGGGAGGAGGCTGGTGGGAGGGAGGGAGGAGGCTGGCTGGGAGGAGGCTGGTGGGAGGGAGCAGTGGTGGGGTGAGGTGGTGGCTGCCATGCCGCATGAATGGAACTGAAAGCGAGGGGGGAGATGTGGGATAGGGGAAGGGGATGTGGGGATATGGGGATTTGAGGAGTGGCTGCCTCCGGACTGCTCGTACAGTGCGCAAAGGGGGGCATACGGGGGCATAGGGGCGGGGCGGGAGGAAATGTCTTTATGAATTGTACATGGGCTGGGGGAGGGGGAAGTGTATCAACAAACTGGGAGGGGGTGGTTTCGTAGGGGGGTGGGGGAGAAGAGGTGACCATCAGACCTGCAGCCAAGGGGCGTGCACGTGAGGTAGGGAGATCGGCTGGACACTAGGTGTTAGCCACTTACCGGTAGCCACCAGCAACCACTCACTGGCAGAGAGCAGGGAGTGAAAGGGTCAGGAAGAAGAGGGGGAAGGGGGAGCTTGTGTGTGTGGAGGTGGGAAGGTGGTGGTAGTGATGCCCAGGTGCCAAGGTAGGTAGGAGTAGGTCTGCTCTTGGCTGGTGGGAAGGGTAGGGAGGGAAGGGCAGGTGGCTGCGATGCCATGGGGTAGAAGGGAGAGGGGGAAGGGTGAGGTACTAAGAGTTACCATCGGACCTGCAACAAACACAATGCGTGCAAGTGGTTAGGCTGGATACTAGTGGACACTGTAAGGCAAGGGCAAACCACTCACCGCTTACGCCTTGGTGTTCCGTTTTGCGCAATGCGCCTTGCTGGCTCCTTGTAAGCTGTCACCGTGGACTGACCACTCACCGGAGCAAAGGAGGGGGAGGTAACTGTACAATGTGGAGTAGGATGTGCAATGGGGGCTCGAGGAGGGAAGGCTCGAGGGAAGGTAGGAAGGGGAGGTAGGGGGGGAAGGGAGGCAAGATGGGAGGCGGGAGGCTTAACCGGGTTGGGCTGGGGGAGGGGGAATTGTATTGACAATTTGGATGCTAGTGATCTTTTGTGCGAGTGTAGGGCATGGGCTACGATGTCAGGGGTAGGAGGGTGGGATGGGGTGGTGTGTCATCGTCAGACCTGTAGCAAACACAGGACATGCTAGTGGTTAGGCATGGTAATGAGGCACACTGAAAGGCAGGGGGCTAGCTACTCACCGCTAACGTTGTGCTGCTCCGTGTTGCACAATATTGTCTTCTTGTTTGCTCTTACCTCGGTCTTACCTTGCACGGGGAGTGGGGCTAAAATGTAAACTGTAGGCTGCGACTGCGTTGCGTTGCGTGCTTGGGCTGCATGCGAGACAAGCTGCGAGTTACTTTGTAATGCGTGGCGTGGAAATGTCTGCGAGGTGGAAAAACGGCTGTTGGTGAGATCCGAACTGCTAGCTGCGTCTGAGGCTCGCATCTTCGAAGTTATCTGCAAGGCGGACTGTTGGCTGGGTGACCATCGCAGACGCCATTGCAAACTGCGCAGATTGTTGTATAACACTGGGCGCTTTGCGAACTGCGCACACACAACACTTGCGCGCAACCTACGACAACGTCACAAAGCTGCAGATCGGCATGCAAGAGAGACATGTGAAATAGTGTCTTGCACTGAACACGACACCAAACAGTGAAGCAGCTCGTCAACTTCACAGCTGAACCGCAGCCGTAGCTAGCGGCAGCTACAAACTCTGCCTTGAGGATAAGCATGCAAGTCAGACATGAAATATGAAAAACTAAACTCTGTGCCCTGTACACAACGTCTAGCGTCGGTGCTCGTCAGGCTAGCTTCGCGTCCCGCAGGTAAGTAGCCAAGCGGGCAAGCCTCCCAGCCAATGTCGCTGCCACGTAGCACGGTGCTTCGCAGCCACTCTCGCACGCAGCTAGCTGCCAGGCAGACCTTGCAGACGTAGCAACCAGCCTCGAGATCGCAACGCAATACCTCGCACGCTCAGCCACGCAGCCCACGCAACGAGCTAGCGACGTAGTCTACTTTGACCCACCTCTATGCCTTTGACATGTCGAAACCACCATCTCCGAGCCTGTCCTCCCACATAAGCTACTACATCTACATCCTCTGTTGGTGAGTGCATCTTGTACCCACCATACATTGCTCCTCCCTTGACAACTTGTCACCCTTTGTTTCGCAGGTCCTCTACACATTCCTTTATCCTCCTTCCTCCTTCACTCCCCTCCCCTGTCCCCCCCCCCCCCCGCCCCTCTCTCCCCTACCCTCTCTCCCTACCCTCCCCCACCTTCACCACCCTGCCCTCCCTCCCTCCCTCCCTCCCTCCCTCCCCTCCCTCCCTCCCTCCCTCCCTCCCTCCCTCCCTCCCTCCCTCCCTCCCTCCCTCCCTCCCTCCCTCCCTCCCTCCCCCCCCACCTTCACCACCCTGCCCTCCCCATTGCAGCCCGGCCCACTACAAAGGTAAGAGCCAACTGGGATGAAGCATGGAGGAGCACTGAAGAGCACAGAGCAAGCGGTGAGTGGCCACCCCTCGCCTTTTAGTGGTCATCATTTCACAGCCTACACAGCTAGCATGCGCCGTGTTTGCTGCAGGTCTGACGGAGTTTGCAGCAGGTCTGAGGGACCCTCCCTCCCTCCCCTCCCTCCCTCCCTCCCTCCCTCCCTCCCTCCCTCCCTCCCTCCCTCCCTCCCTCCCTCCCTCCCTCCCTCCCTCCCTCCCCTCCCTCCCTCCCTCCCTCCCTCCTCCCTCCCTCCCTCCCTCCCTCCCTCCCTCCCTCCCTCCCTCCCTCCCTCCCTCCCTCCCTCCCTCCCTCCCTCCCTCCCTCCCTCCCTCCCTCCCTCCCTCCCTCCCTCCCTCCCTCCCTCCCTCCCCCCCACCCTCCCTCCCTCCCTCCCTCCCTCCCTCCCTCCCTCCCTCCCTCCCTCCCTCCCTCCCTCCCTCCCTCCCTCCCTCCCTCCCTCCCTCCCTCCTGCCCTCCTGCCCTCCTGCCCTCCTGCCCTCCCTCCTGCCCTCCTGCCCTCCCTCCTGCCCTCCCTCTACAAGTAGCTACAAGTAGCTACAGGTCCTCTTACCCCCCTATCTATACAACCACCCCCTCCAAGTTCGTCAATACAGTTACCCCTCCCCCAGGCCTACCCTGTCTCCCTCCCTCCCCTTTCCCTACCCTGTCACCCGGTCACCATCCCCTCCCCCCACTTCCCCCCTCACCTCCACCCTGACATCCCAGCCCCCTCCCTTACCCCAGCAGCCCCATCCCAGCCCCCCTCCTTATCCCAGCATCCAGAAGAGAGCCCACCCCAACCTCCAGGTGAGTGCCTCCGTCATGCACTACGTGACAGCTAGCTTCCCAGGATGTTATGCATGCCTCATTGTAGGCACGCTCCATGCTTGCTGCAGGTCTATACTCCCGCCTATACTCCCGCCCCGTGCCTCCTTCCCCCTTCCCAACCCCGTCCCACCACCTCCACTTCCACCTCTCCCCACCCCCCACTTCCCCCCTCCCCGTCACCTCCCCCATGACGTCCCAGCAGCCAAGAGAATGCCCACCCTACCTGTGCGCAACAAGTCAAGAGCTGCCTCCCCTCCCCTCTTGCCTCCCCATCCCTCCAGCCTCTCCTCCCCTCATGCCTCCCCTCCCAATCCTCATCCGCCTGACCGCACAGTGCAACAACAGGTGTAGCTGGCATGCCGTGTGGTTGCTGCAGGTTTTACGGTCACACTTACCTCCCTCCCCCCCACCCCCTTCTCCTTTCCCATACCCACCTGGTGCTACCACCATGTACTAGCACCTTCAAGTCTATCACCCTCCCCTCACTTCCCAACATCTCTCCTCGCCTCCCCAACTACCCCACCCCACCCCACCCCACCCCTCTGCCTTGGAAGGAATCACCCTTAGCACACCTAGCTGCCACATGCCAGTGGCATTATCACCACACATGAATTGAGTACAGCCAAAGCACAAGTCAAGCCAAAGTTTAAGATGGTTTAAAAAGCTTTAAATTGAAAGCACTATGTTGACAGCACTATATTGTAAAGCACCATGTTGTCAGCTGAAGATAGACAGTAGTACAAACGTTGTAATTGTAAGAGAGCAGGTACCACATGGTACCTGCGCAGTAGCCACATGGCTGCAGCGCAGGTACCAAGTGCTCCAGCGTTGGAGCCTTATGGCTGCACAGCAGGTAACAGGTGCTCCAGCGCTGGAGCCGCATAGCTGCAGCGCGGGAGCCGCATAGCTGCAGCGCGTCAGCTACATAGCTGCAGCGCGGGAGCCGCCAGGCTGCAGCGCGGGAGCCGCATGGCTGCAGCGCGGGAGCCGCATGGCTGCAGCGCGGGAGCCGCCAGGCTGCAGCGCGGGAGCCACATAGCTGCAGCGCGGGAGCCGCCAGGCTGCAGCGCGGGAGCCACAAAGCTGCAGCGCGGGAGCAACATAGCTGCAGCGCGGGAGCCGCATAGCTGCAGCGCGGGAGCCACAAAGCTGCAGCGCGGGAGCCGCCAGGCTGCAGCGCGGGAGCCGTAAAGCTGCAGCGCGGGAGCCACATAGCTGCAGCGCGGGAGCCGCATAGCTGCAGCGCGGGAGCAACATGGCTGCAGCGCGGGAGCCACATTGCTGCAGCGCGGGAGCTAAAAGCTGCAGCGCGGGAGCTACATGGCTGCAGCGCGGGAGCCGCCAGGCTGCAGCGCGGGAGCCGTAAAGCTGCAGCGCGGGAGCCACATAGCTGCAGCGCGGGAGCCGCATAGCTGCAGCGCGGGAGCCGCATAGCTGCAGCGCGGGAGCCGCCAGGCTGCAGCGCGGGAGCCACATAGCTGCAGCGCGGGAGCCGCCAGGCTGCAGCGCGGGAGCCACAAAGCTGCAGCGCGGGAGCAACATAGCTGCAGCGCGGGAGCCGCATAGCTGCAGCGCGGGAGCTACATCGCTGCAGCGCGGGAGCCGCCAGGCTGCAGCGCGGGAGCCGCAAGGCTGCAGCGCGGGAGCCACATAGCTGCAGCGCGGGAGCCGCATAGCTGCAGTGCGGGAGCCGCATAGCTGCAGCGCGGGAGCAACATAGCTGCAGCGCGGGAGCCGCATGGCTGCAGCGCGTGCGCCGCAAGGCTTCAGCGCGGGAGCCGCATGGCTGCAGCGCGGGAGCCGTAAGGTTGCAGCGCGGGAGCCACATAGCTGCAGCGCGGGAGCTAATAGCTGCAGCGCGGGAGCCGCGTAGCTGCAGCGCGGGAGCCGCAAGGCTGCAGCGCGGGAGCCACGTGGCTGCAGCGCGGGAGCCGCATGGCTGCAGCGCGGTAGCCGTAAGGCTGCAGCGCGGGAGCCACATAGCTGCAGCGCGGGAGCTAATAGCTGCAGCGCGGGAGCCACTGGCTCCAGCGCAGGTGACGCTGCTAATTTGTGTGAGTGTGGGTAGTCTGCTGATGAGCTCTAGTTGCTGTTGGTGCCACATGTGAGAGCCTGGCTCATATCTGGCAGTGAGGCTCGCCGGGTTCTTGCTCATTGGGTGGAGAGTCTGAGCTGCTGCTGTCCTGATGTGCCCCTACGCCTTCCAGGGGTCTGGACTGTGGTCGCTGTGCGCTGCTGCCTGGCCTGCTGATGCTGCTGCTGCTCCCACTGTCCTCAGAGCTACTGCTGCTGGTCTGCTGCAGACTGTTGCCCCCCTCAGCAGGAGCTGCTGGTGACAGTGTCTCAGAGGGGGTGTTGGGGCTGGGTGGGAGGGGTAAGAGAAACACAGGCTGGGCTGGCTGGTCCTGCTGGCGAGTAGGCTGCAGAACTGACAGCTCATCAAACACTATGTCCTTGCTGCATGTCTCCCTGCCGTTGACCAGTACCCTGTAAGCTTTAGAACCAGGCTCATAGCCTATGAACAGGCCTTCAACAGACTTGGCCTGCAGCTTGCTGCGCTGGTGATCAGGAACATGGAGCCAGACTCTGCAGCCAAACACTCTGAGACCCGACAGATCAGGTTTGACACCGTAGAAGGCCTCCCAAGGTGTGAGCGGCTGGCCTGACACAGGAAGCAGGCATCTGACATGATTGGCAAACTTGACTGCATGTGCCCAGAAGCTGAGTGAGATATCGGCTGAGTGGATGATGCTGCGAGCTTTCTCAAAGATGGTTCTGTTCAGGCGTTCAGCTGCACCGTTCTGCTGGGGGCTGTAGGGGGCTGAGTGCTGGTGCACTATGCCTTTGCTGGCACAGTACTCTCTCATGCGGCTGTTGACGTATTCTGTGCCATTGTCTGTTCGGATGGCCTTGCAGCGGTAACCTGACTGGGTCTCAAGCTCTTCAATGACTGTTCTGACTGTGTCTGGCACCTGAGCTTTGCTGCTGATGGGCACACACACAGACAGCTTGGTGTGTTCATCAAGGAAAATAGCCACATACAGGCTGCCGTCTCTGGCTCTGGCATGCATGGGGCCACAGACATCCATGTGGATCAGCCCTAGGGGAGCTGTCACTGGTGCTGCATTGGGGGGTGGTCCAGCAAATGCAACATTCTTGTGTTGTTTGCCCTTGACACAGCCCACACACACAGCTGGATCTGAGGCAGCTGCTCGGAATTGTGCAGCTGTGACAGGTACACCTGACACCATGTCTGCTGACTGCATGCGTGCCAGAGCATCATAGGAAGTATGACACAGGCGCTGGTGCCACACCTGAGGAGAGTTGGAGGTGGCGCTGTTAGCAGAGGGCGCAGCCACGTTGGTCAGGAGCTCCAGCCTAATCCTGGGGTCAGGCTGTAGAGCTGACTGCTGAACACCATACAGCTTGGCACCCCGCTCCTGCTCTGAGTCTGTGTCAGGGCCATCTGGCATGGGAACAGCTGCCAGGATGTAGGAGTTCTTGACCTTGTGCGCGTTCACCCTGAGCATGCTGCCAAACTGATTGCAGCTGATCTGGCACACATCTCCACGGAAAAGAAAGCTGTTGCCCTCGTCTGTTGCAGCTGTCACTGAGATGAAGTTCTGCTTGCTGTCAGGGACATACAAAGCATGGCTGAGAAACCAGGAGCCACGCTTGGTGCTTAGGAACACACTGCCTGACCCAACTGCCCAGACCCTGTGGCCCTCAGCTGCCAGCCTTACAGGCCTGTGCTTGTCTGGCGCAAAGGGTGTGTAGTTTTAGAAGAACTGCAGGTCCTTCAGGATGTGCTGTGAGGCACCTGAGTCAATGCAGAAGGGGCTATACAGGTCACTGTTGAAGTTCAGTTTGGGCTGCACCATCTGCATGAGAACATCATCAAGATCATCATCATCAGCAGCAGCAGCAGCACCTGGTGCTGTTGCTGCTGCAGCTTCTGCTGCTGCTGACCCTACTGCTGCTGCTGCTCCTGCTGCTGCTGCTGCTGCCCCTGCTGCCGCCCCTGCTGCTGCTGATGCTGATGCCGCTGCTGCCCCTGCTGCTGTTGCTGCTGCAGCTCCTGCTGCTGCTCCTGCTAGTACCAATATGATGTAATAAAGTAGTTATGTAAGAAATGCATTGGTGTTTTCATGGTCTGGAAATTGCTGGCCCTTTACGCTCATTTGCTTCTCAAGATGCAGTGCTGCACCTATCTCTAATGCACTACTGCATTACCTCCCATCGTGCTATACTACACCACACCGAGTGGTACAATACAACACCGCAGCGATATCTCACCAACTCAAACCTCATTCTTAAAATCACGGGGTTAGGTATAGTATAATGTCAGAGGCCAAGCTGTTACGGGAAAATAACGACCGAGACCTCGTCGAAAGTTGCAGTAAACGACGAGGCGTAGCCGAGTCGTTTACGCAGCTTGAGACGAGGCCGAGGTCGTTATTTGAACGTGAACAGCGCGGGCCGAGACATTATACAGTATCCCTTTACATTACGGGTGGCTCGAGGCTACTACGTGTAATTATAAGCCAGCAGCATCAGCGCGTGTACAACGCGCAACTCTGTCGCCGCACCCTGCACTTTATCAGTAAAAATCGCGGTTAGGCAGCGGTTGACGCACTTTCTCAGTAAAATTTGCGGTTAGGCGGTGGTTACAGTAAATCAGCGGCACTTTTTCAGTAAAAATTGCGGTTAGGCAGCGGTTACAGTAAAAGTCTGCACTTTTTCAGTAAAAATTGCGGTTAGGCAGCGGTTACAGTAAAACTCCGCGGAGGCCACGCTGTCTCCGGCATCCTACAGCCACGCACACAGCCTGCTCCTAGTTGTGGCGAGCAGCGCAACCTCTCCGGACCAACTCCTGCAAGCCGTGCAAGTCGCGGTTGAATGTCACTGGGGTCACATCCCCCAAAACAGTCCAGCAGCCTTCTAGCCACGCACACAAACCACCGCTATGCCAAACAGCGTCATAACTTCGGACTGCGAGGTCGAAGAGGAAGACTGCGAGATTGAGGAGGAAGACTGCGGCGATGACATGTCCATCGGACAATTAAACCTGCTACCACCCATCGACATCGCCACTGCACGTCTAGCGGCAGGGTTAGGTGAGTCCCTAATCAGACTGTCGACCAGCGTTGACTGTTTGACTCCTGGCGGTTACGATGTTACGATGTTGCGATGCAGAGGAAGCTCCGAGCAAGGAGTCCCAGCAGTCGCAACAGCCACAATGCCGGTCCCAGCAAGCAACGTACCACCATTTCCCACCAGGAGATCTGGACGCCTGTCAGGCAAGGCCGCAGGTAATCGGTACCGTCTCATATTAGTCGTTGACTGACCCCGCTACCAAGACTGACATTGTACTGGATGCCATGATATGCAGGAGAGGATGCAGAAGAGGATGCCGTGTTAAGGGCATTCATCAAGGCTCCCAAGTTCGCTGATTTGGCAACACGAAGCAAGGCAGCCGCCTCGACCCAAGCCAAAGACAAGAGTCAACTCAAGACCAGCTACCAGATGTTTGAGGATGTGCTAGATAACGGCACATACGCTGGTCAGTGACCCGCTGACCTAGCTAAGGCCTGCCTTGCCCCGCCTTGCCTTGCCCCATATACAACATAATCCTCGTTTGTATTGCCATGCAGATGGTGAGGTAGCTTCTTAAGAGGTTATGGCTGCGTTGCGGCTGTTCCTACGCAAGCGCCCTTTCACTATCGAAGAGCGATGCAGCCACCTGTATGAGTGCTACATGAAGATGCCCAAGGTTCTGTGCATGGTATTGTGCACCCTTGCAACAGGTAGGCAAGGCTGCCAGGGTGCCTTGCAACCTACCTAGAGCCTGTCTAGTGCACCAGGTGTTATACACGACTATATTGTGCACCTTGTGCAGGGTACCGCAAGTCCAAGGATGGGGGGAAGTGCAACGCAGATTCTTTGCGCCAGCGCATCTCTTCCCTTGCCCGTACTGTGCGTGGTGAACATCACCGGGTCAAGATCAGTGAGAATGACATCGCTCCCATCCTGCCCATGAGCGGGCACGCGGCAACGGCTCCGCCTGCGTACGGAGGCCCACCTCCCACCCCAGGACCTGGCAGCTGGCCTATGAGCGGGCATGCGGCAGCGGCACCGCCTGCGTACGGAGGCCCCCCTCCCACCCCAGGACCTGGCAGCTGGCCATGCGTTTGGCATACGGCATCATGGGGACCCGCACCCAGCACTTGGCAGGCCGATTGGCATCCAGCTATCACAGCGCATGCGGCTGGAGCCATTGATCCAGGGATAGCCCAAGGCTTTGAAGAGTTCAGGGCTAGTGAGGCAGCCAGCAAGGCCGCAAAGATGAAGTTACTGGCTGCATTGACTAGCCAGTAATGGCTAGTCTAGCCCTAGTCACTATCTAGCCCTAGTCAATGAAGTTACTGGCTGCATTGACTAGGGCTAGATAGGGGGCTCGGGCTAGATAGGGGGCTTGGGCTTGTTAGGAGGCTTGTGCTAGATAGGGCGGATCATTCCAGATAGTGCTGCTAGGGCGGACACAAGTAAGAATGGGTGTAAAAAATGGCTGATATTTACGGGAAAATAAAAATTGCTACTTCTCCCGTAATGTAAAGGGATGGCTATTTTCCAAATCTCGGGCCGTGATTCGAAAAACGCGATTATTATTATATTGATTTGCCTGAGTGATGTTGACTAGGTAGATCAGGTTGGCAAGGTCAGCTAGGTTGGCCAGGTTGGCTAGGTTGGCTAGGTTGGCTAGGTCGGCTAGGTTGACTAGGTTGGCCAGGTTGGCTAGGTTGGCTAGGTTGGCCAGGTTGGCTAGGTCGGCTAGGTTGGCTAGGTCGGCTAGGTTGGCCAGGTTGGCTAGGTTGGCTAGGTTGGCTAGGTTGGCTAGGTCGGCTAGGTTGGCCAGGTTGGCTAGGTTGGTTAGGTTGGCTAGGTTGGCTAGGTTGGCTAGGTTGGCTACGTTTGTTGGGTTGGCCAGGTTGGCTCCAAACTGAAACTGGACAGTTGGGTCGGTACCTACAGCAGCTCAAGTCTGGGGTCTCCCGGCTTAGGTTTGTAGAGAGCTGATACAGGTTTGTTGCAGGTCACCATGCCAATTTGATCCCAAAACGTAGGCATTAAACCTAGCGTGAAACCTTGCCCAAACCTTCGGTGTTAGGTCAAAACCTTGGGGGGTCCGCCACTCTCCAGGGGTCATATCCTGCCCCCTGGACCCCCCAAACCCAGCTAACCTAGCCAACCTAGCTGACCTAGCTGACCTAGCCTAGTTTGAATTCATATCCTGCCCCCTGGACCCCCCAAACCCAGCTAACCTAGCCAACCTAGCTGACCTAGCTGACCTAGCCTAGTTTGAATTCATATCCTGCCCCCTGGACCCCCCAAACCCAGCTAACCCAGTCAACCTAGCTGACCTAGCTGACCTAGCCTAGTTTGAATTCATATCCTGCCCTATGGACCCTCCAAACCCGGCTAACCTAGCCCACCTAGCTGACCTAGCTGACCTAGCCTAGTTTGAATTCATATCCTGCCCCCTGGACCCTCCAAACCCAGCTAACCTAGCCAACCTAGCTGACCTAGCTGACCTAGCCTAGTTTGAATTCATATCCTGCCCTATGGACCCTCCAAACCCAGCTAACCTAGCCAACCTAGCTGACCTAGCTGACCTAGCCTAGTTTGAATTCATATCCTGCCCCCTGGACCCCCCAAACCCAGCTAACCTAGCCAACCTAGCTGACCTAGCTGACCTAGCCTAGTTTGAATTCATATCCTGCCATATGGACCCTCCAAACCCGGCTAACCTAGCCCACCTAGCTGACCTAGCTGACCTAGCCTAGTTTGAATTCATATCCTGCCCCCTGGACCCTCCAAACCCAGCTAACCTAGCCAACCTACCTGACCTAGCTGACCTAGCCTAGTTTGAATTCATATCCTGCCCTATGGACCCTCCAAACCCAGCTAACCTCGCCAACCTAGCTGACCTAGCTGACCTAGCCTAGTTTGAATTCATATCCTGCCCCCTGGACCCCCCAAACCCAGCTAACCTAGCCAACCTAGCTGACCTAGCTGACCTAGCTGACCTAGCTGACCTAGCCTAATTTGAAATCCTTACTTGCCCCCTGGCCCCCCCCAAACCCAGCTAACCTAGCCATTGGCTAGTAGCCAACCTAGCTGACCTAGCCTAATTTGAGTTACCCTTAACCCTAACCCTAACCCAAACCCAAACCCAAACCCTAACCCTAACCCTAACCCTAACCCTAACCCTAACCCTAACCCTAACCCTAACCCTAACCCTAACCCTAACCCTAACCCTAACCCTAACCCTAACCCCCTACCTATACCCCTACCCCTACATAACCTAACCCTACCCCTAACCCCTAACCCTACCCTAACCCTAACCCCCTAGCCCAAACGTGCTGCCCCTGCTGTTGTTGCTGCTGCAGCTCCTGCTGCTGCTGCTGCCCCTGCTGCTGCTGCTGCTGCCGCCCCTGCTGCCACCCCTGCTGCCGCCCCTGCTGCTGCTGATGCTGCTGCCGCTGCTGCCCCTGCTGCTGTTGCTGCTGCAGCTCCTGCTGCTGCTCCTGCTAGTACCAATATGATGTAATAAAGTAGTTATGTAAGAAATGCATTGGTGTTTTCATGGTCTGGAAATTGCTGGCCCTTTACGCTCATTTGCTTCTCAAGATGCAGTACTGCACCTATCTCTAATGCACTACTGCATTACCTCCCATCGTGCTATACTACACCACACCGAGTGGTACAATACAACACCGCAGCGATATCTCACCAACTCAAACCTCATTCTTAAAATCACGGGGTTAGGGCTATTTTCCAAATCTCGGGCCGTGATTCGAAAAACGCGATTATTATTATATTGATTTGCCTGAGTGATGTTGACTAGGTAGATCAGGTTGGCAAGGTCGGCTAGGTTGGCCAGGTTGGCTAGGTTGGCTAGGTTGGCTAGGTCGGCTAGGTTGACTAGGTTGGCCAGGTTGGCTAGGTCGGCTAGGTTGGCCAGGTTGGCTAGGTTGGCTAGGTTGGCTAGGTCGGCTAGGTTGGCCAGGTTGGCTAGGTTGGTTAGGCTGGCTAGGTTGGCTAGGTTGGCTAGGTTGGCTACGTTTGTTGGGTTGGCCAGGTTGGCTCCAAACTGAAACTGGACAGTTGGGTCGGTACCTACAGCAGCTCAAGTCTGGGGTCTCCCGGCTTAGGTTTGTAGAGAGCTGATACAGGTTTGTTGCAGGTCACCATGCCAATTTGATCCCAAAACGTAGGCATTAAACCTAGCGTGAAACCTTGCCCAAACCTTCGGTGTTAGGTCAAAACCTTGGGGGTCCGCCACTCTCTGGTACTGACGTGCAAGGCGCCCTTGCAATGCATTTTGTACCATTGTTGTTGAGTGAAGCTGGGGGAAGTGGGGCCTGGAAACATTGTGTTCAACATGCCCGCCCCGCCCCGCCCTGTCCCACCGCCCATCCTGGTTTTGTTGTGAATCATGCCCCGGTGCAGATCCTATCCTGCACCGGTGATAGGTCCAGCTGTCCAGCTTCTGAGTGACTCCGAGTGACAGTTGGTATTTAGCGTGGTGACAGGCTTGCGGTAGGCACCCTCGTCTGGTGTCTCGTCTGTCCCACGCTCTTCTACAGGTATGAGAGCCTGCCTCTGTGCCATGATCCAGGCTCTCGTTGTAATAACCCTCGTCTGGTGTCTCGTCTGTCCCACGCTCTTCTACAGGGTTATGGGCCCACAGCACAACTGCTGTGCGTGGATCTAAAGACACCACGACGTGCAACACGTAAGTTGCTTTAGGGTCAATCGCTGCCGCACTACTATGTCGGCCAGCTCCAGCGCCAGCGTCAGTGGAGGTGCTCTCATTCCAGTCTTAGACAAGGACAACTATGCAATCTGGGTTATCAGGCTGCGGGGAATGCTGGAAGAGGCTGGGGTTTACTATGTGGTAGAGAATGGTCTCGCCACTGCACCTCCAGCCCTTGCAAACGATGCTACCCCAGCGCAACATGCCGCCCATGCCTCTCAGCGCGCCAGAGTCGCAGCTGACAACACTGCCAATCTCAAAGCCCGCAACATTATCCTGCGTTATGTCAGCGATCAGCATGCTCGGGCAGTCTCCTCAGCTGCAACAGCGCAGGAAGCCTGGGAACAGCTAGCAGCCGAATTTGTGCAAGTCTCCATCGCACGACAGTCGCAGCTGCAGATGCAACTGTCGCAGCTACGCATGCAAGCAGATGAAACTGTGGCAGGCTTCTTTGCCAGAACCATGCTGCTGCGTGATGAGCTCACCTCAGCTGGCTGTCCTCCCTCTGATCACTCTCTCATGCTGGCAGTCCTCAATGCCATGCCTCCTGAATTCAAGATTGCCATCCAGCTGCTCAGGTACCAGCTGACTGTTGGGAACGCCGACCTTGATGTGGTGAAGAAGGTACTCCTACAGTCTGAAGCTGATTACCTACAGGAGCAGTCCACTCAATCCTCTCAGCCTGCTTCCACCCTCTGGAGCTCATCCTTCACCTACTCTAGGGGTAGGGGTCAGACGCCTCGGTACAGGGGCAGGGGCAGCTCTCCTGCAAGGGGGATCCTCAGGGGGGGCTACACAGCTGGTCGCGGGGGGGTCATTCCTACTGCTTCCAGGCCAGTCTCCTCTCAGCAGCAGGGCAGATCCTCTCGGCCTGTCTGCCAGTACTGCAACTACCCTGGTCACGTCCTGTCTGAGTGCCGCAGATATGCACGCGACCATGGGAGCTTCGCCAGACCAGCTAGCCCCAGCCTGGCTCAGGCTCAGCTGAGCCCCAACAGGCCTCGAGGCAACAGCCCCAGCAGGGGCAGGGGGGATGGTGCAGGCGGCAGGAGCGCAGACTCAGCAGGCAGCAGCATGCAGCAACAGCCAGATGCTGAGCAGGCAAATGTCCTGTACATGGTCAGAACTAACCAATTCCCTAAGCTGTCTCGCACTGAGCCAGTTGCCACTCCTCTGCCAGGGCATCTGGTCCCTGAGAACATGACTGATGAGGAGTTCCTGGACTTCTACGCCAGGCTGCCACGCTGGGTCATTGACTCAGGTGCCAACAGGCACATCATGCCCTGGCGCTCCTGTCTCTCTGACTACCACACCTTCGACCCCCCAATCCAGCTACAGCTGGGTGGCCAGGGGTCTTCCATCGATGTTCTGGGTGAGGGCACTACCTACCTTACCAACTCTGAGGGGGAGCAGTGGGCAATCACAGGTGTGCTCCATGCGCCAGCAGCTGCCTACTGCTATCTCTCTGTCTCTGAGCTCACTCGTGCTGGTGTGACACTCCGATTCCACGGTGATCACTGTGACCTGATTGGCCGGGGCAACCCACCTGAGTGGCAGATGACGATCAAGAAGGCCCCTCCTGGAATCTACCTCTGGCACATCAGGGCTGTGGCACAGGGCCACCATGTCATGGGCCACGGCAGTCAGGAGGATGATTCTCACCTGTACGATCCTGACAACATCTACAATCCTGCTCCACATGCGCTCCACATGCAGCCCAACGAGCTTGATCCTCAGGTGTGGCATCAGCGCTGTGGACATGCCTCTTTCTCTGTCCTTACTCGCATGCAGCGGGAAGGGATGGTAAATGGGGTTCCAGTCAAACAGGCAGCATTCGCTGAGGCAGCTAGCAGCGCTGCCATATGTCCTGGCTGTGCCATGGGTAAACAGCACCGCCGTGTTCGCTTTGATCTCTCCACCAATGCTCCGCCTGTTACAGCAGCCCTGGGTCTCGTTCACATGGATGTCTGTGGCCCTATGCCTCATGCTGGCAGAGACGGCAGCCGTTACATTGCCACGTTCCTGGATGAGCACACTGGTCTCTCTGTCATTCAGCTGCTCACCAGCAAGGACCAAGTACCTACAGTCGTCCAACGTGTCATCACTGAACTTGAAACTCAATCAGGGCAGCGCTGCAAAGCACTCAGAACAGATAACGGCTCAGAGTACAGCAACAAGACCATGAGTGCCTGGTGCAGCAGCAAAGGCATCCAGCAGCAGTTCTCTGCCCCTTACTGCCCTGAACAGAACGGCAAAGCTGAGCGTCTCAACAGGACCATCATGCAGGCCACACGCAGCATGCTTCTAACAGCTCAGCTGCCTCCTGGTTTCTGGGTTGATGCTGCCCTCAAGGCTAACTATGTCAGAAACCTGCTGCCCATCACAGGGCAGCCTGTGACGCCCTGGGAGGCCTTCTACCATCGCAAGCCTAACCTCTCTGCTCTGCGTGTCTTTGGAGCCACTGCGTGGGTGTATGTCACACAGCCCAATCGCAACAAGCTGCAGCCTAAAGCTGTCAAGGGGATTTTCGTGGGCTACGCTGTGGGCACCAAGGCTTACAAGCTGTGGGTGAATGGCAGGCTGGTTATCAGCAAGGACGTGCAGATTGATGAGACAGCTGTTCTAATCCACCATCGCAGCATGCAGCTGCCTGTGCAATCACCTGTGACCAATGTGCCTGTCTCAGCACCAGCAGCTGCAGCACCTGCATCTGCAGCTCCATCTCCTCCCTCTCAGCTGCCTTCACCTGCAACACCTCCATCTCCCCCACCACCGCCCTTGCCTCCGACGCCTCAATCTCCACAAACGCCTGCCTCCCCGCAGCAACAGCAGCTACAGCCTCAGCAGCAATCGCCTCAGCCGTTGGGCCAAAGCAGTCCCTCCCCCAGCAGACACAGCGCAAGAGCTGCTGGGGGGGAGGCAAGCAGCAGCACCAGCTCTTCCGCTGCCATAGGCAGTGGGAGTGAAGCAGCAAGCAGCAGCAATGGGGGGAGCGACAACAGCGCACCTGGATTGTCACCAAGGGGATGGCCCAGGTACAGTGGGAGCCCCAACAGAGGCTCAGTGGGAGTCAATCACTTCCCTGGCATTGGCAGATTCAAATTCCCTGGTCTACGACCAATGCCCCTAGCAGCTGCAGGACCAGTTGTCTCACCTCCTGCACATGCCAATCCAGCTCCTGCCTTGGTAGCACCTGAGACCCCTTTACCTGCTGCCTCAAGAATGCCTGATGCACCCCGTCGCAATCCAGCTCGGTCAAGGCAGCCGCCAGAAAGGTTCAGGCAGCCTGAGCTGGGTTCCATGACTGTCAGTGACACGCCATCCAGTGACACACCCACTGTACTTGAGGCCCTGTCAGGACCACAGGCAGACTACTGGCGTGAGGCTATGCACACTGAGCTTGCTTCTTTGCATGCTAATGGCACATGGACTCTGGTTGAAAGGCCACCTGGTGCACGAGTGCTGCCCACTAAATGAGTGCTAAAGATTAAGCGTGATGCCACAGGAGCCATTGAGAAGTTCAAGGCCCGATTGGTGGCAAAGGGCTTTATGCAAGTGTCAGGTGTGGATGTGGGTGATGTGTATGCACCTGTGAGCAAGCACACCACCCTGCGAGCTCTGCTGGCACTGGCAGCTGCACGGGACATGGAGGTACATCAGATTGATGTTGAGGCTGCCTTTCTGAATGGCACGCTGCAGCCTGACGAAGTCATTCACATTCAGGAGCCAGAGGGGTTTGAAGAGGGCAGCCGTAACACTGTGTGCAGGCTGCAAAAGGCTCTGTATGGGCTAAGGCAGGCACCTCGTGCATGGCATGCTAAGCTGAAGCAGGAACTTGAGGGCATGGGGTTTTGTGTCTCTGAGTCTGATCCTGCTCTGTTCATGCTGCCACGGCCATCTGGCACTGTTTATCTCCTTGTGTATGTAGACGATTGCTTGCTGTGCACAGAAAAGGGCGACTTTGACAGTCTGGACTTTGTCAAGCAGCGCCTGTCCTCTGTTTTTGGCATCAAGGACCTGGGTCAGACCAGGTGGTTCTTGGGCATGCAGATCAGCAGGAACAGGGCACAGGGCACACTGCAGCTTGACCAGCAGCAGTACATCAAAGAGCTACTCAGCACCTACAGCATGACTGAGGCACACAGCAAGGCAGTACCAATGGCACCAGGCACCAAGCTAGTTAAGGAGGGTGATGCCTTGGACACTGTGCACCACAGCTACAGTGCCCTGGTAGGTAGTCTGCTCTATCTGTCATGCTGCACAAGGCCTGATATTGCCTACGCAGTGGGAGCACTGGCACGGCATATGGCAGCACCAACACAGCAGCACTGGACAGCAGCCAAGGCAGTGCTCAGCTATCTCAAGAGCACAGCCAGCCAGGGGTTGGTTTTTGGGGGCAATGACAGCTTGCAAGGGTACTGTGATGCTGACTATGCAGGAGACAAAGACACTGCACGTAGCACCACTGGGTATGTATTCACTCTGCATGGTGCAGCCATCTCCTGGTCAAGCAGGCTGCAGCCCACCGTAGCCATGTCCACTGCAGAGGCAGAATACATGGCCGCATCAGGAGCTGTCAAGGAAGCAGTGTGGCTGAGGAAGCTCATGCAGAACCTAGGTTTGCCTGGCACATGTGTTAACATCATGTGTGACAACCAGGCTGCCTTGCAACTGCTGAACAACCCTATGGCCTCAGCACGATCCAAGCACATCAGCGTTCATCACCACTTTGCCAGGGAGCGAGCAGCTCGAGGGGAGGTAATGTTCACCTACTGCAGCACATCAGAGATGGTGGCAGATGTCATGACCAAGCCTCTGGCAGCAGTAAAGCTCGGGTATGCCAAAGAGGGCTGCGGGATCAGCAGCATGTAGACAGACACAGGCATGAATGCCTGAAACAGTCTGTCTGTATCTAGCCTGCTATAAGCACGGACTGGTTTGTGGTGTTGAGCAAGCACAGGCCTGTATGCCTGAAACAGCTAAAAGTTGAAGCTGTTTGCGTCTCAGTAGCTGTACACCTGAGTGGGAGTGTTGTGAATCATGCCCCGGTGCAGATCCTATCCTGCACCGGTGATAGGTCCAGCTGTCCAGCTTCTGAGTGACTCCGAGTGACAGTTGGTATTTAGCGTGGTGACAGGCTTGCGGTAGGCACCCTCGTCTGGTGTCTCGTCTGTCCCACGCTCTTCTACAGGTATGAGAGCCTGCCTCTGTGCCATGATCCAGGCTCTCGTTGTAATAACCCTCGTCTGGTGTCTCGTCTGTCCCACGCTCTTCTACAGGTTTGCCCCATACTGCTTCCTACAGGTGGTGGAAGCACTCGCAGAAAAGATCGCATTATAGGTGCCACCTAAGGGTACTTTTTTTTTTGATGGAAGGCTGCAGTTGCTCATAAGCAAGCCAACGCTGTTGAAAAAAAAAATCAACTCCAAGTGGCTGGCGAGATTCGAGCGTTGGCCTGTCGTGCCGTTTTGAGAGGCAACCAGTACTGGTTGAGGTCCAGTACTGGTTGCTAACCAGTACTGGACCTCAACCAGTACTGGTTGGCATCCAGTACTGGTTGCCATCCAGTACTGGTTGTCTGCTTTGGCAGAGTTAGGGCATGGAGATATCAAAGTTTCCGCGTATCACATTCAAGCCTTCCCAATAGTACTACTTGCATCGCTGGTCTTAGCGCTTCGCTGGAAGCTCCCCAACGGCTGTCTACGTCGATGTGCGAAGTGCGATGTCCAGTCGATGTGCGCTACAATGTGCGCTTGTGATGGGTTGACAACTCTCAATACTGCCTAGTCTTTCTGACGTGCGATGTCTAGTCGATGTGCGCTATCATGTGCGCTTGTAATGGGTTAACATCTCTCTATAATGTCAAGTCCTATGGATGAAGCGAGTATGCTTACAGACAATTGGATGATAGCTGAAGGGTAGGGCTAAGGACTGAGGTCAGGGCTGGGAGCCTTGGTTAGGTACTGTATAGGCACCGAGGACAACACGCTGTAACACATTGCATGTGCTATCACTCACTAAGCAATGTCATTGAGATTACTATGTACGTGTGTTTGTTATCACTGTCACTAACATTACATAGTACACTGTTTCGCATGCTATGCAGTATGCTATGTAGCATCAACCTCATTCAACACTCCATCCGTCCTCTATCTCATTCCCTTATAATGCAAGGCGACCTCAATGTGATATTCCAGCGACCAGTGGCTGGCTGTGACCAGTACTGGCTGGCTGGCTGTGACCAGTACTGGCTGGCTGACCAGTACTGGCTGGCTGGCTGTGACCAGTACTGGCTGGCTGACCAGTACTGGCTGGCTGGCTGTGACCAGTACTGGCTGGCTGGCTGTGACGAGTACTGGCTGGCTGGCTGTGACCAATACTGGTGGGCTGACCAGTACTGGCTGGCTGACCAGTACTGGCTGGCTGACCAGTACTGGCTGGCTGGCTGTGACCAGTACTGGCTGGCTGACCAGTACTGGCTGGCTGGCTGTGACCAGTACTGGTTGGCTGACCAGTACTGGCTGGCTGGCTGTGACCAGTACTGGCTGGCTGTGACCAGTACTGGCTGGCTGACCAGTACTGGCTGGCTGGCTGTGACCAGTACTGGCTGGCTGACCAGTACTGGCTGGCTGGCTGTGACCAGTACTGGCTGGCTGACCAGTACTGGCTGGCTGGCTGTGACCAGTACTGGCTGGCTGGCTGTGACCAGTACTGGCTGGCTGGCTGTGACCAGTACTGGTGGCTGACCAGTACTGGCTGGCTGATCAGTACTGGCTGGCTGACCAGTACTGGCTGGCTGGCTGTGACCAGTACTGGCTGGCTGTGACCAGTACTGGCTGGCTGACCAGTACTGGCTGGCTGGCTGTGACCAGTACTGGCTGGCTGTGACCAGTACTGGTTATCTGACCAGTACTGGCTGGCTGGCTGTGACCAGTACTGGCTGACTGACCAGTACTGGCTGGCTGGCTGTGACCAGTACTGGCTGGCTGTGACCAGTACTGGCTGGCTGACCAATACTAGCTGGCTGGCTGTGACCAGTACTGGCTGGCTGACCAGTACTGGCTGGCTGGCTGTGACCAGTACTGGTTGGCTGACCAGTACTGGCTGGCTGGCTGTGACCAGTACTGGTTGGCTGACCAGTACTGGCTGGCTGGCTGTGACCAGTACTGGCTGGCTGACCAGTACTGGCTGGCTGGTTGTGACCAGTACTGGCTGGCTGTGACCAGTACTGGCTGGCTATGACCAGTACTGGCTGGCTGGCTGTGACCAGTACTGGATGGCTGACCAGTACTGGCTGGCTGGCTGTGACCAGTACTGGCTGGCTGACCAGTACTGGCTGGCTGACCAGTACTGGCTGGCTGACCAGTACTGGCTGGCTGACCAGTACTGGCTGGCTGGCTGTGACCAGTACTGGTTGGCTGACCAGTACTGGCTGGCTGGCTGTGACCAGTACTGGTTGGCTGACCAGTACTGGCTGGCTGACCAGTACTGGCTGGCTGGCTGTGACCAGTACTGGATGGCTGACCAGTACTGGCTGGCTGGCTGTGACCAGTACTGGCTGGCTGACCAGTACTGGCTGGCTGACCAGTACCGGCTGGCTGACCAGTACTGGCTGGCTGACCAGTACTGGCTGGCTGGCTGTGACCAGTACTGGTTGGCTGACCAGTACTGGCTGGCTGGCTGTGACCAGTACTGGTTGGCTGACCAGTACTGGCTGGCTGACCAGTACTGGCTGGCTGGCTGTGACCAGTACTGGCTGGCTGACCAGTACTGGCTGGCTGGCTGTGACCAGTACTGGCTGGCTGACCAGTACTGGCTGGCTGGCTGTGACCAGTACTGGTTGGCTGACCAGTACTGGCTGGCTGGCTGTGACTAGTACTGGCTGGCTGGCCAGTACTGGCTGGCTGACCAGTACTGGCTGGCTGACCAGTACTGGCTGGCTGGCTGTGACCAGTTTTGGCTGGCTGTGACCAGTACTGGCTGGCTGACCAGTACTGGCTGGCTGGCTGTGACCAGTACTGGCTGGCTGACCAGTACTGGCTGGCTGGCTGTGACCAGTACTGGCTGGCTGGCTGTGACCAGTACTGGCTGGCTGGCTGTGACCAGTACTGGTTGGCTGACCAGTACTGGCTGGCTGACCAGTACTGGCTGGCTGACCAGTACTGGCTGGCTGGCTGTGACCAGTACTGGCTGGCTGACCAGTACTGGCTGGCTGGCTGTGACCAGTACTGGCTGGCTGACCAGTACTGGCTGGCTGGCTGTGACCAGTACTGGTTGGCTGACCAGTACTGGCTGGCTGGCTGTGACCAGTACTGGCTGGCTGGCCAGTACTGGCTGGCTGACCAGTACTGGCTGGCTGACCAGTACTGGCTGGCTGGCTGTGACCAGTTTTGGCTGGCTGTGACCAGTACTGGCTGGCTGACCAGTACTGGCTGGCTGGCTGTGACCAGTACTGGCTGGGGCAGAAACAGCAGGGGGGCAGGGGGGCAGGGGGGCTGCAGCAGCAGACAGTAGGCAGCAGATAGTAGGCGCAACCAGCGCTGGTGCCCCCCCATTCAGCAGCAGGGTTACAGCAGCAGCAGCAGTAGCGGGGCAGTAACAGCAGTAGGGGGGCATCATCAGCAGCAGGGGGGCAGGGGGGCAGCAGCAGCAGCAGCAGCAGCAGCAGCAGCAGCAGCAGCAGCAGCAGGAGTAGGGGGTCAGGGGGGCTGCAGCAGCAAGGGGTCAGGGGGGCTGCAGCAGCAGGGGGGCAGGGGGGCTGCAGCAGCAGGGGAGGTGACCCATCAGACCTGCAACCAAGGGGCGTGCACATGAGGTAGGGTGACCAGGTTGGGCACTCTGTTAGCTATCACCGTGGCCTCACCTTTGTGGTCCTCCTGGCCTCCTACCTGCTCACACCAGGCAACATATCCCATGCGCCAGTGGGGTGGGGCTGCGGTGGGGTGTGTAGTAGGGTGAAGGGAAGGGAAGGTGGGATGAGGTGGGGGCTGCGATGCCACGTCAATCGTAGGGTGGGAGAGGGGAAGGGTAGGCTTGACAAGCATGGGAGAGAGGGAGAGGGGGAAGGGAGGGGGTGGGGGTGGTGGTGGTGGTGGCAAGAGGGTGGATGGGGTGGGCTTTCTCTTGGCTGCTGGGATGTCAGGGGAGAGGTGATGGGGAGGGGGGAAATGGGGGTGGGGAGAGGTGGATGTGGAGGGACGACAAGCTGGGCGATGGTGGTGGGCGTGGGAAAGGGGAGGAAAAGGGGAAGGGTGCGACGATCAACCCTGCAGCGGGACAAGGGGCATGCTAGCGGTTAGTGTAGGTACAGGGTGCCACATACATGCACTCACCTTTTGCTGGAAGGGGGTGTAAATGCGTGTAGGTGGTGAGGGTGAGGAGGCGGAGGGGGGGGAAGGCTGCTGCTGTTGACAGGTAACGGAGGGGGTAATGGGACCCAGAAGGGGACGGGATGATAGAGAAGGGAAGGGGGGGTCCATGGGGAGGGCGAGAGAAGTGGGGAAGAAGGGAGGGAGGGCATTGATAGTCTCAGGTGTAGGCGCACAAGACCTGCAGCAACAGTGTGACGATTTGTCAACGGAAGCAAACATGGGACATGGGTACTGGATGCACTCACCAATAAAGTAGGGAGATAGTAGAGCTGGCAGATGGAGGGGCAGGTGTAGCAGCCATCCATTACAACACACCATTCTTTGTCCTCACCTCAGTAGGAAGCGCAGGGTGGGAGAGTAGGGCTGGGCTGGGCTGGGCGTGTCCTTGCTGCTTGCTGCTCAGGTGAGGGTGAGGGTGAGGGTAAGAAGGTGGGGGGTGGGAGGGAGGGGAGCTGCTGCGCCATGTTGGCTCCCTGTTGGCCTTACCTTGGAGTGGTCTAACCTTGGAGTGGTGTTGTTAGTGGTGGGGGTGAAAGAGCCAAGGTAGGGTTGAGCGTCAAGGGTGGGATGGGCTCTCTGGGGTAGTCTGCTGGGGTAAGGGAGGGGGCTGGGATGTCAGGGGGGAGGTGACGGGGAGGGGGGAAGCGGGGGTTGGGGAGAGGTGAAAGTGGAATTGGTGGGACAGGGTAGGGAAGGGGACTTGTAGCCACCTGTAGAGACCTGGGGAGGGAGGGAGGGAGGGAGGGAGGGAGGGGGGGAGGAAGGGGAGTGAAAGGGGAAGGAGGGTAAAGGGATGTGGACCTGCGGCAAGGAGGTGACGGGTTATCAAAGGATGTATTTGATGCACAAGGGGCAGGGAAGATGGGCTCGGAGATGGTGGATACATGTCATGGCAAAAAGGTGGGTCGCTGCATGTGAAGCGCTACATTACCTCGCATGGCATTCGCTACGCGCAAAGCGTGGCGAGGTAATGCACCGTGTACTTGGCGTGGTCTGAGTTGGCTGAGACGGCTGTTGGCTAAGATCTCGAGGTTGCGAGATTGGCTAGGAGGCTGGCCTCTACATGAGATGTGGCTGCCTGGCTGCACTGTTGCTGCCTGGCTGCGATGTGGCGATGTGGCGATGTTGCGTGGTCTGCAAGGGAAGGCCGCCTGGCTACCTAGATGCGGGTCGCGAAATGAGGGCAACGAGGCTGCAGGGCTGCGAGGTGGACTTCTTGGCGCTGTCCTGTAACCCTATCCTCAACGCTAAGTCATTTGCTGCCACCAGCTGCGGCTACGTTCCTAGCATGACTAGAATCGACGCGTTATTGACTACGGCGTGTACTGGGCGCATTTTTAGTTTTTCATATCTCATGTCTAACATCTCCGTGCCGCCATTGACGCCCCTTCGCATCCCCACCCCACCCCGCCACCGATACCTAGGCCGGAATAGGCCAAAGGTTTTGCGCATTGCATCCACGACTCAATCTCGCAGCCAGTCTTGCAGCCTCGCTGCCCTCGAATCGCGACCCGCATCTGGTGGGCATTTCCGCAGCCAGCCAGCCTCGTAGACATTTTCACAGCCACGCAGCGCCGAACCTCGCAACTAGTGTTACATGCCTAGCCACGAAGCGCTTACTCCTGCTTCCAGCCAAACCATTGCCATGCCCCTTCTTTGCAGCAGGTCTGACGGTCAAAGTCTCTTTCCCCTTCCCTTTCCTTCCCCTCCTCTCTTACTTCCTCTCATCCAGCAGCCCTCATCAAAAGCATGCCAGACGGCTGCATGAGGAGGCAAAGTAACGGAACAATTTTTCACCCCCCCCTCTCCCTGATCTTGACGGACAGGTTGAGACTACCCACCCCACCCTACCATTCCCTTCCCCATCCCACGAGGTGAGCCTGCATTCCTTGCTGTCTGCCATCGCAAGCACGTACCTTGTGTTTACTGCAGGTCAGAGTCACTGCTGCCTCTCGCCCCTTCCCCCTAACTTATCACCACCACCTCCAACTCCGCCACCTCCCCTCTTTCTCCCCTCCCCTCCCCCTCCCCCCATACCCGGCTGCCCCCTCCCTACCCTACCCAGCAGCCAGGAGCAAGGCTTTTCCACCACCTCCCCTTACCCCTCCCCATCGCAACCACCCTCTCCCCTCCCCATCGCAACCTCTTCCCCCCTTCCTTTCCACGCATCCTCCATGTGCCAGTCCCTTCCATTTGACATGACATCGCTGCCCTCACCCCACCACCAACTTCTCCTCACCCCCCACCATCTTTGCGCAACCCTCGTCCCACTTCCCCATCACAAAGATTAATGTAAGAGCAAACAAGGAGCATGGAGCAGCAGTGTCCCTAATTACCCTACAGTGCGCCTACACCTGAGACTATCAATGCCCTCCCTCCCTTCTTCCCCACTTCTCTCGCCCTCCCCATGGACCTCCCCTTCCCTTCCCTCCCCTTCCTCCTCTACCTCCCCTCCCCCGCTTCTCAATCATCCCGTCGCCCTCTGGGTCCCATTACCCCCTCCGTTACCTCTCAACAGCAACAGCCTTCCTCCCCCTCCGCCTCCTCACCCTCACCATCTACACGCATATACACCCCATTCCAGCAAAAGGTGAGTGCATGTATGTGGCACCCTGTACCTACACGCTAGCATGCCCCTTGTCCCGCTGCAGGGTTGATCGTCGCACCCTCCCCATCCCTTTCCTCCCCTTTCCCACGCCCACCACCAACGCCCAACTTGTCTTTCCTCCACTTCCACCTCTACCCACCCCCCACTTCCCCCCTCCCCGTCACCTCTCCCCTGACATCCCAGCAGCCAAGAGAAAGCCCACCCCATCCACCCTCTTGCCACCACCACCACCACCCCCTCCCTTCCCCCTCTCCCTCCCATACTTGTCAAGCCTACCGTCCCCTTCTTCCACCCTCCGCTATGTGGCATCGCAGCCCCCACCACCGCAGTCCCACCCCAATGGCGCATGGCATATGTTGCCTGGTGTGAGCAGGTAGGAGGTGATAGCTAACACAGTGCCCAACCTGGTCACCCTACCTCACGTGCACACCCCTTGGTTGCAGGTCTGATGGGTACCTCCCCTCCCTACCCCACATCCCTGCAACCTGCAGCCTGCAAGCTGCAGCCACAGCTATGTGAGGCAGCCTTGAGCCATGCCCATCTATTGTTCTTTGCATGCAGTAGGAGCACGAAAAGTGTACCATAGCGTGCCTCCTCTGCTCACCTTGCCAGGCAAGTGCCACTCCATCTCAACCACCCCACCCCACCCCACCTACACTGGTTGCCAGCCACAGCCAGCCAGTCACAGCCACAGCCAGCCACGGCCAGCCACAGCCAGCCACAGCCAGCCAGTCACAGCCAGTCACAGCCAGCCAGCCAGTACTGGTCACAGCCAGCCAGCCAGTACTGGTCACAGCCAGCCAGCCAATACTGGTCACAGCCAGCCAGTACTGGTCATAGCCAGCCAGTACTGGTCACAGCTAGCCAGTAGTGGTCACAGCCAGCCAGTACTGGTCACAGCCAGCCAGCCAGTACTGGTCACAGCCAGCCAGCCAGTACTGGTCATAGCCAGCCAGTACTGGTCACAGCCAGCCAGTACTGGTCACAGCCAGCCAGCCAGTACTGGTCACAGCCAGCCAGCCAGTACTGGTCACAGCCAGCCAGCCAGTACTGGTCACAGCCAGCCAGTACTGGTCACAGCCAGCCAGCCAGCCAGTACTGGTCACAGCCAGCCAGCCAGTACTGGTCACAGCCAGCCAGTCAGTACTGGTCATAGCCAGCCAGTACTGGTCACAGCCAGCCAGTACTGGTCACAGCCAGCCAGCCAGTATTGGTCACAGCCAGCCAGCCAGTACTGGTCATAGCCATCCAGTACTGGTCACAGCCAGCCAGTACTGGTCACAGCCAGCCAGCCAGTACTGGTCACAGCAAGCCAGCCAGTACTGGTCACAGCCAGCCAGCCAGTACTGGTCACAGCTACACTCACGATAAATAAGGCCGACGCGAGGGCCTTTTTTGCATCGGAAGGACTTTCTGCTCCGATAGAACGAAAGAGCGTTGAGTTTAAGGGGGGCCTCGCTCTTGAATGAAGTCCTAACTCGCAGCGGTTGCGAAGATACATCGATCCGCGCGCGAGGTACCCCCCCCTTTTTGGGAATCTGTGCAGATGTCGGTTAAATGAGCATGTCATCTGTGCAGCTGCATGTCGATGCCTTTAGGAAAAGCGACATCTGTGCAGATGCCGATTATTAAATCTGTGCAGATGCTAATAAAGGCGACATCTGTGCAGATGCCGGTAATTAAATCTGTGCAGATGCATAAAAGGGCGACATCTGTGCAGATGCCGGTTATGATTTAAGGGCGACATCTGTGCAGATGCATATAAGGGCGGCATCTGTGCAGATGCCAATAAATAATCTGTGCAGATGCATAAAAGGGCGACATCTGTGCAGATGCCGGTTATAATCTAAGGACAACATCTGTGCAGATGCATATAAAGGCAACATCTGTGCAGATGCCAATAATTAAATCTGTGCAGATGCATAAAAGGGCGACATCTGTGCAGATGCCGGTTATAATTTAAGGACGACATCTGTGCAGATGCTAAGAAAGGCGACATCTGTGTAGATGCCGGTAATTAAATCTGTGCAGATGCATAAAAGGGCGACATCTGTGCAGATGCCGGTTATGATTTAAGGGCGACATCTGTGCAGATGCATATAAGGGCGGCATCTGTGCAGATGCCAATAAAAAAATCTGTGCAGATGCATAAAAGGGCGACATCTGTGCAGATGCCGGTTATGATTTAAGGGCGACATCTGTGCAGATGCATATAAGGGCGGCATCTGTGCAGATGCCAATAATAAAATCTGTGCAGATGCATAAAAGGGCGACATCTGTGCAGATGCCGGTTATAATTTAAGGACGACATCTGTGCAGATGCCGACAATGTCGACATCTGCACAGATGAATACCTCGACATCTGCACAGATGCCAAGTAGTGCAGCTGTGCACATGAAGAAAAGGCTTGCATAAAGGAAGCCAAGGAACCGCGAAGGAAGCAAAGTCACCGCAAAGGAATCAAGACTCTTCCATTATTCAACAATCTGTGTGATATCTGCATGAAGTTTTCGCAAAGGTGGCGCGAAGGAAGCCAAGGAACCGCGAAGGAGCTTAGATTGCCCCATATAGCAGCAATGAGCAGCCAGGAGCAGCCAACAAAAATCGTCGCCAAAAGGCTAGCTACGAGCCAGCCAGCCGCTTGGGCGACCAGATGCCATCAGGTTAAGCGATAGGATCAAGATATAGCGACAGAAAACGGAAGGAGGTGCAGCGATGTCGCGCCACAGCGATGCAAAGATGCGGCAAATGCATGAGGTGCAACTAGGACACGTAGCCCGAAGCCTGTGAGACGGAGCGGAGGAGGAGTGGAGGAGCCCGGAGGCGGTCAGGAGCCATGCATGAGACGAAGCTGGGTGCACTTGAAACAAAGTCGGGTGCACCCACACAAACCCCACTCTAGCGAATGGTGAGTATTTTATCTTGCAGTCATGTGGCTCCAAGTACCTTGCCTGACTATTTGCCAACCACTTGATTGCTGCAGGTTCAATGGTCCCAACCTCCCCTTCCCTACACCCAGCCCAGCCCAGCCCAGCCCAGCCCAGCCCAGCCCAGCCCAGCCCAGCCCAGCCCAGCTCAGCCCAGCCCGACCCGGCCCAGCCCATCTCCGTCACCTCCCCTCCCTACCCCTACCTATCATCTCACATCCCTCACCCCACATCACAACTTTGACCGCCTGTCATGACCTTGTTGTTGTTTGCAGGTTCTAGTGGCCACACCCAGGAGCAGCCAGGAGCTGCAGCCATGGAGGCGCTGCCAGGTAGGTATAGAAGTGGCGCTAGCAAAGTGTGAGTGGCCAGCCCTTGCACATGAGTGGTCCGCTGCCCAGCCTAACCCGCAAAGGTGCCCATTGTTTACTGCAGGTCCCACGTTCAGCCCTTCCCCCTTCCCCCTTCCCCCTTCCCCCTTCCCCCTTCCCCCTTCCCCCTTCCCCCTTCCCCCTTCCCCCTTCCCCCTTCCCCCTTCCCCCTTCCCCCTTCCCCCTTCCCCCTTCCCCCTTCCCCCTTCCCCCTTCCCCCTTCCCCCTTCCCCCTACCCCCCTTCCCCCCCCTTCCCCCTTCCCATCCCTGTCCCACCACCTCCAAGTTTGCCACCCCACCTACCTCCCCCCTTTCCCACCCCCCGCCCCACAACGCACGCACGACGCTGCAACCCTCTCCCTACCCTACCCTTGGCGTAGCAACCCTCTCCCTACCCTACCCTTGGCGTAGCAATCTGGAGCGGGCAACACGGAGCGGGCAGCTTGGAGTGGGATCCCGTAGTAGCAGCCCACCCAGCCCACCCTGGCCATGCCATGCCCACACACCGCAATGACCCTACCCATCCCTCTCCAAAGGGGACGATAGCTTGATGGTATAGCACTTGGGTGGTTGTCAGCCCGTGCTTGTTGTGCGACATGGCATAGGTGTAGGTGTGGTAGGTGGGCGTCAATGGTAGTGTGGTGGGTCAAGGATAGCGGGAGCACGTAAGAGGAGCCTATGAAATTGCACCCGGTGTAGTACATTACCAAGGAGAGTGTAGCATCACCCTTGTTGTAGCGTCCATACTCGTTGTCATCTTGCCGCCTTGTTGCAATGTTGTTGTGTTGTCATTGTGGTGTGGTGTGGTGTGGTGTGGTGTGGTGTGGTGTGTCGTTGTGTTCTTGTGTTGTCACCATGGTGTGGTGTGGTGGTGGTGTTGTTGGTGTTGTTGTTGTTGATGTCATTGTTGGTGTTGTATGGTGTTGTCACCTTGTCACCTTATGCGGAGGTGTTGCAAGTCGTTGATGCATTAATGCATATGCTTAGCATTCCCATAGGGAGGTGTCTCGGGGTGATGGTGGACTAAGACATGTGTATAGGAGTAGCGTAGTGAGGTGTTGCGGGATGTTTGGGTGTTGAACATGTGTTTTGCGGGGGTGTTGCGGGGTGTTTGGGTGTCAATACATGTGTTTTGCGGGGGTGTAGCGAGGTGTTGCGGGGTGTTTGGTCGTCAATGCATGTGTTTTGCGGGGGTGTAGCGAGGTGTTGCGGGGTGTTTGGTGGTCAATACATGTGTTTTGCGGGGATGTTGCGGGATGTTTGGGTGTCAATACATGTGTTTTGCGGATGTAAGAGTCGATGAAATAGTCGACATCTGTGCAGATGAAGCCACGACATCTGCACAGCCAAGCCGCGATTGTAAAAGTCGACATCTGTGCAGATGCTATAGACAACATCTGCACAGCCAAGGCTCGAATGTAATAGTCGACATCTGTGCAGATGTCGTTGTCAGCAGCTGCACAGATGTTGGTCGCGGTATACGACATCTGTGCAGATGTCGACTTCCCGCAGCTGCACAGATGTCGACATCGCCTGCATCTGTGCAGATGTCGACTATCAGCAGCTGTGCAGATAAAGGACAACCGACATCTGTGCAGATTGCTTGGTTGAGAAATTCGCGGCCCATTTGCGTCGCAACGGATGCACGGAGTTACGTAAGACTTATACCGTTCGAACGGCCTTCTACTCCTCTTTCCAATGAGCTATGGTCGGTCCAATCGCGACCGGTCCTTGTTTATCGTGAGTGTAGCCAGTACTGGTCACAGCCAGCCAGCCAGTACTGGTCACAGCTAGCCAGTACTGGTCACAGCCAGCCAGCCAGCCAGTACTGGTCACAGCCAGCCAGCCAGTACTGGTCACAGCCAGCCAGTACTGGTCACAGCCAGCCAGTACTGGTCACAGCCAGTCAGCCAGTACTGGTCACAGCCAGCAAGCACTGGTCACAGCCAGCCAGCCAGGTGTCTAATGTGTGTCATGCATTGCATTCATTGGGTACAGTAGTGCATTGTATGTAAGATGACACTGTGTCACTTTGCAGGGGTTGGAGCATGGACGAGTACCTTCATTACATCAAGGTCGCTGGAAGAGGGCATTGACATAGGTCAACCAACACATGAGATTGTGGAGGGTGTTGGTTGACGCTACATAGCTTGAGGGTTGTGCGGCGCTGTGTACTATGTAACTATGTGATAACAAGGAGTGGGGCATAGCATATGCATGTGGTTATAGCATGTTGTCCTCATGGTTATATGTACTCTGTATACTTTGCAATATCTGTAGCTCAGTATCACGTGTAAGTACACCCAACGGCTCTAGCCTAACGTGTAATAACCTCCAACTTGGCAATCGTTACCGAGCAAGCCCCTTCCTTCAGCCCTTCACCCAGCCCTTCAGCACTTGAGGGGGTCACACAGTAATGGATGGGTGTCACACAGCAATGGATGATGGTCACAAAGTGTGTTGTCGCTGCCCCCCTAGTGTTGCTGCCCCACATGGTGCAATTGTTGATGTTGCTGTTGCTGCTGTCGCTGCCCCCTCGTTGCCGCTGCCCCGCTGCCCCCCTGCCCTCCTGCTGCTGCCGTTGCTGCCCCCCTGCCCCCTTGCTCCTGATGCTGCCCCCCTGCCCCCCCTGTTGCTGCTGCTGCTGGCCCCCAGCCCCCAAGCTCCTGCAGTTCCATGCCCCCCTGCTGCTGCTGCAGCCCCCAGCCCCCCTGCCGCTGCTGCCCCCCAGCCACCCTGCTGCTGCTACTGCTGCCCCCCTGCCTCCCTGCTGCTGCTGCTGCTGCTGCTGCTGCCCCCCTGCCCCTGTGCTGCTGCTGCTGCTGCCCCCCTTCCCCCTGCTGCTGCTGGCGGCCCCCTACCCCAAGCTCGTGCAGTCAGCCAGTACTGGTTGGGTGTCAGCCAGTACTGGTTGGGGGTCAGCCGATATTGGTTGGGAGTCAGCGAGTATTGGTTGGGGGTGGACCAGTATCGGTTGGGGGTGGACCAGTATCGGTTGGGGGTGGACCAGTACTGGTTGGGGGTGAACCAGTACTGGTTAGGGGAGGACCAGTACTGGTTGGGGGTGGACCAGTACTGGTTGGGGGTGGACCAGTACTGGTTGGGGGGTGGACCAGTACTGGTTGGGAGAGGACCAGTACTGGTTGGGGGTGGACCAGTACTGGTTGGGGGTGGACCAGTACTGGTTGGGGGTGGACCAGTACTGGTTGGGGGTGGACCAGTACTGGTTGGGGGGTGGACCAGTACTAGTTGGGAGAGGACCAGTACTGGTTGGGGGTGGACCAGTACTGGTTAGGGGTGGACCAGTACTGGTTGGGGGGCGAACCAGTACTGGTTAGGGGAGGACCAGTACTGGTTGGGGGTGGACCAGTACTGGTTGGGGGTGGACCAGTACTGGTTGGGGGGTGGACCAGTACTGGTTGGGAGAGGACCAGTACTGGTTGGGGGTGGACCAGTACTGGTTGGGGGTGGACCAGTACTGGTTGGGGGATGGACCAGTACTGGTTGGGGGTGGACCAGTACTGGTTAGGGGTGGACCAGTACTGGTTGGGGGTGGACCAGTACTGGTTGGGGGCGAACCAGTACTGGTTAGGGGAGGACCAGTACTGGTTGGGGGTGGACCAGTACTGGTTGGGGGTGGACCAGTACTGGTTGGGGGATGGACCAGTACTGGTTGGGAGAGGACCAGTACTGGTTGGGGGTGGACCAGTACTGGTTGGGGGTGGACCAGTACTGGTTGGGGGTGGACCAGTACTGGTTGGGGGTGGACCAGTACTGGTTGGGGGTGGACCAGTACTGGTTGGGGGGTGGACCAGTACTAGTTGGGAGAGGACCAGTACTGGTTGGGGGTGGACCAGTACTGGTTAGGGGTGGACCAGTACTGGTTGGGGGTGGACCAGTACTAGTTGGGAGAGGACCAGTACTGGTTGGGGGTGGACCAGTACTGGTTAGGGGTGGACCAGTACTGGTTGGGGGTGAACCAGTACTGGTTGGGGGTGGACAAGTACTGGTTGGGGGCGAACCAGTACTGGTTAGGGGAGGACCAGTACTGGTTGGGGGTGGACCAGTACTGGTTGGGGGTGGACCAGTATCGGTTGGGGGTGGACCAGTACTGGTTGGGGGTGGACCAGTACTGGTTAGGGGAGGACCAGTACTGGTTGGGGGTGGACCAGTACTGGTTGGGGGTGGACCAGTACTGGTTGGGGGATGGACCAGTACTGGTTGGGAGAGGACCAGTACTGGTTGGGGGTGGACCAGTACTGGTTGGGGGTGGACCAGTACTGGTTGGGGGTGGACCAGTACTGGTTGGGGGTGGACCAGTACTGGTTGGGGGTGGACCAGTACTGGTTGGGGGGTGGACCAGTACTAGTTGGGAGAGGACCAGTACTGGTTGGGGGTGGACCAGTACTGGTTGGGGGTGAACCAGTACTGGTTGGGGGTGGACCAGTACTGGTTGGGGGTGCACCAGTACTGGTTGGGGGTGGACCAGTACTGGTTGGGGGCGAACCAGTACTGGTTGGGGGAGGACCAGTACTGGTTGGGGGTGGACCAGTACTGGTTGGGGGTGGACCAGTACTGGTTGGGGGATGGACCAGTACTGGTTGGGAGAGGACCAGTACTGGTTGGGGGTGGACCAGTACTGGTTGGGGGTGGACCAGTACTGGTTGGGGGTGGACCAGTACTGGTTGGGGGTGGACCAGTACTGGTTGGGGGTGGACCAGTACTGGTTGGGGGTGAACCAGTACTGGTTGGGGGCGAACCAGTACTGGTTGGGAGAGGACCAGTACTGGTTGGATGTGGACAAGTACTGGTTGGGGGTGGACCAGTACTGGTTGGGGGTGGACCAGTACTGGTTGGGGGTGGACCAGTACTGGTTGGGGGGTGGACCAGTACTGGTTGGGAGAGGACCAGTACTGGTTGGGGGTGGACCAGTACTGGTTTGGGGTGGACTGTTGCGTTGGAATAGGTGCTCGCGAGATGTTAGTGGTGCACATCCGGTGCATTATATACCCACGTAACATTCCTCCCCGCCTATTGGGGTCCGTCCTCGGGCCCTTAGCTCTACAAGGCCTTGCCTTGGGCGTTTCGGTGCACACGAGTGAGCGAAACCCCATCCAGGTAATCTTTCTACCGGATGTGGGAGAGACACCACGCAATTTCCAAGGATCGAACCCGTGTCCTCTCGACACATTGGGTATCGGTCGGAAACCAATGTTGCGTTGGAATAGGTGCTCGCGAGATGTTAGTGGTGCACATCCGGTGCATTATATACCCACGTAACATGGACCAGTACTGGTTGGGGGTGAACCAGTACTGGTTGGGGGTGAACCAGTACTGGTTTCGGGGTGAACCAGTACTGGTTGGGGGTGAACCAGTACTGGTTGGTGGTGAACCAGTACTGGGGGGGGGGGGTAAACCAGTACTGGTTGGGGGTGAACCAGTACTGGTTGGGGGTGAACCAGTACTGGTTGGGGGTGGACCAGTACTGGTTTTCTCGTATCTCCTCAGCCCGATTTTTCCTCGATTTTAGGTTTACACCCCCATTCTTAGAACCGCTAAAAAATACAATCTATCAAGCCACTTTGTCAAAAAATTCAACTTTTCTCATGAACTTTTCTGCGAGTGAGGCAGCCGGGACACCGTCATGCAGCTGAGCAAAGGCTGCCTGTGCTGCACTGTGCGTGATGACCTCATCCAAGCCTTATACCGGCTAGTGGGTGGGGCTGCTTGTCAGGCGGTCAACTGCCCCACACAGCGGCACTGCCCCCAGCATCCGGGCAACCAGACGACTCTGCAGCTGACTCTGCTTCCCCACGTCGCACTATTGCATCTGTGAGGCTGCTGGCTGGCTGCAGTGTGAGGTGCAGCTTTGGCTGCTGCCTGATTTGCAGGACCTCAGTCAGGAAGGGAGCCAGTTCACGAAGGTGTTGCCCAATGACGTCATGCTGAGTTGGGTACGTGAGCTGGATCCTTGGAACTACTCGCAGCAGAGCTGTGGCCAAGAGCTTGCTGGTCATGAAGACTGGCAGCCTTCTGCGTTCATCCAGCTGACTCAGGACTGCATCCAGTTGTTCCGCTGGCAGGCCCTGCAGGCCCTGCAAGTGCTGGCAACAGACGAAACATGGTCAGACGAGGGCGCAAGCTGCGGTTGCAACGGCAGCCAGCGGCACATGAGATGCGCAAGGGCAGCGAGCCATTGGATCCGTCGAGGAAATAAGGATGAGAAATGTATGATGAGCGCACCGTCACCGGTCGCCCTTCAATCCCCCGCCTAGACCGGAGCAGGCATCGTCAGACTCTGGTGTGTGGCCTGCATTGCGGCGCTTCTACTACCCTTGCTCCATCAGCTGGCACGTTGTGCTGTGCACCGTCACCGGTCGCCCTTCAATCCCCCTTCAACCGTAGCAGGTCCTTCAACCGTAGCGCCCTTCAACCGTAGCAGGTCACCCCCGCCATTGGCCGCACCCCTGATAAACTCCGACCGGTCTTTGAGAGTTTTACAGCGATTCTTGCGCAGAACGGTGCAGCTCATCAAAGCGAAGCTAGCGGGCTGCTCGGGCTGATGTGCACCTGTGCCGGGGCGGGCGGGGGTGCTGAGAGATTAGGTCGCGTTATGTTAGGAATAGCCTACTTGGGGCTGTGATCAGATTAGTGGGGGTGACCAGCAGGCATCGCCAGACTCTGCTGTGCATACCACCGTGAGTCAGCTGTGACACCCGTGAGAAAATGTTCGAATGGGCCAGCATGGGCCAACCAGGCCGACTCGTGCCGCGATTTTTGCACCCGCTTGCTGCATAGGTCTAGTCAGGGCTGTCCCTTGATTATTCCTTGCGCCCGCCAAAGTGGACCCCTCGAAGCAAAGCTTGTTTGGGTCATAGCTGGAAGTTTAGGGGTGCTGTGGTGAGCCCCACGTAGCCCCGTGCTCGAGTTGTGACCTTTTGCCGAACACATGTCGTCGGCCGTCTTGCTGGGTTAGCTGTCAGTAAGAACATTCCGCTTTTGTTCCGATGCGTAGCTGCAGAAATGAGCGCGTGAGCTTAACTAACCGTGGCCCCGACCGCGACCATGCAGGGCTGCTGCAAACCCGGCCCCCGGTCCAGCCTGGGCGAGTTCTGAATTGAAACTACACGGTCAGCTCCACTTTAGCATAAGGTACGCGATGGGTTAGGCTGCACCACAATGCTTTCAGTGAGTGAACAATGGCAGGGATTCATATCATGTCACACACTACGAGGTGTCACATGGCACATGTGTAACTAGTAGGCCTGAAACTTGTGTGGTGTGCTAACAGTGCTCATATCAACTCCCTGCCGTGATTTCATCTAAAGGTAAAATTGCAGGCAACTACAGCATAATTATAACCGCAGACTGCAATGCCATGGATGATGTCATTGCCCAACAATACATCCCATGCATCACTTGCTGTGTGTGCTCTGCAAGTGCATGCCTACGTTCCCAGATCCCCTTAAAGGCCGGTCCGTGCTGCTTGAGGGCATTGTGGTGAGATTAGACCGATGCGTTCTTTGCACGGTGTCGACTGCACCATGCGTGATAGGCAGATGGACCTGTCCGCCTGAAAGGTACGTGAAGAAGGTACTTACATTCTATGATTTGAATCTTAGCTTATCCAACAAAACATCTGCACCTGCACATCTGCACCTCCTCATCTTTACAATCACTACAGCTTTCTGCCATACCATCTGCCATCTTTGCATGCATGCATGCATGTCATGCACACAAGTCGTATGCAACACATGCAAAAATGCTCCCATGTGTGCATTGCATGTGTTGACAGTGTACCCGCCGCTGTTGTCAACCTATCCTCGCACCCGGTGCCCCTTCCCCACCCACCCCACCCTCCGACCTCCACCACCTCCCAAAACCGTCATCACAGTCCTCATGTGACCCGACACCCGCCCCGCCCATCCCAAGCACACGCGTGGACGCACTGCAGCGGGAGGTCATCAGGCTCAAAAAGCAGCTTGTCAGGGCAAAAGCCATGCGGTTACCACCTGTGGCCAGACTCGCCCTAGCCTACGTGCGCAATGAGTACCAAATGAGGCAGATCTTGCGCTCAGCGGGGCTCATGGCTGAGGGGCGTGGGCAGGAGGGGACCCAGGACAAGGATCATGAGCCACCAACGCCCCCTATGCGCTGCCTGGTTGTGCACCTTGAAACACCCCGAAGGGGTGCTGGCCCAAGGGGCAGGGTTGACCATGCACATTACCTGAGAGCCCTCGAGATGCAGGTGGACACCGGGCTGGTGGTCAACGCAATACCCAAGGCCTTGAAGGGCAGCTTTGCTGTCATGGCACCTGGGCAGCAGCTGGAGGTGTCTATCCCATGCGCCAGAAGTTACGGCAGAGCCTCTAAAGACATTGCCTTGACAGTCACCGAAGTACGCCCTAGCCTACGAAGTTGTTGAGATACGCAAACGCAGGATATGCACCTGCAATGCACACATAGCAGGTGCTGCATGTGGTGTGTTGTTGGGCAACGACATCATCCATAGCAATGGAGTCTGTGGTTGAAACTATGCTGTAATTGCCTGCAACATTACCTTTAGATGAAACTGCGGCAAGGGGTTGCTATGAGCACTGTCATATCACCACACAAGTTTCAGGCCTAAATGTTTCATGTGTGATGTGGTACTATTCCCTGCTAAGATGCACACACTGTATGCATCATCATGCAACCTAATCTATTGCGTACCTTGTGCCATGACGAGCAGACAGATATGTTTTCAGCTTAAAATTCGCTGAGGCTGGACAGGGGGCCGGGTTTGCAGCAGTTCTGCATGGTCGCAGTCGGGTCCACAATTATTGAGTCCCACGCGTTCATTTTAGCAGCTACGCAGCGAGACAAGAGCCAATGTTCTCACTGGCATCGTCGGTCGCTCCACTTGCAAGGAGCACGAAAGTCAGCGCTCAAGCGATTAGAAGCTTTGCGATGCGCATGGGGTCTATTGTACCGCACTCCGTCGACTGGACAGTTCTCTAGGCTACGCTTGGGTCAGATTCTTGGCAGGCTACGGAGGTGGACATCCGGCAGGGAGCTAACAGCGACGCGCTCAGCCCAGCGGTGCAAGTCTTACATGCTGGGATGGCCTGTACGTGAGATGCGAAAAACATTTGAATTTCCTCTGGACGTGTCACAGCTGACCGTGAGGCAATACAATCATGTTTGTGGGCATGCCGTTAGCTACAACTGGTGCTGGGTGCTGCCAGGCTGGCCGAGCCTGTGGTGAGTGCGTCTTCGATGCAATACTGTTATGGCTTCTTCTGTGTCATCTTCTGTGAGCCATCTTGCGCTGGGTGGCGCTAAGATCGAAGAAGGAGACTTGAGATGAGGGGTGTAGGTGTTAGTTGGGAACACCTGAGTGAAGGTGATGGGATGAGGGTGGAGGCACAGCAAGAGTGGTGATTGGACACAGGCTGCGAGTATTAAGACAAACTGTGCTAGCTAGCTGGATGGGGCGAGAGAGGTGGGTGTGGCAGTTGTTCGCTGACGCCAGTATGCTAAGTTCTGATATGAATGTTGCTAGTGCAGCCAATAGTGAAGGGACTCGCTGCTGCTGCTATCCACATCCTGCTCAATGTCTTCCAAACAGCGTAATAGTAGTAGTAGCACCGGAACTCAAAATCTACTTTTGGAACTCCAGAACGGAAACCCAGCTTGAGAAGAAAGCAAGCAATGCCTTGTCACACGCATGCCAACACCTGACATCTCTGTGAGAGCTGGCCAAGAACATCCAGGAATGCGCATGAACAGTGAAGAAGAAGTACTAGTCACACGCATGCCGACATCTGATGTGCCTGTGAGAGCTGGTTGGAGCAGCGGGGAATAGAGGGTACATGAGGCATCCACTGGCTGGCACTACAGGTGCCAGGCAGGGCACACCGCGTATCAACTTCACCACCATCAGGTTCATCTGGGTGATGGAGCAAAGCATCAAACATTACCAACTAGCACATGACCACGGCACATCATGGCAGTGCCGCCGCACCTCACGGCACACCTCAGCCCACCCCAACCAACTTGCAAGCCATCATGATGCAGTGTGGGGTAGCAGGGAGGGCACACAGCCATGCAGTGTGTCACCACTGTGTACTGAACTCAATGTCGGCAACCGGGAACAGCACTGCTAAGGCTTGCCGGTCGGCTAAGGAAAGACGTGCTTTGTGTACTCCCTCCACTACGATGCGCAGCGCCTTTGCGCAACGGCCTGTGCGCTGCATGAGAGGTTGGGCCCCTGCCGCTGACCCCTGCTGCCCGCCCTGCCCAGTGCTGCTGCCTGGCTCCCCTGCCATGATGTGCCCCTCAGGGCTGCTGCTGGCCAGGCTGGTGCTGGGCCCTGAGTGGCTGCTGCTGCTGGCCACAGTGGGGTGGGGGGGCTGCTGGTCGGCAGGGCAGATGTGGCTGAGGTACAGCTCAGTCAGCAGGTCCACAGTGGCCTTGCTCAGGCACAGGTTCCCATCCAGCACCAGCCCTGCCTTGTTGCGCTCACACATGTTGAGCTCAGCTGCAGCCAGCACCTCTATACTCGGTTCCTCGATGTCCCCGACTAGTTGAGTCAGGTGCAGAGGGTGGGTGAGGCTGTGTAGGGGCAGGTGGGCGGCTGTGACCCAGTCCATCGTGTGCACCCCCAGCTGCCTCCAGCTGCAGGCTGCGCTGGCCCGTGAGGAGGTCAGGCCAGAGAATGTCAAGAGCTTCAGGCGTGTGATCTGGGTGAGTGCCAGCAAGGCGTCCAGCTGCTCCTGGCCCTCCACATATTCATCCACCTCGAGGGTGTGCAGGCTGGGTAGATGAACCAGCGCTTGCAGCAGCTCCATGGGCCCTGGCCCAGTCTTTTTCCAGTTTCTGGACCTGTCAATGAGCCTTAGCTGCTGCAGCTGTGTCAAGCTGATCACAGCCGCTGCTACCCTGACCCAATCCCACTGCTCCATGCGCGAACTACGCACTGTCAGCTGAGTGAGGGTGGGAGGTAAGGGCACCAGTCCAGGCAGGAGCTCAGGCTCCCCGTACCCTGAGATACAAGCATCCAGGCTGAGTGTCTGCAACCTGCTGCCAATGAAGGGGGACCAGCCAAGCTGGTCTTCCTGTGCAAAGGTCTGCAGGTCTAGGTGCAGCAGCCGTGGCAACAGCAGGGAGTGGTTGAGGGCTTCTACGAGGGGACCGATGCGTTTGCTGACATCCTTGAAGGTCAGGCTCGTAAGGGAGGGGAAGGATGCGGCCAGGGCTGCGCTGAACTCAGGCTCCCATGGAAGATCCAAGAAGAAATGCCAGCTGATAGTCAGGCTGTCAACTGCCCCACACAGCGGCACTGCCCCAAGCGTCCAGGCAAGCAAACACTTTGTGTTTGGTGCTGCAACAGCTGGCTCTTCTATCCTCCATGGGTTAGGCTTAGGCCCGACGCGCATGGCTGGCTGCAGTGTAAGGTGCAGCTTTGGTTGCTGCCTGTTCCGCAGGACCTCAGTAAGGAAGGAAGCCAGCTCACGAAGGTTTTGCCCAATGACGTCATGCTGAGTTGGGTAGGTGAGCTGGATCCTTGGAACTACTCGCAGCAGAGCTGTGGCCAGGAGCTTGCTGGTCATGAAGACTGGCAGCCTACTGCTTGGATCCAGCTGGCGGAGGACTGCATCTAGGAGTTCCGCTGGCAGGCCCTGCAGGCCCTGCAACTGCTGGCCCTTAATCACATCGCCTCCTGACTCCTCCATCAGGCCTACATCGCCATGAAACATAGCAAAGCACGACGATGAGTACTGCAGAGTTTAGGACTGTTGGTGCACGGCAAGACCTACCTGCTGCAGGTAGTCAGCGGCAAGCCCACAGGACAGGACAGGATAGGACCTGGAAGTAGAAGAGATGTTCCGATGCTTTGAGCCTGCAACGGGTATGTACGAAGACCTTACATGCGCCTGTTACGCACCGGCCGTGTCGTGTACGGCGAACAAAGCCCCAGTAACCAATAAGGTACTCAGCGACGGAGACTCATCGCTGTGGTGCGCGCACTGGCCCTTGCAGTGCATTCAGCATCATTGTTGTTGTGTGACCAGAATCATGGTTGTTTGCTGATAAGCAGCGGCGCAGCTCTGTGTTGATAGGAGGTGTATTACTGACATACTACAAGGCGCTCCAGTAATCATTACAGGTATGCGTGATGAGTGAATCTGCCCTTGACACAGAGCTCGTTGTCTATAGCTCCGTCATGCGCAGCGGTGTCTTGAAAGTGGGCAAGCGGCCGGCGATGTTGCGCTGTAGCTACGTGCTCCGTGCATGAACCCATGGCACTAGATCATGCATGACATGGTTGTGTGCTTAGGATGGTTTTCAAGCAGCCAACAGAGTTGCGAGGGTCCTGCCCCTAAGCATGAAGCCCCTGCCCTACAACACCTGCACAATGTCACCTGCAGTAATGCCTAAGGATCGTCCCATCTACGTAGATATAAATGGCAGATTAGATGGATAGATTAGATCTAACATGCCGGGCTAACGTTAGACCGTCTAAATTAGTCTAACGTTAGATGGGTCGGGACGATCCCTCGTAATGGCACGCTGTCGCCATGGATGTCGTCACAGTTATCAGAGGCTGTTGTACGGTAGCCCTCAAAACAACCAATATTAGCCAGTAACTCTTGATTTGAAGGGTGAATAGAAACCAATGTGTATTGTATTCTGGCAATTGTATTCTGGCAATTACCAGCCTATGATGCGGCAATTGCATACTAGAGCATGACCCGGTTTGTTAACCCAAAGCTAAGTAGTAGATAGTGGAAGCGCCGGTAGTTTTAGGTGCCCTAAAAACGCGAGGCCGAGGCGCTGGAGCGTAACAGCTCGAGACCGAAGCCAGCAGCCGCGGAGCGGCTGCTGGCTGAGGTCGAGAGCTGTTACGCTCCAGCGCCGAGGCCGAAAGTTAACAAATTGTTAACACGACCGCCAGGTCGCGCTCCGCAGTCGCGATGGAAGGCGAAGCAACCGCGACCCCAATCTTCGAACACGCAGCCTTTCCGCAAGGTACAAGTTTCCGCAAAGCTACAGTGCTCGGCCGGTGTTTCATTATGATGTAACTCTGCTTGGAGCAGGCCAAGGCTGGTCGGCTGTAGCTTTGGGGGTTGGCTGTAGCTTTGGGGGCGATGTTTTTACATGGCGACGAACAAGGACGCTATTGTCCCGGTAGTTGGGGTGGTGGCAAGGATGATGGCGTCAAGCATCGCAAGCGCAAATGCACAAAGTGCGCCGTGCAAGTCAGTCGTGCAAGTCAGTGCAAGTCAGGCTAACTAGTCAAGCACTAGCGGGACTAGCTAAGCATAGCGGGACCAGCTAAGCTCCGGGGGGCTACAGCTCTCTATGGCGCAGGCTCCAGGAGGCACATTAGTCGATGCTAGGCGCAACGAGCCGTGTAGGAAGTCGCTGCAACAAAAGGACCACAATGGCTGCGCGGCTCACTCAGCGGCTCACTCAGCGGCTTGCTTAGCGGCTCAGAGGCAAAGCCCACATCAACACCAATGTTCTCAATGAAGCCCATTGCCTGGCTCTTTAGATGTCGGGTGCGTACTTTGCTGCCTATTCGTGTATGTTATTTTTCCGGAAGACCTCTGCCAAACCCCCATCGCACTCCGGGTCGTCAGGGTGTTAGGCTCAAGGCGTTAACGTTACGTTAACAATTTGTTAACCCACGTTAACAGGCCCAAACATCAGGATGTTAACGTTAACAGTCGTGCCCTATTGCATACCCCGCTAGGCTAGCCCGCTGACTGCTATGTGGGCCGTGGCAGCTGCAAGGACGGACCGCCAATGGCGCAGCAGATGCTACATTACTGTACAACAGCCAGGTGTCCCCAACATGGGGTTGGTAATCAGCTCCCGGCGGACGTTTAGGAGGGCCACAGTCAAACCAGCACAACCGAACCTAAAAGTCGTCTGCAAAAACCTCCTGATTTGATCGTGGACTGAACTCAATGTCTGCCACCGGGAACAGCACAGCTAAGGCTTGCCGGTTGGCTGAGGAAAGACGTGCTTCGTAAAGTCCCACTATGATGCGCAACGCCTTTGCACAACGGCCCGTGCGTTGCATGAGAGGTTGGGCCCCTGCCACTGACCCCTGCTGCCCGCCCTGCCCAGAGCTGCTGCCTGGCCCCCCTGCCATGATGTGCCCCTCAGGGCTGCTGCTGCTGGCCAGGCTGGTGCTGGGCCCTGAGTTGCTGCTGCTGCTGGCCACAGTGGGGTGGGGGGGCTGCTGGTCGGCAGGGCAGATGTGGCTGAGGTACAGCTCAGTCAGCAGGTCCACAGTGGCCTTGCTCAGGCACATGCCCCAATTCAGCACCAGCCCTGCCTTGTTGCGCTCAAACAAGTTAAGCTCAGCTGCAGCCAGCACCTCAATACTCGGTTCCTCGTTGTCCCCAACCAGTTGAGTCAGGTGCAGAGGGTGAGTGAGGCTGTGCAGGGGCAGGTAGGCGGCTGAGTCCCAGTCCATTGTGTGCACCTCCAGCTGCCTCCAGCTGCAGGCTGCGCTGGCCCGGGAGGAGGTCAGGCCAGTGACTGTTAAGAGCTTCAGGCTGGTGATCTGAGTGAGAGCCAGCAAGGCGTCCAGCTGCTCCTGGCCCTCCACATATTCATCCACCTCTAGGGTGTGCAGGCTGGGTAGATGGGCCAGCGCTGACAGCAGTGGCATTGGCCCTGGCCCAGTCACGTACCAATCTCTGTGCTCGTCTATGAGCCTTAGCTGCTGCAGCTGTGTCAAGTCGCTCACTGCTGCTGCTACCCTGACCCAATCCCACTGATTCATGCGCAAACTACTCACTGTCAGCTGAGTGAGGGTGGGAGGTAAGGGCACCAGTCCAGGCAGGAGCTCCGACTCCCCGTACCCTGTGTCACAAGCATGCAGGCTGAGTGTCTGCAACCTGCTGCCAATGAAGGGGGACCAGCTGTCACCAAGCTGGTCTTCATCTTCAGTGATGATGTTCTGCAGGTCCAGGTGCAGCAGCCGTGGCAACAGCAGGAGGGTGTCAATGGCATATACCAAGTAACCTAAGCTGACATTTTTGAAGGTCAAGCTCGTCAGGGAGGGGAAGGAGGCGGCCAGGGCTGTGCTGGACTCAGGCTCCCATGGAAGATACAAGGAGTGATGCCATCCAATAGTCAGGCTGTCAACTGCCCCACACAGCGGCACTGCCCCAAGCGTCCAGGCAAGCAAGCACTTTGTGTTTGGTGCTGCAACAGCTGGCTCTGCTTCCCCAGCTGGCTTTAGTGTCCCCCCCATTGGTTCTTTGATGCGCATGGCTGGCTGCAGTGTGAGGTGCAGCTTTGGTTGCTGCCTGTTCCGCAGGGCCTCAGTCAGGAAGGGAGCCAGTTCACGAAGGTGTTGCCCAATGACGTCATGCTGGGTTGGGTAGGTGAGCTGGATCCTTGGAACTACTCGCAGCAGAGCTGTGGCCAGGAGCTTGCTGGTCCTGAAGACTGGCAGCCTACTGCTGGCATCAAGCTGACTCAGGATTGCATCCAAAAGTTTCGCTGGCAGGCCCTGCAGGCCCTGCAACTGCTGCCCCTTAATCACATTGCCTCCTGACTCCTCCATCAGGCCTACATCGCCGTGAACGATAGCAAAGCAAGACGATGAGTACCGCAGAGCTTAGGACTGTTGGTGCACGGCAAGACCCACCTGCTGCAGGTAGTCAGCGGCAAGCCCACAGGACAGGACAGGATAGGACCTGGAAGTAGAAGAGATGTTCCGATGCTTTGAGCCTGCAACGGGTATGTACGAAGACCTTACATGCGCCTGTTACGCACCGGCCGTGTCGTGTACGGCGAACAAAGCCCCAGTAACCAATAAGGTACTCAGCGACGGAGACACATCGCTGTGGTGCGCGCACTGGCCCTTGCAGTGCATTCAGCATCATTGTTGTTGTGTGACCAGAATCATGGTTGTTTGCTGATGAGCAGCGGCGCAGCTCTGTGTTGATAGGAGGTGTATTACTGACATACTACAAGGCGCTCCAGTAATCATTACAGGTATGTGTGATGAGTGCACCTGCCCTTGGCACAGAGCTCGTTGTCTATAGCTCCGTCATGCGCAGCGGTGTCTTGAAAGTGGGCAAGCGGCCGGCGATGTTGCGCTGTAGCTACGTGCTCCGTGCATGAACGCATGGCACTAGATCATGCATGACATGGTTGTGTGCTTAGGATGGTTTTCAAGCAGCCAACAGAGTTGCGAGGGTCCTGCCCCTAAGCATGAAGCCCCTGCCCTACAGCACCTGCACAATGTCACCTGCAGTAATGCCTAAGGATCGTCCCATCTACGTAGATATAAATGGCAGATTAGATGGATAGATTAGATCTAACATGCCGGGCTAACGTGAGACCGTCTAAATTAGTCTAACGTTAGATGGGTCGGGACGATCCCTCGTAATGGCACGCTGTCGCCATGGATGTCGTCACAATTATCAGAGGCTGTTGTACGGTAGCCCTCAAAACAACCAATATTAGCCAGTAACTCTTGATTTGAAGGGTGAATAGAAACCAATGTGTATTGTATTCTGGCAATTGTATTCTGGCAATCACCAGCCTATGATGCGGCAATTGCATACCCCGCTAGGCTAGCCCGCTGACTGCTATGTGGGCCGTGGCAGCTGCAAGGACGGACCGCCAATGGCGCAGCAGATGCTACATTACTGTACAACAGCCAGGTGTCCCCAACATGGGGTTGGTAATCAGCTCCCGGCGGACGTTTAGGAGGGCCACAGTCAAACCAGCACAACCGAACCTAAAAGTCGTCTGCAAAAACCTCCTGATTTGATCGTGGACTGAACTCAATGTCTGCCACCGGGAACAGCACAGCTAAGGCTTGCCGGTTGGCTGAGGAAAGACGTGCTTCGTAAAGTCCCACTATGATGCGCAACGCCTTTGCACAACGGCCCGTGCGTTGCATGAGAGGTTGGGCCCCTGCCACTGACCCCTGCTGCCCGCCCAGCCCAGTGCTGCTGCCTGGCCCCCCTGCCATGATGTGCCCCTCATTTAGTGGTGTGACTAGAATGCATGGCAGATTGCTGATAGCGGCGCAACTTTGTGAGAGCATGGTAATGAACTCCGTTTGCTCCGGTCACAGCTCGAGCACCCGTCAGACCGTTCAAACGCCCCGTCGTCGAGCTTGACGCTGTCATCAAACGGAGCGTTTCTCAAAACTCAAGGTACCCGTCAAAACGGAGGTATGCTGCCAGCTTCTGAACTTTGTGCTGATAGGAGTCACAAACCAGATCAGCAGGATGAGTGATGCTGCGCGAACTAATATCAGCGGACACGCCCCAATCGTTACCAACTATCGTCATGCACTCATCCACAAAATTAATAAATGAGCTATCAACCCTTATCTTACAATCACCTCATAGGGCTGTGTGACGAGTTTAGGCAAGAAACTCCAAAGATATTGTTCTTCATCTGCGTGACTGGTGTGATATGCGTGATTGAGATTTGGATAGCGATGCTACGTAGCTTTCTCCCCGCAGGCCCTCCGCCCCTTCATGCCATCACCACAAAAGGCGATCGAATCTGCGCCTCAATTCGATGTCTTGCACTCGCTCCACTAGGTGTCCATATTTCTTCTTCAGGCCCCTCACTGCACCCTGCTCTTCGGCAGTGTCAACAATGCCGTTGTCGCCAACATTGAACCGTAGCCATGGGCTGCCTTCCTTCCAGCCTAACGCGCTGCAATGTTGTTGCTCCGCTTGCTCTTGCTGCCGTTGCAGCACTAGCTTTAGCAGCGTCAACCCTAGCGTGCAGCACTGACGGGCGGTGTGAGCGGCGCGTGCTGCTGCGGCCAAGCTCACGCCGCGTCGCGCGGTCGGGGTCAGTCTGCTTGTTGCACTGTCGCGCACTGCCAGGCCGTGGAGCGTCCTTGCATCGAGGTTGGGATGGCTCTTAGACCAGCCCCGAACCTGTGTCGTGTTTGGCTGGCTCGTGCCACCTGACCCGCTGGCGGCCGGGAAGGGAGAGGATGCACGCGAGTGTGCGAGGCGGTCCGTTAGGCGACCCGAGGCTCGCGACGGGCCAGGTCTCAACAGTGGGAGGGCGCCAGGGGGCGAGTTTGTGGGGCTTGTCACGCTGCTGACGTCCACTGCGCCGCGGCAAGGCTGACCGCAAGGCTGACGGGAAACGGCTGAAGGAGTTTGTAAGCCTATATGCCAACCTGGGAAGTGGACGCTTGAGCGCGACGTCGGGTGGCTCGAGGTCGCCTGGTGAGAGCTTCCCGGCGACAACTCCACAGGAGAGGCCTGCCTAGTATGCAGCGGAGTAAGCAGCGCGGTCTGCCGCAGTGTGGGGTGCTCCAGTTGGACGGTGATTTTAGAGCGAGCCACCAATGCCGGCGACTCTGTACTGCCGGGTGTGGGTCCTTTGATTGCGTCGGTAGCGGCTCGCTTGGCCGCGATCTTGACCGGCTTCAGTTTTGCGAGTAGTCGGCATGCCTGACGTGTAGCCGCCAGCATCGACACCAAGTGGTGCAAGCCAGGCGCCACACCAGCCTGAGTGCCGCGGTTTACTTGTGACCGTGACTGCTCCACCAGTGCTACTGCAGTTTGACCCAGGCTGCGAATCCATACAGGCCCAGGCAGGCAGCCCAGCCCCAGAGCACAGCGCAGCAGGCCTGCCAGCTCCCCGCAGTGCTGGCACTGGGGTAGGAGCTGGGAGGTGGTAGTGGGGAGGCAGCGGGTGAATCGGCTGGGGAGGTGACGTTGCAGGAGCAGGGCCAGCAGAGAGCGGCGGGGACGTTCGGCACAGGTCAGGGTGGGGCAGGGGTTGCGTTGGCTGCCCCCGTGCTTGGTGAGGGTCGGCAGGGGTGGAGTGCATCCACGAACCCAAGCCAGCTTCTTGACCTCCCGCTGTACCTCTACTCCTTGACTCACGCTGCCACTGCCACAGCCACTGCCACTGTGCCTGCTGCTGCCAATGCCATGCCTGTTGCAAGAGCTACTGCCATGGCTGCTAAAGCCGTTGCTGCTTCTGCTTCTCTTGGTAGCTGCCTGCAGATAGGCTGTTCTGACCTTCTGCAGCTGCATTTTCAGGGCAGCTTCCAGAGCTGTTAGGAGGGCGATGGTGTTCTTGGGGCCAGCTGAATAAAGGAGGCTGGGCTGCAGATAGGGCGTTACCAGGGGCAGCCACAAACTAGGATGGCCCAGGGGGTGGTTGGCACAGCTGCGTAGCACCTGCAGCACCTGCATGCAACAAACACACCACCATGCACTACATGAAGCTGCATAAGGCACGTCACAGCTGGGGCTTTTGGATGTCACACATTGTAGAGGGTGACGTGTGAAGAAACTGGCTACACCTAGGCCCTCAGGACGTCCCTTAAAACCATACACTTGGGCCACACATGTGGCAAGAACCCAAGGCAACTTTCCCCTGCTACAGCTGTACCCTGGGCACAGTGACACCTGTTGACAGGTGTGGTGTGATGGCTGCATGGTGGGAAGCAAACAAAGGGTTGTGCAACGCTTGCGTCGCTCGTGGGGTTGCCTGCTTCCCCTTTGCCTCATCCATGCTCCCACTGCCCCTGCCCCTGCACCAGCTGCCCCTGACTCTCATCGAGCCCCACCCTCCTGCCCATACACAGGTTGACCCCTGATACACAGATACATGTCCAATACAGGCACTGACACAAGTCCTACTAGTGTGGTGTCCGGATTACTACAACTGCCTGTGTAACCATCATCCGGCTAATGATGCCATCATCCGGCTAGCCATCATTAGCCATCATCCGGCTAAAGGAAATTAAGCAGCCCCAACCCTCTACAAAACCCAGCCTGAAAAGAACCCTCTACAAAACCCAGCCTAAAAAACCCTCTACAAAACTCAGCCTAAAAACCCCTCCACAAAACCCAGCCTTAAAACCCTCCACACGTGCCTGTGTAGCCATCATCCGGCCTCACCCCTCCATCACCCCTCCATCACCCTCCAGCCCCCTCACCTGTTCCACAGTAAGGTCAGGCCGGTACAGCCGCCCCTGGCGTGGTTGCACCCACACCCTGTCCGCCAGCGGCCCCTCCCCTTCATCCACTTGGGCCCCCTGCCCCTGGGCTCGTGGCGGCAGGCCAGGCCGGTATGCGCAGGCCAGGTGCAGCAGCAGCAGGGCATGCTCTGGCGGCCAGGCCTGGCCGAAGCGGGGTAGCAGGGCCAGCAGGTTGACCGCGGCCCAAGGCGGCACTGAGCACAGCAGGGGGGCCAGGGCAGCGTGATGGGTAGGGGGGAGGGGGAGCGGGAGAGGTGGGAGGGGGGCCGCTGGAGGAGTGTGAGGGATGGTGCGCCTGGGGGCTGCTGCTGCGGCGGAGGAGGAAGGGGAGGAGGAGGAGGAGGAGAAAGGGGAGGAGGAGGAGGAGGAGGAGGAGGAGAAAGGGGGGGAGGAGGAGGAGAAAGGGAAGGAAGAGGAGGGGAGTGCTAGGGGTATTTGGCCTGAGTCGAGCCTTGCTATCAAACCCTGCTCCTGGCTGGCTGGGGCCAGACTGCCTCTGTATGCTCCCCTTTGGGGCAGCGGCAGGCCACCTGTTGCCTGATCCGAGATCTGGGAAGTGTGATGTGTGAGGGAGAGGGCTGAAGGTGGCGCTGGGGCAGGGGGCAGGGGGGTCGGTGGGGTGGGGCCAACCAGGGGACCCCAGGCGGGTGGGCGAGGCAGGGCTGAGTGGCTAGGGTTGTTGAGATTGTTGAGGTAGTTGGAGTGGTTGGGGTTGTGATGCAGGGAGGGTAAGAGAGCGAGCAGGGGGGTCATGGCCTGCAGGGCCTCCTGCCGCAGGTCACTAAGCCAGGCCGCAGGGGGGGCCCGCTCCAGCTGCAGCGCTGACAGCAGCAGGGAGGCTGCACTCTCCAGCTGCCTGCCTGGCAGACTGCCCTTCAGCAGGCGGGGCAGAGGTTCAGCAGGCGGGGGAGGTGGGAGGGTGAGCAGTGCATGGTGGGCCCCGCCCGGCAAAGGCGCTGGCACTGTGGTGTGAGACTGAGGTGAGTCTGGGTTTGAGATGGGGGGCAGGAGGGAGGAGGAGGAGGAAGAGGAGGAGGCACGGGGGGTGGGTAAGGGAGAGGAGGAGTGGGAGCCAGGTGGAAGAAGGAGGCGGGAGGGGGAGGAAGGTAATGACAGGGAGGGGTGTGGTGAGAGGAGGGGCAGCTGCCAGCCTGGGCTGACTGGTGCGGCATCCCTGCCATGTCCTGCCCACTGTAAAGCGCACTGGCTTCGCTGAGCACTGTTGAGGTGCAGCTGCTTGCCTGGGCTGACTAGGGCTGCGTCTCTGCCTTGTCCTGCCGACTGCAGCCCTTGGGACCCCTGCACCTCCTTCCTTCCCTGCAGCCCCTCAACTGCATGCGCTGGCCCCAGCAGCAGCGCCTGCCGGGTCTGGTCACCTAGCTGCAGTCCCATCACACGCACCGCCCGCAATAGCTGCAGGCGCTGGGGCAGCTGCAGCGGGCAGGCAGCAGCTGCACCAGGAGGTGTGGGGGAGAAGGGAGCAGCCCCAGCCCCAGCCCCAGCCCCAGCCCCAGCCCCAGCCCCAGCCCCTGCTCCAGCCCCAGCCCCAGCCCCAGCCCCAGCCCCTGCTCCAGCCCCATCCCCAGACCCAGCCCCTGCTCCAGCCCCTGCCCCTGCACCTCCTCCAGCCCCCGCTCCAGGCCCTGCCCCTGTCCTTGCCCCAGCTGATGCTGAGCCACAGTCTCTGGCTGTGTTGTCAGGCCTGGGCCCTACTGCCTCCATGGCAGGGGCGCTAGCGGCAGAGGCATCAGGTGGGCAGCTCGCCTTCACCAACCCCTCCAGGGCTGCAGTGGCTGCTGCTGCTGCTGCTGGCGAGAAGGCCAGCCCCAGGCCAGCCACAGCTGCAAGCACCATTGCCAAAGTAGGCAAGTCAAGGTCAAGGCCGAGCCGCCGGGCTGGCGGGTCACCGACGGTTTCTAGCGAGGCAGCTGAGCTTGTTTTGGAGGCCGGACCCCTGCCCACCAGCCGCTGCTCCACTGCTGCCAGCAGGGCCGAGGCGCATGACTGCACTGCCTGACGCAGCTGGTAACGGATTGGCTGCTCAGGGGAGCTTAGCTCAGATTGCACCAGGAGGTGGGGCCCAGGTTGAGAAGGCTGGGTTGGTTGAGGGTGGTTGGTGGCAACATGGAAGGAAGGGGTGCAGCTGGACCAGCTAGGCAGCTTCTTCCATTCCTGGCCTGCTTTCCCTTTGCTTGAGTGGTGTTGAGGCTGGGGTGGGGGCTGGGTGGAGGGCTGGGTGGAGGGCTGGGTGGAGGGCTGGGTGGAGGGCTGGGTGAGGGGCTGGGTGGAGGGCTGGGTGGGGGGCTGGGTGGGGGGCTGGGTGGGAGTCTGGGTGACTGCTCTGACCCTTGGCAGGCCCCTGGCCAGCAAGTGCAGCGCCCTGAGGCCCCGGCCCAGCTCCATCAGGCTGAGGCTGCTGGCTCCACTGGCAGTGAGGTGCAGCAGCCTCAGCGTCACCTGTGGCCACAAGGGGAGGCAGGAGGGGTGCGGTGCTGGCCAGGGTGTGTGTGGGGTGTGTGAGGAGTGTGTGAGGGGGGGGTGTGTGGGGGGTGCATCAACCTCAGGGTTACCTGCAGCCACACAGGGAAGGCAGGAGGGGTGGTGAGCAGGCCAGGGCAGGAGGGATGGTGCAGAAAGAAAGAGAAACAAATGTCAACCCTGACAGAGGGTCATAAGTGGATAGCCTACCCCACTCCAGGCACTGCCCTCTGATGAGAGGTTGAGGAGGGGGGTGTGTGCAGGCCAGGGTGCATGTGGGTGTGGGCTAGGACAAGAGTTGGCAGGGGAGGCTGGGACAGAGAGGGTACATGGGATAGGGTGGTAGTGATGGTGAGGTGGAGGGCAGGGTGAGTGGTGGAGGGTGGTGTGGAGGGTGTGTTGGTTGTGTGAAGGGGCTGGGACATCGGCTGAAGACGACAGGGCAGGATGGAGATGAGCATGGTGATGGGTACAGGGGAAGGTGCCAGCATGTCGATAGTCAACGTCTTGGTCACAGTGCCATATTGTGAAAGAGAAACCAGCAGCAAAGTGGCGTGGCTAGGCTCTTTACACTCGTAGTAGGCCCACTGCTGGCTGCCCACCGCCCGTCTGCCCCACCAACCGCCGCCTGACCGCTACACTGCCCACTCCTTTGGGTGATCTATGGTTGGAGGCATGCGGGTTGAGGGCGGGGTCAGCCCACCTGTGTCGACAGCCCTGGCCTGCTCTTGCTGCCAGCATCCAGGAACCACACCGCCCCCGCCGCCACCCTCCCTGGCTGCTGGCCTCTCAGCCCTGAGGCCCACAGCCTGTCAGTGAAGGCCTGCTGCAGCAGCACTGGCACGGGGGGTCCAGGGGCAGCAGCAGCCAGGCGCTGGCCCACCAGCGAGCCTGGACCCAAGCTGCGGACCAAGCTGTGTTGAGGTCCAACTTGCACAGTTTGTGGAAGTGCACCCGATGGCGGCAACCGCAGTGCCTGCTGCTGCTGCTGCCCCTGCTGCTGCCCCTGCTGCCCCTGCTGCTGCTGCTGCTGCTGCCCCTGCTGCTTCCCCTGCTGCTGCTGCTGCCCCTGCTGCCTCCCCTGCTGCTGCTGCTGCTGCTGCTGCTGCAAGAGCCATGGTAGCAGCTGCAGCGGTGGATGTGTTCCTTGATGCCATGGTAGTACTGGATGCAGCTGCCAGGGGCCAGGAGCCAGCCTGTGGGGCTGGGGCTGGGGCTGGGGCTGCTGCTGCCAGCGCATGAAGGCGTTGAGGAGGGTGAACAGGTCCCTGGGCATGAAGGCTGGTGGGCCTCGCTGCCACAGCTCCTCCACCAATGCGCTGGACAGAGAGGGCGAGGGGGTGTAGCCACACACTGCTAGGGACCACACCAGGGCAACCACCTGTGGGCAGGCAGGTTACAGGCTGGGTGGCAGGCTGGGTCAGGGTCAGGGTCAGGGTCAGAGTCAGGGTCAGGGTCAGGGTCAGGGTCAGGGTCAGGGTCAGGGTCGGGGTCAGGGTCAGGGTCAGGGTCAGGGTCAGGGTCAGGGTCAGGGTCAGGGTCAGGGTCAGGGTCAGGGTCAGGGTCAGGGTCAGGGTCAGGGCAGGGGCAGAGGGTGATGGTGCCATAGTAAGTAGCCTGTACTTGACAGGGTGTGCTGCAGGGTGTGCTGTAGCAATAGGGTGATGTTGCAGGTTCGGGTTGCCTGCTTGCAAGGGCAGTTTGTTGATAGGGCTACAGGCTGGGGCCCAGGCTGGTACAACAGCAACAGGCTCTGTCTGCTCAATGGTCCCAGCCCCCTCACCCCCCTCCCTAGTTGTTGCACAAGGCAAGCCCCACAGCCTGCTTCTCTGCAAAGCCAAGCCGACTTGCCTACCCTACGAGCCAGAGCCTCCTAAGGCAGCATCAGGATTCCCAGCACCCTTACCGGGAAGTGCATCACATGAGATAGGGGCCAGGACTAGACAGGGTGTGCTGCAGCAACAAGGCGCTGGTGCTTTCAGTGTGTTTCAGTGGCCTGACTGCACGGATCCCCAGCACCCTGACCCTAGGGGGCCCTTTGCCCGACTGCCTGCCAGCCACTGAGGCACCCAGCCAGCCAGCCACCCAGCCAGCCAGCTACCCAGCCAGCCAGTCACCCAGCTACACAGGCAGGCAGGCAGGCAGGCAGGCAGGCAGGCAGGCAGGCAGGCAGGCAGGCAGGCAGGCAGGCAGGCAGGCAGGCAGGCAGGCAGGCAGGCAGGCAGGCAGGCAGGCAGGCAAGCAGGCAGCCAGTTCAGTTCAGGTTCAGGTTCAGTTCAGGTTCAGGTTCAGGTTCAGGACCAGCTCCAGCTCCACAGCCAGGCAGGCAGGCAGGCAGCCAGGCAGCCCTCTCTCCTACCACCGCACCTGTGAGGGCGTCATCTTATCCACCAGCCGCTCCACCAAGGGCTCCAGCCCCGCAGCCGCCCCCCTCAGCACCAGGGGCGCCAGGCGGGCCGCCCCCCACACCCCATTGCTCAGCCCCTCAGCACTCAGCGCCTCCCCCTGCCCCTGCCCCTGCCCCTCCTCCTCCTCCCCCTCCCGCCCCTGCACCCTGCCCCCCTCACCAGCCAGCAGCCCTACGGCTCCCTGATGGACCCCCAACTGCCTGCCGCCAGATCTTGAGGGGCTGGCACTCGCTGGCACTGCCCAGCCCGCTGCCCCCCGTGGCCCCAGCCCCCTGCTCCCTGCCCCTGCCATGGCGGCTACAAGGGAGGAGACCCACGGCAGGGGCATGGCTAGCCTGCAGCGGGCAGCTGCCCATAGGATGGTGGCGGCAGGGCCAGGGCTGCAGCGGTGCAGCCGGGAGGAGGCCTGGCCCAAGGCGGACAGCAGCAGGTGGCTCAGCCGCTGGCGGTCACTGCCGCTGCTGCTGCTGGGGCTGCTGGGGCTGGGGCTGGGGGTCCAGCTGCTATTACGGGTGCTACCGCTGCTGCTGCTGCTGCTGGTAGGGGTGGTGGTGGTGGTGGTGGTGGTGCTGGTGACGCTGCATGCCTGCTGCCCTAGCTCGCAGCATCGCACAGCCAGAGCACTAAGCTGGGCACCAGTGAGGACATGCTCAGAGGGAAGGGGGATGGAGGCTAACATCCCCTGCCCCTGCCCCAGCCCCTGCCCCAGCCCCAGCCCCTGCCCCTGTCCCTTCCCCTGGCCCCGGCCCTTCCCCTGGCCCTTCCCCTGGCCCTTCCCCTGGCCCTGCCTCCGCCCCTGCTGCTGCCACATGTCCTTGCTGACCAGCCCCTTGGTGGCCACCAGCCACTCCAGGTCCTTGACGCAGCCTGCATTACGGATGCGCCCCGTCAGCAGCCAGTCCTGTTGGGCTGCCGGCAGCCTCTGCAGCCCAGTCAGGCTGTGGTGCAGGGGCTGCAGGGGGCTGTGGTCTGGCAGGGGATGGAGAGGGGTAGGGGCTGGGGCAGGGCGCGGTTGGCTGAGGGGACGGGGGTGGGTAGGAGCAGGGGCTGTAGGGGCTGGGGCTGGGCGTGTGGCAACAGCACCCTGCCTCAGCTGACTGGCTGAGGGGGAGGCAGAGGGGGTGGGTGGGGTGATGTGCCCCTGCTTGATGGAGGGCTGGGAGGCTAGGGCAGGAGGTGGTTGGCGGAGGGGACGGGGGTGGGAGGCAGCAGCAGGGGCCAGGATGTCAGGCACTGGCGCTAAGGCCATGCGGCGCTCAGCGGGAATGCCTGCTGTTGCTGTAGCTTGTCTTGTTCTATGAACCCGAGGGGGAGGAGTTCCTACTGCTCCTGCTGGCACTACTCCTGCTGCTGGCACTGCTCTTGCTGCTACTGCTAAAACTGCTGCTGCTGGCACTGCCCCTGCTGCTGCTGCTGCTGGTGCTGGTGATGACATGGCTGCTGCAGGTGCTGAAACTGGCCTCCCCACCAGGTGCATGTGTTGAAATCTTGTTGCTGCTGCTCCTCTCCTTGCTTTACCTGCTGACAACGCTGCTGCGGATGCTGCTGCTGTTGCTGTAGAGGCTGGTGCTGGTACTGGTGCTGGTTCTGCTGCGGGTGCTGCTGCTGCTTCTGCTGCTGTTGCTGTAGGGGCCGGTGCTGGTGATGCTGTTGCTGTTGCTGCTGGTGCTGGTGCTGCTGCTGCAGGTGACTGTGTGAGAGCTGGCGCTGCCTGTGGCTCCGCTGGTGGTGCTGGCAGCACGACTGCTTGCGACGTCACCGCAGCTGGGGCTGGCATGGGACCTGTTGCTATTGCTGCTGCTGCCACTGCCCGTGCTGCTGCTGCTGCCACCGCGGATAGTGGTGGTGGTGCTGCTGCCTCTGCCGGTGGCGGTGGTGGTGGTGGTGGTGCTGCTGCTGCTGCCACTGCCCGTGCTGCTGCTGCTGCCACCGCGGATTGTGGTGGTGCTGCTGCTGCCACTGCCGGTGGCGGTGGTGGTCGTAGTGGTGCTGCTGCTGCCACTGCCCGTGCTGCTGCTGCTGCAACGGCGGATTGTGGTGGTGCTGGTGCTGCCACTGCCGGTGGTGGTGGTGGTGGTGCTGCCACTGCCCGTGCTGGTACTGCCATCACTGCTAGTGTTGCTGACTGTGCTGACTGGGTTGTTGCTGTAGACCTAAGCCACGTTTGAGGTGGTGGTGGTGGTGCTGCTGCTGGCATTGGTGCTAACGAATGTTGGGACAGGGGCGTTGTTGCCAGGGATGCTGCCAATGGTTGTGATGGTGGTGGTGGAGAAGGCAGTGCTGTTGGCCAAGCTGCAGGCGGAGCCAGTGGTGCTGCCTGCTGCCTAAATGCTAATGGAGGCCCAGCTGATGATGATGCAGGTGCACTGGCAGACCTCAGCCCAGCCACCTGTACTGATTGCGCTGCTGGTGCAGGCTGCGCTGGTGACAATGCCTGTAATGCTGCTGCTGGTGCAGTTGCTCCTGCTGCCCATGCTGGCGGTATTGTTTCGCCTGCTGGTCTCAACTCTGGTGGTGGTGCTGCCGGAGGTACTGGTGGTGGTGCTGGTAGCGGTATTCTTGATGGTGCTGCTGCAGGTACTGTCCCATTTGGCTGTCCTGACCTTGGCACTTGTCTTGGGTCAGGTGCTGCCACTGCTGGTGCTGTTGCCGGGGGTGCTGCTGACCATGATGACGGTGCTAATCTGCCTGCTGGTGCTGTTCGTAATGCTCTCGGTGATTTTGGTGCTGCTGGTTCCGACCCAGAAGCAGCTAGGTAGGCAGCCCACTGTGCCAAGACAAGAGCCCGGCTTTCACCCTGGCCCCGCTTTGCAGCTGTCTCCCCTTCCTGCCAGGTCAGCCCCTGAGCCACCCGACGCTCCACACTGGGCGGCCGCCCACCCGCCCGCTGCGCCTGAGGCCACTGCACCTCTCCCCAGCCCTGCTCCATGTACCCCACATGCTGCATGGGCTCCTGCATGAGCTCGCCATCGATGTACTTTGCAATGGCCAGCTGCACGAGATATGAGAAGAACAGAGACAAACATCAGAGCATGTTGCAGACGTGGACACACCTTGCAATGGCTTGGCACATACACATGAAACAAACATGGAACTGTCAGAACAGCCAGCTTGAGGGTGGAGCCGCCCGCTCGCTTGCTCACCTGCTTACAAGCTGTGTGGGAGGAGCTGGGCTGAGAGCGTAGATGGAGCTGTATGTCCTCCCCGCCATGTGCCTGCGCCGCTCCATGCGGGGGCCTGCTTGTTTTTAAGGTGGTTTGTGCAGGCGCTGTCGCTGTAGCAGCTTGGCAGGTTGCGTGGATGAGCTGGCGGCGGGTGAGCCTGCTGTACGTCCGCATGCTGTCGCAAGACATCGAAAGTTGGGTTGGCGTGCTGGCGAAACTCCGACTGCATGCCAGCGCAGAGCCTATGCGGCTCAATATGAGCGGGGTGAGCCCTCACTCCGGTGCAGCTGGCGCCGTGACAGCTGGCTTTGGCTAGTAGCTAGTGCACTGCTAGGAGTTGTAGCAAGTGCACTGCTAGGAACGAAGTAAGTATCGTCCATTCATTAGCACGTGTCACAGGAATGAATCATGCGTCAGCCAAAACAATCATGCGTCAACCATGCATCACATCCAAAAGACACAGCCGTCCCTTTGCGGTACATGCTAGCATTAGTGCCAATAACAACGCAGTCACTTTTTGACTAAGCGTGCAAAGCTGCCCAAACTTTAGAAACGTGAGGGTGTGTGAGCAAAACAGATTTTCTGTTTGTGCCTGCGCCCAACCTTGCCAAACAAAAAGCCGCCCTTACGCATCCCGCCTGCGCTGTCAGCCCAGCCCTTCCCGCATAATCCGTGAGCAGGTGAGCGAGTGAGCGGCTCCACCCTCGAGCGGCTTAAGATATAAAAGCACACAGCAGGGAGAAACACAGGATTCATGGTATTAGCGGCAGCGGCAGCTCAACACGCAATTGTGGGCGAATGTCAGTTGCTGGGCCAATGCTCCTCAGCCGGCGCTATTAATGTAGCAGGACTTTGTAGTATACAGATAGCAGCACGGCATCTGACTTGCTGTACCCTACCACCAAGTGCGCCACCTATGTGCGCGATCAGGCGCAATCTATGCTGAGTTGAGATGCAACATGTCGGAGCCCTGCGTTGAGGCTGCTTCGCTACTGAGTGCTCAGCGATCAAGCTACCGTTTGTGTTGGTTTGTCGCATATGCAGCACCATGTCCCAAACCCAGAGCAAACCCCCTGCTGCCTGGCTGACCGTCAAGCCATTTGTCAACGGCGGCCTTTCGGGCATGGCAGCGACTTGCATCATCCAGCCCATCGACATGGTCAAAGTCCGCATCCAGCTTGGCGCCAAGGGCTCCCCTGTAAGTGGGCTGCTGCAGCAGCTGTGGTTCTGACTGTTCCATGTTTGTTGCATGTCTATGTGCCAAACCACTGTGAGATGTGTCCATGTCTGTGACTGGATTTAATTCTTGTGTACGCTCTGCTCATCCCTTGTGCAGCTGTCCATTGCCCAACAAATCGTCAAGGCTGATGGCATGGGTGCCCTGTATAAGGGTTTGAGCGCTGGGCTGCTGCGCCAAGCCACCTACACCACTGCTCGCATGGGCCTGTTCAACCAGTTTTCCGCCATGCTGAAAGAGGCCAACGGAGGACAGGTAGGCAAGGCAGTTGCATGTGACTCAAAGTGTTGTGTCTCTGACGTTTTGCTGCATGACATGGCGTGCTGAGGTTGACATGCTAGACTCATAGCATGCTTGTGGAGAAGCACATGGAGGCAAAGAGGGAGGGAAAGCGGTACTGGCACAGCTGACTACCCTTGTCATGCACCCACTATCGCTGCACAGCCCCTCGCAGCAGGCAGTACTATCGTGGCACAGCTCATTACACCACCACCACGGCAGGCTAATATACATGGCTGACGGTGCCAAGCTCTTGTGTCTGCCTGCAGAACCTGCCTCTGTGGCAAAAGGCTGTGGCTGGGCTGGGTGCGGGTGGGCTGGGTGCCTTCGTGGGCACCCCTGCAGATCTGACCCTCATCCGTATGCAGTCGGACAACACCCTCCCATTGGACCAGCGCCGCAACTACAAGGTGACCCCTGAACCGTTGGCCTGGGCCCCATCACCCCGACAGGCTAGTTTGGTTGTGATGTTCACATCAAGGCACAGGTTTGCTGCCCTCTTAATTTGACATGCTAGCTTCAAATGAGCAACCAGTTTCGCAAGTGGACGTGCTCGGCAGCATCACTCTGCCTGATCGCCCAGTTTCCTGTATCCTCGTCACAGGCTGAGCATTGCTGTGTAGCACGCTAATCAGTGTTGCTCAGTAGCACCAGCTGAAGGGTGATTTGTGTGGCTGTGCAGGGTGTGGGTGACGCCTTCGTCCGCATTGTCAAGGAGGATGGCGTGTCTGGCCTGTTCCGCGGGGCCACGCCCACCATTGTGCGCGCCATGGCACTCAACATGGGCATGCTTGCTTCCAATGACCAGGTGAGCCATCCACCCGCATGACACTTACAATAGTACTACCGATAACAATGTAATCATGAACTTGACATGTTGGCCATGTCTGGCCATGTCCCGTTGTATTGTGTTGTAAGCATGTGACCAAGCAGCATCGGCACGTGTGGAATGCCTGTCACATGATATTGTGATGATGAGTTGCCTTGCCTTGCCCTGGCCCTGGTGGAGCCCTGCAGGCTAAGGAGTCCATCGAGGCCTTGGGCTTTGCCAAGGGGTCTGCTGTCCCAGTCATGGGTGGTGCCTTCATCGCTGGATTCTTCGCCTCTGCCTGCTCCCTGCCCTTCGACTTCGTCAAGACCCAGGTATCGCCCCCAGTGATGCCCCACCATACAGCTGGCTGGGCCTGGGGAAAAGTCAGCTGTTTTGTGGCTCTACAGCCCACCACACTTGCCATTGCCAGGAAGCAGTGTAACTGATGAGAAGTGGTAGTGACCTTGAGGTATTGCTGGCAGTCTTGCACCCTGGGAGAGCGGTGCTTATCCCAGGTGCTGACGGTTGTCGGTGTGTGTTGTGCAGATGCAAAAGATGAAGCCTGGACCTGATGGCAAGATGCCATACTCCGGCTCCCTGGACTGCGCCATGAAGACGCTGAAGAACCATGGGCCCCTGCACTTCTACTCTGGCTTCTCCACCTACATTGTCCGGTACGTGTGGCAAAGCATGTGGAGGCATGCATGGTGTACAGCGTATTCAGGGCTGAGCTGTCATCAGTGTCCCTATGGTTATCGTAGTAGAGTGGTCATGTTGATAGGTAAAGCGCTTGAGTCGCAAATGCGAATGTTGACTGGTAGCAGCATCAGACGTGCAACATGGCACAGTTGGCCTCAATGACTCTTGGCTAGGATCATGCCAAGCACCTGCCAAAGCACCGTTTCCTAGCTTTGATTACTTGCTGATGTGGGTGCAGCACTCTTCCATGCCATCTACACACCCACAAAGTGTGGTGCATAGCAGCCTGCTCTTCGTGTCAGTTGCCCTGTGCTGGCTTTTGCGCTTGTTGCTGCCAATGCCATCCTGACCGCCTGGCTGGGTGTGGCACATGAGTTTCGCAGGATTGCTCCCCATGCTGTGCTCACACTGTTGTTCATCGACGCGTTGCCACGTTGGGAAAAAGAGTTTGGACTGTGAAAACAGGTCGGGTCACGAAGGGCAGCCGAACCCCAGTCCACAATTCAATGGCATGGCGCAGCATGGGATGGTGTGACTTGATGTGACAATGCACAAATGATAATGATGGTGGAGTACTGTGGAATGTGTTTGGCATCATGTATCAATACGACAGGACTGCAACAGTGTTGAAGAAAGAAGGGGAGTGCAGGAGCGCAGCATCCATGTCGCACTGTTGGTCAGCAGAGTGCTTGACCTGATCTGGGAGTCAATGAGAGTCCTTCTGGCGTGATTGCCTGCAGAATTGCCCCCCACGTGGTGTTCACCCTCTCCTTCCTTGAGCTCCTCCCCAAGGCTGAGAAGATGATTGGGCTGTGACCTGGCACCCTTATGCAGAGGCCTGAACAAGGCTCCTGGGCTGACACGATAAACTGACACGATATTGCTCAGTCAGCAGGTCAATGGCGCCCCTGTTCAGGAGCTTGCCACCTGTAAAGGGGCTGGCGGCAAGTCGGGCTGCCTCTGTGATGGGCTGCAACACACACCTAGCATGCCTGGTCACACCTGACCTTCCTCAGCCTGCAAGGCAAGACCAGTGAAATGTAGTGGCTTGACGAGCACCTTCCTCATGAACAGGCTCCCTGCGGATGGTCAAATGGATGCCACCGGAGATACATACGCCAAAGTTAGTGATGGTTAAAGTCGATGGGTCAACATATAGACACTGCTAAACCAGCGGTTTTAGGCTTACAGACAAATTTTATCCACAATGACTGCCTCGTAGACCTGTCTAAGCTCTACCGCCAGTGCCCTGGCCTGCAGTGGCAACCAAAGTACCAGTAGCCTGTTCTATCCTTGTTGCCCTTGGCCGTGGGTAGTAGGTGAGCTGTACTCCTGATGAGCAGTATAGCTGTGGTCGTAGCCAAAGCCATTCATTGCACCTTGCATCAAGCCAGCGTGTAAGCCACCATAAGGGTGGGTGAGGAGCAATGGCACAGCCAGGCACTGCTTGTCAACTGTTAGTAGTTCTCTTCATTGCATGCAGTGGGCGGATATACAACAGTGCAAACAATACAGCACTGCTAGACAAACTTCACGCCTGCGCTTGGGAACAGCGCAGTCAGCGCACGCATGTTAGCCGATGACAAATGTGCGTGGCTGAGCCCCATGGCCTCCACAAGAACCCTCTTCACGGATGGGCCCAAGCGTTGCATCAGGACCTGCCTCCCAACTGTTGCCCCCTGCTGCCCGCCCTGCTCAATACTGCTGCACTGCCCCCCTGGCGTGACGTGCCCCTCAGGGCTGCTGCTGCTGGCCAGGCTGGTGCTGGGCCCTGAGTGGCTGCTGCTGGGCACAGTGGGGTGGCAGAACTGCTGGGCAGTACGGCGGCTGTGGCTGAGGTACAGCTCAGTCAGCAGATCAATGGCGGCCCTGTTCAGGAGCATGTCCTTAACCACCAGCCCCGCCTTGTTGCGGTCAAACATGTTGAGCTCAGCTGCAGCCACCACATCTGCGACAGCCCCCCCTGTACGAAACGAACCATGGATGACATCCACACGTAGAGGGAGTGTAAGGCTGTGCAGGGGAAGCAACTGCATAGACGACCAGCACGTGTGCTCCAGAACCAGCTGCTGCCAGCTGCAGTCCGCAGTCGCCCGGGACTCAGTCAGATTGCAGAAGCTTTTCACATCCAGATAGGTGATCAGGGTGAGTGCCAGCAAGGCGTCCAGCTGATCCTGACCCACCACCCTCTCATGAGGCATTACCAGAGTACTTAGGCTGGGCAGGTGAGCAAGCACTGGCAACATAGCACTGAACCCTTGCCCAGGATCAAACTCCATGCCTGTGCTGAGCTCCAGCCATTGCAAGCAGGTCATCAAACTGACAGCTGCTGCGAGGCTTTCAAATTGCGGTGTGGCATCATAGAGAACTGCCAGCTGTGTGAGATGAGGAGCTAAGGGTGCCAGGTGGGGTGTAAAGTCCCAGCCCGTGTCCCGGCGCAGGTACAGCTGCTGCAACTTGCCACCTGTAAAGGGGCTGGCGGCAAGTCGAGCTGCGTCTGTGATCTTGGCATCAATGAGCCCCAGGCCTCGCAGCCTTGGCAGCAGCAGGGGGTGGCTGATGACTTGCCTCAGCTGGGTGGCACTGAGGGTGACGTCCTTCAGGATCAGGTGGGTGAGGGAGGGGAACGAGGCGGCCAGGGCTGCGCTGAAGACAGGCTCCCATGAGAACGTGAAGCTCTCAGTAAATCTAAGAGTGAGAGAGGTGACAGCAGGACACAGCTCCAGAGCACTTAGCGACCTGGCTGTCAAGCGGTTCCCAGCTGCCACTGCCTTGATGGCTTTGAATAGCTTTCTCTCTGGGTGTAGTCTGAGATGAAGGGGAGGGTCGTGTCGGTCATGGAGGGCCTTGGTCATGAAGGGAGCAATGGGCTTGATGTCGTCTGCATTCTCACGGTAGACCAGCGGGTAGGTGAGCTGGATTACTGGCATGTGCTGCAGCAGAACTGTGGCCAGGCGCTTGCTGGTTCTGAAGATCTGCAGCCGGGTTTTCCCATCAGACAGCTGTCTCAGCACTGCACCCAGCAACTCATCAGGCAGGTCCAAGAGCTGCTTTTTGTGGCTCATTTCTGTTGCTTGCCAGCAGCTGTGTTAGGCCTGCATCACATGATAAAGAAATAACACAGGCATGTAATGCAAGAGTACTGCAGCAGCTGAGAATGTTTAGCCTGGTGTGCGATGCCTTGCAAGCTGTGAAACATCGCTTTGTTCACCGGTGCCACCGTGCATGCAGCAATGCAAATGTGTAAGAGGACAGTCAGTTGAAGGCATGAATGGCTGGACACATTTGTCCACCGCTGGGTGATGCGGCTGGTCTTATCCCAGCTGCTAATATGCCGTACCTGCCTGCTGCCCGATGTGCTCAGCGCACGGTCATACAGTTTTGCGGCTCGGCCGTATTCTTGTCGTGTTAGCCGTCACTGTATCGCTGGCCGGCTTGGTATAAGCACTGCTGAAGCTCCTTGGCAAGGGAAGCATCTTGGCGAATGTTTTGCGTAAACCATCTTGCGCATGGACGGAGGACGCATGGACGGCAAGTGTTTTGCGTCGCCACCTTGCACAGCAGCGTTAAGCATCATCCAATGATGGGGACCGGGCTGCTATTGTTCGAGTGCCGGTTCAGGTACAGGGTCTGAAGGCAACTCCTGGAGTGTGCATTCAAATTTGACAGGCATGCAGCACGACTGGGTGGCCTGTGGCATCTGGCCCAGCATAGCCCTGCACTGACGCGTCAGCGGGACCTTGAATCACTGCTGAGCCGAGGCAAACTCCCTCCCGGTACAGCACAGCATACTGGCCGGCAGCCAAACCCTGGTCACATCCGTCCAGCACAACCAGCGCGCCCTGCGCAAAGTCTGCTTGCCCTGAGGCGCCAGGCACCTCACGCAGCTCGCAACGATACGCGTGCGGGCCGTGTCGGACTTTGCAGTACAGTGGCGGCGGGGCACAGCGAGGGGACTCCACGGTTCCGATAGGTTGCCGGGGTCGCAGGTGTGAGAGCCATGAGAAAGGGCCGGTGACAAAGGCGCTGCGGGAGGCGGCCGAGGCCTGGTACTGCCGCGACACATACACGATGTTCAGGTCGCAGTCCTTGCGCACCACGTACCTGCACCACAGCAACAGAGTGCTATAACGACAACAAGCCACGTTGTACCTGGTTTTTTGTGAATCTTCAGCATTGCTGTCAGCTGCAGTGACGAGACACGCTAGTAAGGTGCCCCAGCCCACTGGGTGTGCTAGCAGCCACTCACCATGGCCCGCCTGGCAGCCTGATGCCGCCCCGCTGCCCCAGCGTGTAGAACCAGTAGCCCTGGTGCACGCCCAGCACATGCTGCCCGCCAAACCTGGCCAGCACCTTGGCCCCCTCCTTGCTGGCTGGGCTGGCCTTCACATGGGCGGCAGACCTCCTGCCACTGCCCTCAGCCCTCGCGACTGCATCATCACCATTGTTGTTGTCACTCCTGGCATAGCTGGCTGTAGGACGATGGCTGCTATCACTTTTAATGGTGGTGCTGCTGGCCTTGCTCTGGCCGTCACTGCTACTCTCCTCCTGAGTGCTACTGCTGCTCCTGCTGCCATGTGTTTCATTACTAACAGGGGTGGCAACTGACGAGCTATCCCTGAGCTGTCCAGGCTGCTGCTGCTCCTGCTGCTCATGCCGCTCAGCCTGCCTGCTCAGGGCCTGTGATCCCTCAGCCTCCTGCTGCTGCTGCTCTTCCACAATCAGGCCTGGCCACACACCCAGGTGCTCCTGCACAAACTCAGGGAACTTGACCTGCAACCCACACAGGCAGCTACGCAGCATGAGGGGTCAGAGCATTGACTTCCGCCAGCCCGCTCCCTACCGCAGGGAGGCCCCAGAGGTGACCATGCTCTGTGGCTTGCACACCCAAGCTGACCTAACCAGATCAACCAAGCCAACCTAATTAGGCAAGCTGAACAGCTGAGCAGCAGCTCCTATCTTCCAAGACGTGTCCTGAAGCCCTCTTTACATCCCTACAGCCCCTCCATATCAGCCCTAGCCACTGCCAGGCTGCTTGCAGGCTGAGCGAAGCCCCACCTTGCCCAGGAAGCAGATGCCCTGGCTGTCCTTGCGAGCCTGTGTGGCCAGGCCTGCCACTGCAGCCAGCTGCCGCACCTGAGCAGGCAGCAGGCACTGGGCAATGGTGGGGCTGGGTAAAATCATGCGGCACCAAGGGTGGAATCATGTGGCATCAAGGCTGCACATGCGTGAGGCTCCACAAGCCACCCTGACTAGTCAACAGCAAAGCTCAGTGTGGCATAGCTCTGGCATAGCTCTGGTTGCCAGTTAAACTGTATCGTCTTTCTATTTCGTTCTATTCGAGAGTCACCAACCAATTTGACTTCACAATGCTGTGGCAGTGTCTGGTGGTGGCTGCTTGGTCTCAAAACCTGGTGACTAAACCTGGTGACACAGTAACATCATTAACACGTCACACCATCTTAATATCAATATTACTACAAGCTGGTCATTCATTGGTTGACATTGTGAAATGCCACCATTGTCTTTTTTTTTACCCCTCACACCCCATCACTCCCTACAACACTTCCTAAATCACCCCTCACACTGCCCGCCACACCCCACACCAGGCCGCACCTGAGCCTTGGTCAGGGCACCCAGGGGGAACAGGGCCCGGCTGAGCTGTGAGGGCGACAGGTGCGCCAGGAAGTATGTCTGGTCCTTCACTGCGTCAGGGGTGAGGCAGAGCAGGGCCGCCTGACCTGCCTCACCAGCCTCCCTCAACTGCTGGGAAAGCTGACCACCCTGCTTTGCCTGCCCAGGCAGCTGGCCACCAGGCAAGTTTCCTGCCAAGGACCCCAGCTGCACAGCACTGTGCTGCTCCTGCTTCTGGTGCTGCTCTTCCTCATATTCACTGCATGTGCTGGCATGCAGCCCGCCACTGCTGATGTCACTGCCACTGCCATTGCTATTGTCACTGGGATGAGATGAAAGAGAAGGCTGCTGGCTGAGCTGATGCGAGGGGTTAAACAAGGAATTGGTACAAGGGGTTGCTGCAGGAGTGGCAGGCTCAGCCGGAGCTGCAGCTGTAGGGGAGCGCAGCACCCGGGCGTAGTGCCCTGATGCCACTCTGTCAAACGGGTAGTCATGCTGGCGCTTGCCATGCCCCACGTTTGCTCTGGCGCCTGCCACAGGTTGCCCCAAACTCTGCCCCTGCTGCTGCTGCTGCTGTCGTTCCTGTTGAGGGCCCTGCCACCCCTCCAACCCCTGCTGCTGTTCCTTGCCTCGCTGCTCTTGCTGCTGCTGCGCCTGCTGCTGCTGTTTCATTGCGGGTGCTGCGCTGGGCTGGCCTTGCTGGGCGTCCAGGTAGTCAAAGAAGGCGCCGAACTTGACATGGGTGTTACACATTACATCCGGGTTGGGGGTGCGCCCGGCCCTGATCTCACTCACAGAGTGGGACACCACCCGATCCCAATAGGCACTGGTCATGGGCACCACCTCCAGGTCGACTCCCAGGCTGTCACACACCTGCTTGGTGTGCAACAATGGCGTCACACTCCCTTTGAGTGAGAGTCGGTAGCTGGGCAGCCAGGGTGCCACATATGCCTGTGCGTATTATGAGCTTGGCATGAAACCATGGGGTTCCTGATCGCCGGGATCAGGTAGTCACAGGTGTTCGGATGGTGAAGGCATAACAAACACCTAGGGGCATGTTAGTAGGTGCACTGAAGTTACATCACACTGCTTGAGTCACAAGTCACACCTGCTGTGCATAGGACAGGTCTTCTTCCCATGGGCAGGTGTCCCAGAAGTTACGAAAGTCCTCCTGCAGCCCATGCAGCCCACACCTCTTGTGTAGTCTTAGACATGGTGTTTGGGCCAAGCAATAGCCGGTCATATGGCAGCATGCAGCTGCAGCCAGGGATGCATGTCTTTGTGACCTTACCTGGAACCATATCTGCAGATAGAAGGCCTTGCAGTGGTGACCTGCCGCTACCAAGAGCTGCAGCGCCAGGCTGCTGTCCACTCCCCCACTGAGCAGCACCGCCACATGAAGGCAGCGGCCTGGCTCGCATCTGAGCTACATGGCAACAGTGCCAGGCAACACCACACTGTCAAGCGCTGCCTTGATCAGGAGGGACACCAGGATGTGTGCTGTGGGGATGATTACCCACCCGCTCAGCAGCAGGCTATCACGATGCCAAAGCTCTAGGGGAGGTGGCTTGTATCCGTCGCCAGCTGGCTCTGCTAGGTCTGAGCTGTTGCTAGGCAAGAGGTGCGGGGGAGTTGATACTGTGGGGATGTCAGCGAGGCGTGACACGCCTGCACATCTGATGTGTGGCCGTGAGACCCAGGGATGTCTCGCGGGGAACAAACTTCGCGGCGGTGAGAGACGAAATGTCGACCGGTTCAGCAGCTTACTGCAGAGCATGTGTGTTGTCGCCAACCACCAAGTGAGCGGCAAGGATGTCAAAAGTGGAGATAATCTGTGAAGAATGAGGTGAATATCGGGCTTGCGGCTGCGGCCCTTGTCTAGCACCTACGCTGGCGTATCAGGCTGCATGCAGTGCAGACTTTGACTCAACCTGCGTGGTTTGACTAGGTCGTAGCTCCCAACAAAGCTAATGGCTTGCGGAACGACGGAGCTATAGCGGCGAGGCAGCTGACTAGGGCGCAGACAGCCAGGCAGCATGGATAGCACCGACGACCTGGATGAGCTGGCAGAGGCTTTGATGTCCTCTCTGCCTGCTACGAGCAGGGCAGGGATGCCGGATGCAGGATTGTTCAGTCATCCAGGCAGCAAGCATTTAGCTGCTCCCCCCTCCCACCACCTGCAAGGCCAGCTGTGCAACCATACCACCCAGCAACCTCTGGGTCCAGCTCCAGTCTGGTTGCCGCACCAGCAGCACAGCATGCACAATCATCCAGGGAGCCTGCTAGAGGCATGGCACACTTATGAACCCCACACCCATGAGCCTGACCAGCTTAGCCATGCAGCCACGCTGTTGGAGGCAGCTGCAGAGTACTTCACTGCAGAAGACAGCATGGTTCCCTCCGGTGCTGCTGGTCATCCCTGCTCTGGGCTTCAATCCTACGCCTCAATGCATGAAGTCCTAGGCCTTGATGGTTCACAACAGGCGAGGTGCCAGCACCTGCAGAGAGGCAGCCCGCCACACCTGCTGGCCCCACATCAGGGACAGCCATCTGCTCCCCAAGTGGCTGCCAGCAGCACCAGCCTGACAGCACCAGCCTGGCCTGTGGGCCCCCCAGGGTTAGACCCCCCCAGGCTGCATGGCCAGCCTTTGGCTGCAGGAACAGAGTCCCTGACTCGTGCTCCTGATCATCGCCTGGCTCCAGCCCAGGGGGGAAGCCAGCCTGACCACCCGGACAGCGCTCCTCAAAACCCTGCCCTACCCCTGGGCCTTAGGCCACCCCCAGCCTCCATCGCAGCAGCAGCAGCAGCTGAGCCTGTCACATTGCAGGGAGCAGCAATGGCAGCAGCCACCTCTGTGGCTGGACCAGTGGCAAGCACAGGGCCAGGGCCAAGCCCTGGCCCCAGCGCGCTGCACCTCCTCAAATCACAGCGCCTGGCTGCTGCCGCCCACAAGGTCAGGGGTCCCCCTCCCACCAGGCAGCCACAGGCTGTCGACCCGGCTGGTGCCATGTTCCCACAGGCAGCGCCAGCATCACACGAGCCAGGTGGCTTTGCAGCCGTGGGGGCAGCGGATCTGGCCGCTGTAGGGGCTGGCAGCAAGGGTGTGGGCGGTGGGGCCGGCGTGGCAAGCGCAGGGCCAGGGCAGGCAGGGGTAGGAGACAGCGTCCGGACAGGCAGCAGGGCGGCGGGTGTCACTGCCCGCCCTGCCCCCCGCCGCTCCACCTCCCCCCAGCCCTGCTCCTACGCCCATGCCTGGCGGAGCAGCAGCCTGAGCCAGGAGACAGGAAACAGCCTCGACGCTCCCCTAGGCCCAGCCGCCATGTCAGCCACCCCAGGGGCAGTGCCAGCTAGGCCCATGCGTCAGTCCTGCCCCCCACCCCTGCTGCAGGCCAAGCAGTCGCCAGCCACCACCTTGCAGCGCCAACAGCAGCAGCAGCAGCAGCAGCGGGGGCAGCAGGTGGGCCCAGCCAGCAAGTTCGCACTGGTGCGCAAGCCCCGCACCCCCTCCCAGCCCAGCAGCAGCAGCAGCCTAGCCAACAGTGCCACCTCCCTGGCCAGCACCCTCCTCACTGCATCCTCTGACAGCCTTCAGCCCACACACCCCAGCCTCCCCACACGCCTGGTGCAGCAGCCAGCCCCACTAGCACGCCCCCCACACCCCCAACCACCTGCAGCTGCCCTGCCCGCTGGCCTAGCTCCAGCCCCTGCACTACCCGCTGCCACAGCCAGGCAGAGCACTGCCAGCCATGGCTTCCCATGTGGCATGCTTCCCGGAGTGCCCCAGACGTGTTGGGAAAACCCATTGTCACAGCAGCAGCAGCAGCAGCTGCCCCAGGTGCAGCCCGGCCCTGCTAGTGACCTCAGCTGCAGCCAGGCTCCCAGCGTCCTCAGCAGCAGCAGCAGCCGGCCCAGCACCGCGGTGAGCAGCAGCCAGGCCAGTGACAGAGCTGAGCTCAATGTGGGCAGCGGTGTGGCAGCCCCAGCGCCCCTGCGCCTCAGCCCCACCCGCTCCCTGGCAGGGTTGCAGGGCCTGCATGCCAAGTACCTGGCCTCCCTGGCTGGGTCTAAGGCGGGGGCTCGGGGCCGGGCTGAGGTCAGTGGGCAGGATGGGGGTGGGCGGGTGGGGGAAGCGAGGGGGGCTGGGGAAGTGAGAGAGGAGGGTAGGGGTCCAGATGAAGCCAGTCTGGGGAGCGGGTGGGAGCAGCAGAGGCAGCAAGAACAGGGGCAGAGGGTGCTGGGGCAGCAGGTGCCGCAGGGGCAGGGGCCCCTTCTCCTGGCGCCAGCGACACCTAAGTATGGACAGCCGAGGCAGGCTCTGGGCACTGCCCTGGGACAGCACCAGGCACCGCTTGAGGCAGCACAGCAGGAACAGCAGCAGTGGCACCAGCAAGGGGGCCTGCAGCTGCCTAGCCAGCACCAGTGGCAGGAGCAGCAGCGGCAGCAGCAGCAGCCATTAGTGTCAGTGCCTCCACAAGAGCTGGAGCTTCTGGAGCAGGAGCAGGCGTTTCATCAGCCACATCAGCAGCAGCACCTGGTGCGAGCGCAAGTGCAACAGCAGCAGGCACAGCAGCAGCAGCAGGAGCAGGAGCAGATTACACAGCAGCAGCTGCAGGAGCAGGTTGCACAGCAGCAGCAGCAGCAGGCGGCACAGCAGCTGGCACAGCAGGCGGCACAGCAGCTGGCGCAGCATGCGGCACAGCCCCTGCAACCGGCTGCTCAGCTCAGCACTAGCAGCATGCCTCACCCTCTGCTGAGCAGCCAGCAGCAGAGCCAGGTGCAGCGCAGGGCAGCAGCCACCCTGCCACGCATGCTGCGCAAGCTCAGCCGCCCCAGCGAGCAGCCCTTGCCGGCCCTACCAGCACCTAGCCAAGCTGCAGCCCCAGGGGCCCAGGCTGAGGGTTTGGGCCAGCTGCGTGGCAGCTTCCAGCCAGGTGTGGCTGCTGACCAGGCAACAAGCCTGATTAGGCCAGGGGACTCTGGCTGTGCCCAGGGACGGGGTCACTGGGGCAATGAAGGAGGTGAGGTGGGAGGGCAGCATGGGCAACAATGGCTGGAGGATCAGCACCAGCATCAGGAATCACAGCAGCAGCAGCAGCACCGCCAGCATCAACAACCACAGCACCAATATCAAGAAAGACAACAACAGCACCAACAGCACCAACATCAAGAAGTACAGCTCCAGCACCAGCAGCATTGGCAGGAACAGCAGTTTGTTCAGCAGCAGCAGCAGCAACCACGAGGGTATACTCACATGCAGCCTGCCCACCTGCAGCCTGCCCACCAGTCACAGCACCGTGGGCAGCAGCACCAGCAGCTGCTGTACCAGGACCAGAAGCAACAGCAATGGCAGGCTCACCAGCAAGAGCAGCCTCTACAGCAGCAGCAACAGCTCCATGGGCTTTTGCAGCAGGCTCCGCAGCAGCTGCCTCATGTGCTCCCCAGCCAGGGTCCTCCGCCCTACCAGCCAGCTGGGCCTCACCTGCAACAGCCAGCCTACCCCCAAGCCCCAGCCCAGCCTGCCCCAAGCGCTGCCTCACTGCCTGACCAGCTGCCTGCAGATCCCAGTGGCCTCCCGCACATGGAGCTGCAGGGCGCCTGGCTGCAGCCTCAGCCTCTGCTGCCTCAATCTGAGCTGCAGCTGCTTGCCCAACAGCAGCTGCTCTGGCATGAGGGCACTGCTGCCATGTATGACTGTCAGCAGCAGCAGGGTGTGGCCTACCAGCAACAGCAGCAGCTGAGCGACTCCAGTCAGCAGCAGCAGCAGGGTGTGACCTACCAGCAAGAGCAGCGGAGCTACCACAGACAGGAGCAGCAGCAGGGGCCAGACCCTTGGCACCAGCAGCAGCAGCAGAGCGACCCCAGTTGGCAGCAGCAGCAGGGGTGTTACACCAGGCAAGGGCAGCAGCACTATCAGTATCCTCCCATGCATGGACAAGAGCAGCAGGAGCAGCAGCAGCAGCAGCAGCTCAGTCCCATGCGGGAGCAGCACCTGCTGTCCTACCCCATTCAACAACAGCCAACTTCAGTCAGGTATGAGCAGTGGCACCAGCAGCGGCAGCAGCAGTGTGACCTACTGTTTGAACAAGAGCAGGAGCAGCGCTCTGAGGATGAAGTAGAGGCAGCCTTCTGCGCCCTGATAGCCCTAACCCCCCCTGACCCTGACCCTGGCCAACAACTCAGCCACCCCCTCCGCCACTCCCTCCATCAGCAAGACGGGCCTCCCTCACACAAACTGGCTCTGCCTGACAAGCCCGATGCTGTGCCTGGCATGCAGCAGCCATGGCTTGCAGCGCAGCCACCAAACCAAAACCATGTTTTCACCAATCAGGGTCCAGCGCCAGTGCCAGCTTGGCAGCAGGCATTGCCAGGTTCTCACCTCAGCCTGCCAGACTCACCGCCATCCGAGCATTGTGATGGCATCACAGACATACTGGGCTGCTTTGAGGAGGAGATGGTCCTGGAGGTGAGCATGCAACCCTTTAAGGTTCAAAGGTCAAAACACAGATATCATCATCATTGACATCTGCCCTCTGGCCTCTGCACGTGTCAGTTCAGTGCATGTGTCAGTCTGTGTCAGTTCAGTTCAGCCCGTGTCAGTGCAGCGACTGGTCTTAGCAATGGCTGGCTGTGACTGTGGCACCTGCCATGGGTTGGTCAAACCAACAAGATACCGACTGACCAGATACGGGCTGCTGGTGACACTGACCAGTCAGGCCACAGGCTGAGTAGCCTTGCATTGATGCCGCTCATACACCAGCAGCAGCTACTGTTGGACGTCATTTGGCAGGCGGACAGCATTGCGTCACCCACGCCTGATTGCGTGGCTGCCTGGTTGCATCAGGTCGGATACTCCATCATGCATGTTGCCCTACAAGTTGCATGGTGGCTGTGGTGCATGCAGGCTGCCGCCGCCCATCACTTCCACGGCCTCCTCCACCGCACCTTCTCAGCCTGGCAGTGGCTGGCCTTAGCCACTCCTGGACAAGCCTCAGGGCAGCCAGGTTCCCATCACTTGGGCACTGGCTCCAGGTCGGACCCTGCCCAGCTCCAAGACACTTGGCTGATGGGAGCGTCAGCGCTGGGGTCAGGGGCAGCGGCGGGGTTGGCAGCCGTGCGCCTGCTGCTGGTATCTGTGTGGCTCAGGTGCGGGCCAGGTGGCTTCAGTTGCCTGATTTGGCAGACCAGGCACAACAGAGGTTGCCTGATCTGGCAAGAGGCGCTGCAAAAGGCGCTCTGAGCCCAACAACTACATCTGCTGGCAGCGCAGCGCAGCAGCACATCCAATTGAGGGAGAGTGTACTGCCTATTGCTCTGGTTTTGCAGCCCCAGAGCATCTGTTCATGTGTGTACTGCACCTGCACTACAACTTCTGGCGGTGTTCAGGCTGGGATTGAGGCCCACAACTCTTCAAGGCTGTTTTGCACACGTGTTTGGATAACACTGCTATCTTTCAAGGCTGTTGGCCCACATAGTAGATGTTCAGTAGAGGCGGTAGCAAGACGGTGAGCACCGACATACTGGGCCGCACACCTGCTGCCAGCACTGCACCATAGCCATGGTCTGCTGCTGCTGACCCATGGACATTGTACTGCCACCGCTCAATCACAAGCAGCAGTGGTAGTGAGATTTGCAGCTGCAGCGGCGGGCCTGAAGCTTGAAGCATGTGCCATTGCTTCGGCAGAGGTGATAGCACCACAGCAGCAGCACGCTTAATACAAGAGGCCGCCCCAAAGTGAAGGCTGCATGTTTGTCGCACACTGCTGGTTGTGTTGTGCCTGCTGCTGTGCAGGTGGCTGTTGCTGGACTGGCGCGCTGCTGCTGCTTGCTGCCGGGAGGTGAAGGGCCGGGTGGTCAGAGGCTGGCGCCAGCAGGTGGAGGTCAGGGCAGTCAAGAAGCTGGCCAGGCGCATGGCAGCCACCTACAGAAGCTATCGCCTGCAGAGAGGGGTGAGTACACTGCAGGTGACGCGGATTTGTCTTATGACACATGCAGCCATCTACATTATAATCATTATAGCAGCAAGACATGTTACCAATTGGATACAGCAAACGCAGTAATACTGACTGAAGTGGGAATTGCCTTGTCACAGCATAGATGAGTGTGACCAGCCATTCTGTTGCCCTGTGAGGAGTGAGTGAGTGGCAAGGGATGCCATGTAATGACGCAGATGAACCAGTTGAGGAGCTCGTCCACCCAGGGAGTCACTATCCTGCTGCATGACTTGGCTGTGGTATTGGTCACCAGCTGGTTTCTGTCAGTGCTGCCAGTGTTGGCCCGTCTTGCATGTGGCCCCCTTCTTTGAACCCTGATTGCCACCCACCCCTAATCACTGCTGTGACCGTGATGTTGTGGGTGCAGTGCATAGCTGCAGTACAGTGGGTGTACTGCTCGTAGGGTGTACTGCTTGTCCCATGTAGTCTGCTCTCCTTGGTTACTCTGCCAGCGCAACCCATGGCTCCAGTGGAAAAAAATTCTCCTCTGTCACATCCCACGACCCCACAAGCAGCCCCTGTGTGCCTGTCACTGCCCTGTCTCCAAGCAGTTGACACCTTGTCCTTGACCAATCATTCGTCGTGAGGGTGGGGCAGGTCACTTTCACGACACACGCAGGCACCCTCATCATGGTCATCATTCTATCATGGTATTTCCCAATAGTGCGGCATGTTGCCAGTGTGTGGCATGTTGTCCAAGCATGTGTGATGACTGTGTTGCACAAGTGTTGTTGTCATTATTGCCATTACTGTTGTTGTTGGTGGTGATGGTTCACACCGCTAAGCTGCCAGCCCGGTATGGCTGGTACGGCTCCTCGGCATTGAAAGCCTTTAAACATACACATACGGGTCTCTGCTTGGTCTCTCATTAGTTCATAACTAATCACATATGGGTGCTCCAGCTGCGCATTTGGACTGCCAGCCTGCCATTGGTCAGGTCAGCAGCTCACCCATGCCGGCTGATCCTGCACTGCCGCAGGCCCTGAGTGTATGGGTGAGTGCCTGGCGTCGTGCCTCAGCAGTGCGTGATATGGTGGGCCGCCGTGCCCACACAACCCTCCACGCCGCCCTGCTGGCCCTGGCCCGGAACACGGCTGAGCGGCGTCAGCAGCGGGAGCACTGGGTAGGTCCCTACCTCTTCCACTCGCCCCTGCTGCTGGGTGCTAAAAACTTAATGCACCATGCACGATGGTTGATGGGACACACATTGAGTCTTGCCCATACTGCGATATCTAGTACATGGTCAGTGAAGTGCAAGCCAAAGACCCGCCATAGGGTTCCTGAGGTCTATCATGATCTGTCATGATCAGGTGTCCGTCATAGTTCATCTTTGGTCGCAGGTCACATGCTCTTTCACCACCAAGTGTCAAGCAAGTGTTACCAAGTGTTAAGCAAGTGTTAAGCAAGTGTTAAGCCCTCAACCCTCGTCACGACGTGTTGCCACCACCATCATCATCATCGTCTTGGCCACCCGCGTCTCCATGACCTCATCGTGAACACCACCTATAACTCCATCACCACCACCATCTGCATCTGCATCACCATCACCACCATCACGACCACCACCACCGTCACCACTCCCATCACCACTACCATCATCATTGCCATTGTTAAGGTACGCGTGAGCAAGGCCAAGCAGTCGTGCTAGGCAGGACATGGTCACATTCATGTGCATCATCATCATTGCCACTGGGCACACAATGTTTATATCAACTCCATCACCACCACTCCTTCATCACCACTCTCCATCACCATTTCCTATCCGCATTGCCACCACTTAAGTTGTTGATGGGCAAGGCCAAGCCACCATACCAAGTGTCATTTGTCATCCTTGCCACCGGATGTGTGACTGCTCCTGAGCAGGCTGCCGCTGAGGAGCACTACAACTGGCACGCCATGCAGCGGGTCTTGTCGGCCTGGCAAGACTCCACCGCCCTGCAGCAGCAAGTCAGCAGGTAAGGAAGTGCAGGTGTAGCACCACAGCAGCAGCAGAAGTCGCAGCAGCAGCAGGTGAGGGGTGAGCACAGCAAAGGAGACTCTAGAACTGCAGACTGTCACACCTGACCTGACCTGACCTGACCTGACCTGACCTGACCTGACCTGACCTGACCTGACCTGACCTGACCTGACCTGACCTGACCTGACCTGACCTGACCTGACCTGACCTGACCTGACCTGACCTGACCTGACCTGACCTGACCTGACCTGACCTGACCTGACCTGACCTGACCTGACCTGACCTGACCTGACCTGACCTGACCTGACCTGACCTGACCTGACCTGACCTGACCTGACCTGACCTGACCTGACCTGGCCTGACCTGACCTGACCTGACCTGACCTGACCTGGCCTGACCTGACCTGACCTGACCTGACCTGACCCGACCTGACCCGACCTGGCCTTGTTTGGACTGACCTGTGTAGGCAGCAAGAGGCAGCAGCCGCTCACCACAGGCAGTCCACTCTGCTGCACAGCGCCTGGCAAAGCCTGGTGCAGCTGCTGGATGCTGGCAGCAAACCCCACACCAAACCCACCATACCTGCCCCGCGCCACCTTAACCCTGGGCAGCCTGGGCAGCCAAGAACCCAGACTGCACCCGCTCCAGCAATAGATCCTGAAGAGCTGTCGTCAGCAGCAGCTGGTGCCCTGGTCTTGAGGAAGGGCACAGCAACAGGCGCTGAGTCGGCAGCAGCAGCAGCAGCAGGAGGCATAGTTCAGGGTGTGGGAGCAGGAGGTGCAACAGTGCCACAAGGGGGGCCAGGGGCAGGGGGGCCTGAGCTTGCCTGGGGTGCAGCTGAGGAGGCCGCCTTGCTGGGTCAGGCCTATGCCTGGCACTGCAGCCGCATCGCCCACCGGGTGCTGCTCAGCTGGCAGCAAGCAGCTGCAGTGCAGGCTCAAGAGCGGTGCCACAGGGAGCTGCTGGCAGGTGCCCCCTTACCCCACCCCAGCCCTCACCACCTTGATCACTGGCAGCAGCAGGAGCAACAACAACCAGAGTGCACCCCCTACTACCAGCAGCAGCAGGCAGTCACCGCCCCTCCCCTCTCCCTTCACCCCTGCTTTGCTGCCTGGCGTCAGGCTAGTGCCGTGGACAAGTACAGGCGCTGCCGCACCCAGGCAGCCTGCCTGCAGGCCTGGGCCTGGGCAGTGGCAGAGGCGCGCCTGCACTGCCCCGCCACAGCCAACGACAAGGCTAGATCAGACGACCAGGTTGGGCCTGGCTGGGCTGGTTGCGAGGGACAGGCGGCTCGAGGCTGCGAGAGCAACCACCAGGCTAGGCCAGGCTGGGCCAGTGAGGGGGAGGTGGCTGGTGCCAAGGCATGGCAGCACTGCCCAGGGGCGCGACAGCAGCACTGGGGTAGCACTGGCAGCGTGGGCATCCCAGGTGCAGCGCCAGCCAGCCAGGCTGAAGTGGCCTGGGCAGGTGGTCATGCAGCCCACCCCAGCTTCCCTGGTGACCCGGAGCAGCAGCAGCCAGGCCAGGAGTGCTGGGAGTGGAGCCAAGGTGGCTCCCCTCCAGACCAGGGTGGTGGCCGGCTGGGGGAGGCAGAGCGGCGCCTGGGCATTGCTTCTGCCTTGGCCACCGCCTCTGCCGCCATCTGTGCTGCCCTAAGCTCAGCAGCAGCGGCTGCAGCACTGTCCCCCTCAGCTGACCCAGCCCAGACCTCCACATTCATGCGCCCAGCCAGCCAGGCAGGCTCTGCTGATGTTTCCCGCCAGCCCTACCCAGGCAGCCCAGCTGACCCCTCCCCCTCTTCCTCTCCCTCATTGTCCACAGACCACACACCCAAGGAGCTGAGCCTGGCACAGCTGCCTTGGCACACCACAACAGGGCAGGGGTCGGGCTCCCAGCCCCCAAGCGCAGCCTCATCACCAGGGGAGCGTTGTGTCCTGCTGCTGCCGCCAAGTGCTGTGAGGGAGGCTTGGAGTGACACCTGGCCAGACGGCCCGCATCAGCAGGGGCCAGGCCATGAAGGGCCAGGTCAGCAGGCGATGGGTCAGGAGGGGCTCGAGGATGGCTGGGGCTGGGGTGTGGGCGGTCAAGGCGGGGCACTTGCTTGCGGGCAGGCGTGCCTCATTCCTAGGTCTGGAGGGCGAGCGACTCAGTATGGAGCCATGACTGGAACGGCCTTGCTGCCCCTGCCGCCCTCACCTCCAACCCCTGCCGGTGTGCCAGCGCTTGGACACCAGCAGTCAGGTGCTGAGAGTAGGGGCGGGCACAGCAGTGCAGGAGGTCGGGGCAGCAGCCAGGGCCTGGGCCAGGCCTGCAGCAATGTCACTGCTGATCAGGTGACGCAGCGCAGCACAGCAGCAGGCAGGCGGCCCAAGAGGGGAACACAGCCTGGTCCTGGACCCGTGCCTGAGGCAGAGGCAGCAGCCGAGGATGTCACAGGGGGTGGCTCAAAGGCAGCAGCAGCAGCAGCAGAAGCAGGCTCCTTGTATGGGGTAAGGGGTGGTGAGGATGGGGTGGGTGACGAGGATGGGTCCTGTGAGGTGGCCCTGCTCAACCCAGGACCATCAGCTGGGGCTGGGGCTGGGGCTGGGGCTGGGGCTGGGGTGCGGGCGGGGCCTGCCACTGGGTCTGTGACTGCAGCTGAGGCTGGGGCTGCCAACGGGGCAGGGGCGGGTAGGCGGAGTGCGGTGGGTATGGCCCCTGCTGCCTGGGAGGCCGTGCACGCCGCCCTGGCCGTCCTCCACCAACACCAGGTAGCGCCTGAGGAGCTGCAGGCGGCCTTGGGGGCCAGGGGCCAGTCAGCTGGCAGCCTCCAGCAGCCCTCAGCAGCAGCCTGGCCCCAGGCACCTGCCCTAGCCTCAAATCCTACGCCTGCAGCCACAGTGGCAGTGGCAGGCGTGTCGGCACAGGCCATGTCTGCTGCCACTGGCCAGGGTGCTTCAGGGCAGCCCCCAGGCCCTGATGCAGCTGTCACAGGGGCGGGGCTAGGGTCCAAGGAAGTTGCATCCAGCCCAGCACCCTCGCCAGCAGCCTCCTTGGGTCAGCCCTGCATCCCTCCCCTCCAGGCCCCGGCTGTCGCCACACTGCCCCGCCCAGGGACCGACTGCCAGCGACCCTCCCACAACCTCCTGCGCAGCCCGGAGGCGTGCAGCATCCCCAGCATAGCCGCTCTCAGGGCGGTGCTGGCTGACCTGCAGACCCCTGCCAGGCTGGCTAGGCCGGTGCAAGACGGGGCTGCTGCTGCTGCTGCTGCTGCTGCTGAACCAGGTGCACTGGGGACTCTGACAAAGGTGACAGCACCTGCTGCCCCGCCAGGCAGGCAGGCCTCCCCGTTCCTGGCCAGGGCCCTCGCTGCTGAGCCACTCAGGCTGAACCCCTTGGTGGCAGCTGGGTCGGCTGCTGCTGATTCCAGGAGCCTGAGCTTCAATAGGGGCAGCCCACCCAGCTCAGCTGCACGTGCCATCAGACGCACTGCAGACGAGCTACAAGGCTGGAGGGCAGCAGCAGCAACAGCACCACCACCACCATCCACAACTGCCAGGGAGGCAGTGGACAGAGGGTGTGGGGTGGGTGGGACCCCGCACCCGGGGATCGAATCCCACCTCGACCAAAACGGGGAGCAGGACAGGGGCCAGGACCAGGGCCTGGCTACGGCTGCTTCAGCTGTGGGGCCTGCCGAGCTACTCCCTGGTGATAGACGGCAAGCTCACCCCTCCAGACCCGGCCATATCCTCGACCCTGCCCCTAGTCCCAGCCTTGACCCTGGGCTGTGCCAGGGCCCAGCCCCCGGCCATTGGCCTGGCCCTGGCCACCAGCGCCACCCCTCCCTCTGCTCCATGCCTAGCAGCTCCAGTCTAGCCACCGTCAGCACCACCACACCCTCCCTGGCCCACTCCCAGTCCCTGGCCAACAGCATCGCCGCCGCAGCCGGCAGCCTGAAAGCTTTGGAAACAGAGCGACTGCTTCAGCTGTTGGAAGCTGATGTGGCCTGGTTTGATGACATGCTGGCAGATGGACGCCCTCTGGCCACCCCTGCTGCTGCTGCTGCTGCTGCTGCTGCTGCTGCTGCTGCTGGTCCCCCACCTGCCAGTCCCAGGCCAGGGACTCCTGCATTTCCAGCTACCCAGGCAGGGGCACCAGCCCGCCAGGCAGCAGGGCAGCCACAGCAGCCGCAGCTTGGGCAGATGGGTGGAGAAGCTGTGGGTGGGGGTGGCGGGGGTAGCAGCAGGCTGCATCGCAGCACCAACACTAGCAGCCCCAACACCTCCGCTGCCCCTCACCTCATCACTGCCACAGCGACACTAGCCACAACCTATGCCAGCACCTCAGCAGCAGACGAGGCTGTGAGGGGTCCATCAGCAGCAGCAGCTCAACCTCAACCTCAGACTCAGGCTTACTGCCTAAGGCGGTCACACAGCCCCTGTGGGGTGCACACAAGGTCACTCAGCAGCGGCGACTGGGTCTCCCAGTCTCAGGTCATGGCCCAGGGGCTGCCCCAGGGCGGCTCAGGCCACAAGCGCAGCTGCCGTGGGGCCAGCAGCGGGGATGTGTTGCTAAGCAGCACTGGGGCTGAGGGGCTGAGTCCCTGCACTGCGTCATCAGCTGCTGCTGCTCTGGCTGCTGCTGTGTTGACCAGGGGGTCAGGTGTGCCCGTTGATATGCGTGGCAGCTGGCCTACTGCACGGGCTGCCTTGCAGCAGCCATTGCCACAACAGCGGCAGCAGCAGCAGGGCATATTGCAGCAACTCCAGCAGCACCTGTCACAGCAGCAGCAGCAGCCGGCTGTGCTAGCCAGTGGCTCAAGGCTGCTGGCATGGGCACTAGCCCCAGGACCTGGCTCTCCCCTACCTGCCCCTGGCCAGGCGGTAGAAGTCGAGTTCAGCCACAACAGCCTCGGCAGCAGCAGCCAGCAGTCCAGCGGGAGCAGCAGCAGCAGCAGGGGAGGCAGACAAGTCAGCCTTGTGGGCAGTGAGGTGAGTAGCAGGGGTAGGGGGAGCAGCAGCACTGTATACACCAAGACCTCCGGCCCCCCTCCACCACAGCCAGTGACAAAGCGAAAGTCCCTCCCAGCCCAGCAGTCGGTGAGCCAGGCACCAAGCCAAATGGCCTCTGGCCACCGTCTTTCGCCCTCGCCTGCCGCAGCTGCTCCAGCTGATGTGGGTGCAGCGGGCCCTGCCTCTACCTACATGACCACCTGGCTCAAGAAGACGGCTGGCCTGAGCCACAAGCAGCAGGAGCTGTTGCTCGCAGCGCTGGCCTCCAGGGCCAAGGACCGCCAAGCAGCCCTGCTAAGCTCACAGGCTACAGCACACCACCCTGACCAGACCGCACCGTCAGAGCTCGCTCGGCCTGCCAGCACCAAAGCCGCCCTGCCAGCGCAAACTCCCGGCTCACAGATGCAAGACAGCAGCGCAAACCACGCATCCTTACCCAGCAGGCTCAGCCAGGCTGATCGCGACAACAGCAGGACCGAGCGTCATCGCAGGTTAGCGACCAGGGCGAGCGAGGTAACGGCCGCCCAGCCGCAGCCTTCCAACCGACAGCGCAGCCTGGCAGCGGCGTTTCAGGCAGAGCGCCAGCCTGCTCCGCAATCTCCGCTGCGACGGTCGCTGCCTACGTCTGATCTGGTGGCAGCTCTGAGCCATGCCCAGTGCGCTGCGGGATATACATCCTACAGCGTCGCTCCCACTGCCATTTCCGTCATTGAGCCGCGAGCCTCAAGTGCACTGCCAGCAGACCAGCAGGCGCGGTGCGCTGCGCGTGAGGCGCAATTAGGCAACTCCGCGCGGCCACATTCCCCGCCGAGGGCGCAACCGATACACCAACCGTTTCCAGTGACGTCCGCCCAGCTGCTGCTTCGAGCACAGCCGACGCGGCAACAGCAGCCCGGGGATTCGTCCGAACTTCTACCGGCGGAGCGCTTACTGCTGGAGCAGTTGGGTGTGGATTTTGCCTCACGCCTAGCCGCCCAGCCTGCTCATCCTCACCAGCAGCAGCAATGGCTTGGGATGGGAATACCAGCACAAGCAGGGCAAGCAACCCCTCTGCAACCCAGCAGCCTAGCCACTAACCCAGTCTACGATGCTAAGCAGACAGGCAGTGCGCCTCACCCGAGTCCTGACCCCAACTGGCCACATGCAGCCAAGGGGGGTGTAGTGGAAGGAAGTGCACCTGCTCCATCTCATTTGCCCACTCCGGGCCCAACAAAGCCAATGCCTGGGCAGCAGGAGGGGCATGACGGGCATGGGCCACAACTGCATTGGGAGGCTGCTGATGGGTCTGAGGCCCACACTCGCTGGCAGGTTAGCAGCCTTGCAGCAGCCAGCTCCCACTATGCCCACCAAGTCCACCAACACGGCTGCTGGCCCAGTCACGAGCCTGGTGCTGGTCTGGCACAGGGTCTGGCGCAAGGCCCCAGGACCTGGCTGCAGCTCAACCCTGTGTTTTCCGAGCATCATCCAGATGCAGGCTGAGCCAGCCCGCTAGCCTGGGTGGCCTCCCCAGGGCGTGTCACCGCCCAGCAGCGGCGTTCAGGACAGTAATGTGTGTCAGGCACCCTCGAGCTGCTCCACATCACATCAGTGCATGTCTGCCATGCCAGCTAGCTACAAAGGTCCCTTGCAATGGTTAAGGGGACAGCTTGACTGTGTATGCGCCCACACAGCATTTAAACTACACACAACCCCTAAGGCTGTGGGAACTGCATGTGCGCATGTATTGTCTGCACTCACATTCTGGCATTAGGGATCTTTGCCAGCTGCTTTGAGGCTGCCAACGCATGGGCATGCCTGCTTCGTGAGCTTTGTCTTGTAACGTTGTGTTTGCTTTAGGTTGTGATCTTGGCTTTCCTTGAGAAGAGTGGACCAGCAATAGAAAGCCATGCATCTGCCATGCAGAACTTGTGCGTTGCTGCGAGGTGAGGGGTGAATTGAAAACAATGGTATTATGCCAATCGTCAGCCTATGATGTGGCAGGTTGCCCTAGCCTAGGCTACCATACAACAGCCACTGTCAGTTTCCAGGTCCATCCAGGTCGTCAATGTGGCAGTAGTGCAGGTGACAAAGAATATATGGAACCTCCCACAATTTTTGTGCGTGCGTCCTGGCCCATGTAAGTCACGCCTCAGGGACTCATACCGGCACAAAGCTGCGCCGCTACTAGCAAACAGCCATGCATGCTGGTCACACAGCAGCAATCATGCGAAGTGCGCGTACCGTAGGGATGTGTCCCCGTCGCTGAGCACATCAGAGATTTCCGGAGCTTTGCTTTCCTTACACGACACGCCTGGTGCGTATCAGGCTCATGCTAGGTCTTCACACATGCCCGTAGCAGGGCTGACATGCCAGATAGATCACACCGTTGAATTTCTCCGCGGGGTTGAGAAATTGCTACCGTGTGGGAGGGAGAAATTGCCCCGACCCCTTCCTCAGGCGTTCTGCCGCACCCACTTCGTCGGCTTAGTGTGGGATGTGCGGCATCCGCACCAATGCGCCTCAAACGGGCAGATGGCAAAGGTGTGACCGCTCACTGCGTTGAACCCCGCGTTGAACTTGGTAAGCTTGTGGGCCCTTCGCTGAGCCCCTCGCTGAGCTATCTGCGGCTGCTCCCCCCCACAGGGGGACCTTCCAACCGTCCAACCGCAGCCCACTCGCTCATCGGCACCACCTCTGCACGCACGCCTGCACCTTCCGCTACTGCTCTGCGGACAAGACGGCTGCGCAGCAGGGTAAAGCATGCCCACATCCTCTCCAGGAGCCTCAGCACCAGCAGCATCAGCACCAGGCAAGGCGCAGCAGGCGCAGTGGGCAAAGCAGCTGCTGGGCCAACGCTACGTCTGTAGCAGCTGCTGCGGATGTTGAGGATGGACTGCGGTCACAGCGGCCAACGCAGCTCGCGCAGTAAGACACGGTCGCTTCAACCCAGGTATGAGCTGCGTTGTGCCCCCAGTTGCTGTTATACCCGCACATGCTATTGCTTGCTGTTGTTGTTGCACATCACCTGCTCAAGTGCTCAATGCACAGCTATGCGTTGCATTGCTTCACTCCTATGTGTGGTATCGTGATGGTTGTGGTGCTCCTCCACAGGTATGGCCACACAGAAGCGTACTGCGCCTGAGCAGACATTGCCTTACAAGGGGCAAGGGCATGTTGGCATCACAGCAGGAGCATGGGCCACAAGGGGCAGGGGCAGGTATGATGCGCAGCCGGGGCAGGTGCAGCAGGGGTAGGCAGACAGCATTGCAGGAGTACGCAGCAGGGACAGGCGCAGGCACATCATGGGTATGCGGGTTGCATGCAGCTTGGGTAGGCAGGTGGTGGAGGGGCAGCAGCAGCAGCCAGGCAGGACAACAGTATACACTCAGGGCTGCAGTGGCAAACGCAGCAGGGATAGACCATCAGAGAAGGGCATGCTTTGCGTATTGACAGGGAAGGATATGTCCATGCTTGTGCCTACTGGTGCTTGTGCAGATGCCCGCCCAAGGCGCATGATGTGATGGCGGCAGCAGTGGGGGAGGCGGTGCTAGCAGCAGCAGCAATGGTGGCAGCAGCGGAGGCAGCACAACAGGAGTAGGCCTTTGTAACAACGATGGCAAGCACAGAATGGCTAGGCAGGTAGTGTGGGACAGGGGCAAGCGGACAGCATACCAGAGGTAGGCAACCAGGACAGGCAGCAACAGTGGCAGAGGCGACAACGACATCAACAGGCATCGACAGCGGCAGTGGCGGCAACAACGGCAGCAGCGGTGGCAGTGGCGGCAGCAGCAACAGAAGTGTTGATACAAGTCAGCAATGTCAGCAATCTTTTAGAAATGTCCAGGTACACATGTCTCGTGCTAGCCTGTGCTTGTGCCTGCGTGTTCCTATCTGTGTGTCCCATCATGTGTGCCTATCTGTGTGTCTATGCCAATGCATTCCAGCATTCCCAGCACAGCACAGCATAGTCAGGAGCGGCAGCCAGGCGTTGTCGGGGTGTTTGGTCAGCCTGCCCACTTCTAGTCATGCATGTCCTTGTTTTGTTGATCACAAGCATGCCCCTTGCTTGCTGCAGGTGTAACAGTCACATAGCGACCCCTCGGACCCTTCCCCCTAACCCTACCCTGTCCCATCACCAACACCTCCAAGTCTCCTACGCCCCCACTTCCCCACTCCCCCTCACCTCCCCCCGGACAACGTGGTCCTCTCCCTACCCTACCCAGCAGCCAGGAAGAAGCCCTCTCTAGCCCCTCTTCTCCCTGCCCAATCTCATTCCTCTTCTTCCTCTCCTGCCTGCCCTGGCTGACCGCCTGCCGGCAAGTGGCTGACACCCAGCTCAGCCCAGCTGGCCTCCTGCCCCTTGGCTTCTTGCTCCTTCCCTCTGCTGTACCACCACCACCTCCGCAACCCGTCTACTTTCCCCCACCCCAGCGGGCAGCCTGGAGCCGGCGCTAGCAGTAGCCCTCTTCTCCCTCTTCTCCCTGCCCCTTCTCATTCGTCCCTTTCTAGCTAACCGCCTGCCGGCAAGTGGCTGACACCCAATACCCAGCCTAATCTCCTCCCTCATGTGCATGCCCCTTGGTTGCAGGTCTGATGGGCACCTCCCCCCCCCCTTTTTCCCATTTCCCCCTTACCCGCCACAACACAGCCTCCGCCCGGGCTGCCCCGGCTCAGCCCTACTGGCCTCCTGCCCCTTGGCCCCTTCCTTCTTCCTTCCGCTGTGGGACAAGTGAAAACAATTGCGCTATGTATGTCTTGGGCTTCTTGACTTCCTTGCTGTGTGGACAGTAGCACCCACAGATGATGACGAGACATTGGGCTGCTTGGCTTAGTGATTGACATTGAAAAGGATTGGGGTGATGTGTGTCATGTCCCTGCCATGCATCATAACTTTGGCTCCTGTAAGATCATGTTGAGTATGCAACATCATGTTGATGCAAGGGTATGACACAAAGCCTTGATACCTAGTCTTCAATGATACCTAGTCTTCTAATGTAATAGTGGGAGGGTAGGATGTTTTGTGTAAAGCTGACAACCGGTTAGCGCATGGATGGCCCGCTTGTACGGATAACCCATCTTCGCACCGTTCTCGTGTTCTTGCCCTTGCTAGCAAAACGTGCCTTACCAAGCCTTAATGTAGTGCACTACTCACGAGACGCAAGTGATAGCATGGTTTGCAGCTGCAAGCCTGATACCCCTAGTGTCGCCCTCATGCACCGACCACATGCACACACTACATTGTTATGAATGCGTCTCCAGGACCTAGCTGTGTGTTGTTGACCATACAAGGGGCATAACACGCACCACATCCTAGCATGTGGCTGGATCACTGTCAGGCCTGCACTTGCTAGGCATGGCCGTGATGCATACATGCAAAGGGGGTATGTAGTAGGTGGCTACCACGTTTGCAGCATCAGCGCATCACCACGTGGTGTTGTTGTCCATACAAGGGGCATGTGGCGCACCACACCCTAGCATTAGGCTGGATCTGGTGAGCCTCCACTATAGGTACCATCCGTGGTCCAGTTAGCTGTGACACATTGGGTGTGGATCACTGCCAGGCCTGCACTAGCTAAGCATGACCGTGATGCATACACGTGAGAATTTGCATGACTTCATGTTGAGCCCATGTGCACCTGTGTTTGTGCACCTTGCTTTGAAGAGTGTTACAGATAGTCCCGAACCCCATTGAGGGGGAGGGCGGCCAAGCAGCCTAACGGCTGACGGCTTAAGCGGTGTAAGCCACCTATCATACATGCAAAGAGTGTGTGTAGCAGGTGGCTACCACGTTTGCGGCCTTATCGCATCACCGCGTGATGGTGTTGTCCAAACAAGGGGCGTAGGTAGCATTTGAGAAGAGGACCTGACCACCACCGTTTTCTTCATTACATTTTGACCATTCACAGCTTACAAATCACGTTGTGTGGCATGGAACTGAACGGAACCTCAGGACAGCCTTTTGAAAGCTTTTGTACCATGCAACATTCTTCTTAGATGGGCTCAAAGTTGCTGCTGATTGCAACTCAAGACTGCACTGCCACACACCTACAGCCTGCTGCTGTTGTCCATGTACTGCTCATGCACTACAGCCTGCTGCTCTTGCTGCTGATCATGCACCGCAACACACCTACAACCTGCTGCTGCTGCTCATGCACTGCAGCCTGCTGCTGCTCATCCACTGCAGCACACCTACAGGCAGGGCAGGGCTGGGCAGGGCAGGGAGGGGCAACGCAAGGCTGGGGTGGGGTGGGGCAGGGCTGGGATGGGGTGGGGCAGGGCTAGGCAGGGAGGGGAGGGGCAACGCAAGGTTGGGAGGGGGTGGGGCAGGGCTGGGAGGGGGTGGGGCAGGGCTGGGAGGGGGTGGGGCAGGGCTGGGCAGGGAGGGGAGGGGCAATGCAAGGCTGGGAGGGGGTGGGGCAAGGCTAGGAGGGGGTGGGGCAACGCAACTGATGCCACTGTTGCCGCCACTGCTGCTGTCGATGAGGTGAGGGCAGCAAAGTGGGGGGCTGCACCTGCTGCTGCTGCTGTCCTTGCCCAGGTGACAGCAGCAGGAGGGGGGGTGCACCTGTTGCTGCTGCTGTCCCTGCCCAAGTGAGGGCAGCAAAGGGGGGGGCTGCACCTGCTGCTGCTGCTGTCCTTGCCCAGGTGACAGCAGCAGGAGGGGGGGGTGCACCTGTTGCTGCTGCTGTCCCTGCCCAGGTGAGGGCAGCAAAGTGGGGGGCTGCACCTGCTGCTGCTGCTGTCCTTGCCCAGGTGACAGCAGCAGGAGGGGGGGTGCACCTGTTGCTGCTGCTGTCCCTGCCCAAGTGAGGGCAGCAAAGGGGGGGGCTGCACCTGCTGCTGCTGCTGTCCTTGCCCAGGTGACAGCAGCAGGAGGGGGGGGTGCACCTGTTGCTGCTGCTGTCCCTGCCCAGGTGAGGGCAGCAAAGGGAGGGGCTGCACCTGCTGCTGCTGCTGTCCTTGCCCAGGTGACAGCAGCAGGAGGGGGGGGTGCACCTGTTGCTGCTGCTGTCCCTGCCCAAGTGAGGGCAGCAAAGGGGGGGGCTGCACCTGCTGCTGCTGCTGTCCTTGCCCAGGTGACAGCAGCAGGAGGGGGGGGTGCACCTGTTGCTGCTGCTGTCCCTGCTCAAGTGAGGGCAGCAGAGGTGGGGGGTGCACCTGTTGCTGTGCATGCTGTTCTGCCTCCACATCATTGTCAAGACTGTTTACATCATCACAATCTTCGTCACCACCTGTGTGCGTAGAAGCATGAGATCATGAGAATCAGCAGTATGTAGCAGTAGCATGTGCAGCTGGCATGCTTTTGATTGTTATTACCAGGGAGACACTTCCTCTTTAGCCTTGGTGGTGCTCGTTTGACCGTGCCAAAGCTGAGATCTATCTCCTGCTTTTGATCAGGTATCAACATGTGAATGGCAAACTCTATCACGACCTCTAATAAGTTCCACATGCCAAGAAGCTGTATGACGAGCAATCTGACACTCCTACCTTGGGCTGGAGATTAGCCAACTTCAGCTTGTCAAGGACTTGCCAAAGGCCTTGTAGTGCGTTGGTGACAGCTTTCCAGCCTTCAGGAGACTCGCTGGTGATGGTGGTGAAAAGCAGACCCAGGTCGTTCACGAAAGTAGGATGCATGGCTGCTCCTTTGTCAATGTCCGGACCAAACAAGCTATAGTGGTCACAGCTGCGGTACCCTGGGGGGGCGCTATACCACACGCAATTCAATCGGCGAAACTTCTGAGAAAACTCCTTAATCGTGTTGCGTATCGACGACCTAGCCTTGCTTATATACTTGTTGTTCTGCAGTGTCAACGCGGTAACCTTTTGGGTCTCAACAGCGAGCACAGCGTTATCAATGATGGTCATGTTTAGCTCTGTCATCCTGTGTAGACGGCCCACAGATGGCGATTTCCATGGGGGGGAGCAGCCGCAGATAGCTCAGCGAGGGGCTCAGCGAAGGGCCCACAAGCTTACCAAGTTCAACGCGGGGTTCAACGCAGTGAGCGGTCACACGTTTGCCATCTGCCCGTTTGAGGCGCATTGGTGCGGATGCCGCACATCCCACACTAAGCCGACGAAGTGGGTGCGGCAGAACGCCTGAGGAAGGGGTCGGGGCAATTTCTCCCTCCCACACGGTAGCAATTTCTCAACCCCGCGGAGAAATTCAACGGTGTGATCTATCTGGACATGCCGGATTCGCATTCTCTTCTACTCCCAGGCCTTATCCTGTGCTGTCCTGTGGGCTCACCACTGACGCCTGACCCCTTGCAGCAGGTAAGTCGTCCCGGGCACCAACATTCATAAGCTGTGCAGTACTCATCGTCTTGCTTTGCTATCTTTCTTGACGACGTAGGCCTGATGAAGAAGTCATCAGCAGGCGACGTGAACAAGGGCCAGCAGTTGCAGGGCCTGCAGGGCCTGCCAGCGGAACTCCTGGATGCAGTCCTGAGCCACCTGGATGCAAGCAGTCAGCTGCCAGTCTTCAGGACCAGCAAGCTCCTGGCCACCGCTCTGCTGCGGATGTGTCCAAGGATCCAGCTCACCTACCCAACCCAGCATGACATCATTGGGCAACACCTTCGTGAGCTGGCTCCCTTCCTGACTGAGGTTCTGCGCAACAGGCAGCAACCAAAGCTGCACCTCACACTGCAGCCAGCCAGCAGCCTCACAGATGCAATAGAGCAAAGTGAGGAAGCAGAGCCAGCTGCTGTGGCAGTAGATGCAGCCCGTCTGGTTGCCTGGATGCTGGGGGCAGTGCCGCTATGTGGGGCAGTCGACAGCCTGACTATCAGCTGGTGTAAGGACTTAGATCTTCCATGGGAGCCTGTTTACAGCGCAGCCCTGGCGTCCTCCTTCCCCTCCCTTACAAGCCTGACCTTGGAAAAATGCATCGTAAGCATAGATCACTTGGCCAAAGCCATCAGCCACCCCCTGCTGTCGCCACGGCTGCTGCACCTGGACCTCAAGCGCGTTGGCATCACACATGAAGGCCAGCCTGGCAGGTCACCCTTCATTGGCAGCAGGCTGCAGGAACTCCGCCTGCATGATGTCGTTGATGTGGACGAGGAGCCTGAGTTCCTGCTTGGGCTGCTGCCCTTACCGCCCACCCTGACTCAGCTGGAAGTGAAGGGTCCTTACGGATATAATTGGGATTGGGTCAGGGTAGCAGCGGCTGTGAGCAGCTTGGCACAGTTGCAACAGCTAGCGCTCTTTGATGAGTATAAAGAGTTTGACAGCCAGAATCCAGACTTCATGGCACTGCTGTCAGCGCTGGCCCACCTACCCAGCCTGCACACTCTGCAGATTTCTGACGATGTGGTGGGCCAGGAGCAGCTGGACGCTTTGCTGGCACTCACCCAGGTTACCAGCCTGGAGCTCTTCCGGTTCACTGGCCTGACCTCCTCCCGGGCCAGTGCAGCCTGCAGCTGGAGGCAGCTGGAGGTGCACGAGATGGACTGGGTCACAGCCGCTCACCTGCCCCTGCACAGCCTCACTCACCCTCTGGAACTGCATGAATTGGAATCAGACAGCAAGGAACCAAGTATTGAGGTGCTGGCTGCAGCTGAGCTCAACCTGTGTGAGAGCAACAAGGCAGGGCTGGAGGTGGAAGACATGTGGCTGAGCCAGGCCACTGTGGACCTGCTGACTGAGCAATACCTCAGCCACAGCCGCCCTGCTGCCCAGCAGCCCACCCACCCCACTGTGGCCAGCAGCAGCAGCCACTCAGGTCCCAGCACCAGCCTGGCCAGCAGCAGCATTATGCAGGGTGGGCAGCAGGGAGGGCCAGCAGCAGCAGGGTCCCAGGCTCTCATGCAGCGCCTGGGCCATTGCGTGAAGGAGCTGCACATCTCATTGCCAAAACATGACGAACTGTCCTCAGACAACCAGCATACCTTAGCTGTCCTGTTCCCGTCTGCTCACGTTACGTTAGTTTACGTTACGATTATGCGGATATGAGTAGAACACCGCATGGCTGTGTGCCCTCCCTGCTGCCCCACACTGCATCATGATGGCACGCAAGCCGGTTGGGGTGGGCTGAGGTGTGCCATGAGGTGCAGCGGCTCTGCTATGATGTGCCGTGGCCATGTGCTGGGTAGTGATGATTGACGCTTTGCTCCATCACCCAGGCGAAGCTGATGGTGGTGAAGTGATGCGCGGTGTGCCGTGCCTTAAACAGGCCAAACCTGTAGTGTCAGCCAGTAGATGTCTCATGTACCCTGGGCTGTCAGGTGTCGGCATGCGTGTGACAAGGCATTGCTTGCTTTCTCCTCAAGCTGGGCTTCTGTTCTGGAGTTCTGAAACCTGCTTTGGAGTTCCGATTTTACTACTTCGTTGTTTGCAAGACATCGAGCAGTATGTGGATAGCAGCAGCTGCGAGTCTCTGCACTACTGGCGGCATAAACAACATTCGAATCAGAAAGCAGCTTATTGGCGTGCCTTGACAACTATTACACCCACCTCTCTCTCCCCAGCCAGCTAGGTAGCACAGTTTGTCTTGTAGCTTGTGTCCAATCACGACTCTTGCTGTGCCTCCACCCTCATCCCTTCACCTACACCCCTCATCTCAGGTCTCCTTGGAGTCCTTCCCTGATCTCAGCGTCGAGACGTCGCTCCCTCCTGCTCTCACCAGTAGACAATGGTTTACACAGGTAGAAGATGGCTCACACAGCAGGTGACTGCTCACAGAAGATGCCGCCAAGTGCTGTGAGGGAGGCTTGGAGTGACACCCGGCCAGGCGGCCCGCATCAGCAGGGGCCAGGCCATGAAGGGCCAGGTCAGCAGGAGATGGGTCAGGAGGGGCTCGAGGATGGCTGGGGCTGGGGTGTGGGCGGTCAAGGCGGGGCACTTGCTTGCGGGCAGGCGTGCCTCATTCCTAGGTCTGGAGGGCGAGCGACTCAGTATGGAGCCATGACTGGAACGGCCTTGCTGCCCCTGCCGCCCTCACCTCCAACCCCTGCCGGTGTGCCAGCGCTTGGACACCAGCAGTCAGGTGCTGAGAGTAGCGGCGGGCACGGCAGTGCAGGAGGTCGGGGCAGCAGCCAGGGCCTGGGCCAGGCCTGCAGCAATGTCACTGCTGATCAGGTGACGCAGCGCAGCACAGCAGCAGGCAGGCGGCCCAAGAGGGGAACACAGCCTGGTCCTGGACCTGTGCCTGAGGCAGAGGCAGCAGCCGAGGATGTCACAGGGGGTGGCTCAAAGGCAGCAGCAGCAGCAGCAGAAGCAGGCTCCTTGTATGGGGTAAGGGGTGGTGAGGATGGGGTGGGTGACGAGGATGGGTCCTGTGGGGCAGCCCTGCTCAACCCAGGACCATCAGCTGGGGCTGGGGCTGGGGTGCGGGTGGGGCCTGCAACTGGGGCTGTGACTGCAGCTGAGTCTGGGGCTGCCAACGGGGCTGGGGCAGGGGCGGGTAGGCGGAGTGCGGTGGGTATGGCCCCAGCTGCCTGGGAGGCCGTGCACGCCGCCCTGGCCGTCCTCCACCAACACCAGGTAGCGCCTGAGGAGCTGCAGGCGGCCTTGGGGGCCAGGGGCCAGTCAGCTGGCAGCCTCCAGCAGCCCTCAGCAGCAGCCTGGCCCCAGGCACCTGCCCTAGCCTCAAAAACTACGCCTGCAGCCACAGTGGCAGTGGCAGGCGTGTCGGCACAGGCCATGTCTGCTGCCACTGGCCAGGGTGCTTCAGGGCAGCCCCCAGGCCCTGATGCAGCTGTCACAGGGGCGGGGCCAGGGTCCAGGGAAGTTGCCTCCAGGCCAGCACCCTCGCCAGCAGCCTCCTTGGGTCAGCCCTGCATCCCTCCCCTCCAGGCCCCGGCTGTCGCCACACTGCCCCGCACAGGGACCGACTGCCAGCGACCCTCCCACAACCTCCTGCGCAGCCCGGAGGCGTGCAGCATCCCCAGCATAGCCGCTCTCAGGGCCGTGCTGGCTGACCTGCAGACCCCTGCCAGGCTGGCTAGGCCGGTGCAAGACGGCGCTGCTGCTGCTGCTGCTGAGCCAGGTGCGCTGGGGACTCTGTCAAAGGTGACAGCACCTGCTGCCCCGGCAGGCAGGCAGGCCTCCCCCTTCCTGGCCAGGGCCCTCGCTGCTGAGCCACTCAGGCTGAACCCCTTGGTGGCAGCTGGGTCGGCTGCTGCTGATCCCAGGAGCCTGAGCTTCAATAGGGGCAGCCCACCCAGCTCAGCTGCAAGTGCCACTAGACGCACTGCTGACGAGCTACAAGGCTGGAGGGCAACAGCACCACCACCACCACCATCCACAGCTGCCAGGGAGGCAGTGGACAGAGGGTGTGGGGTGGGTGGGACCCCGCACCCAGGGATTGAATCCCACCTCAACCAAAACGGGGAGCTGGACAGGGGCCAGGACCAGGGCCTGGCTACGACTGCTTCAGCTGTGGGGCCTGCCGAGCTACTCCCTGGTGATAGACGGCAAGCTCACCCCTCCAGACCCGGCCATACCCTCGACCCTGCCCCTAGCCCCAGCCTTGACCCTGGCCTGTGCCAGGGCCCAGCCCCCGGCCATTGGCCTGGCCCTGGCCACCAGCGCCACCCCTCCCTCTGCTCCATGCCTAGCAGCTCCAGTCTAGCCACCGTCAGCACCACCACACCCTCCCTGGCCCACTCCCTGTCCCTGGCCCACAGCATCGCCGCCGCAGCCGGCAGCCTGAAAGCTTTGGAAACCGAGCGACTGCTTCAGCTGTTGGAAGCTGATGTGGCCTGGTTTGATGACATGCTGGCTGATGGACGCCCTCTGGCCACCCCTGCTGCTGCTGCTGCTGCTGGTGGTCCCCCACCTGCCAGTCCAAGGCCAGGGACACCTGCATTCCCAGCTACCCAGGCAGGGGCACCAGCCCGCCAGGCAGCAGGGCAGCCACAGCAGCCGCAGCTTGGGCAGATGGGTGGAGAAGCTGCGGGTGGGGGTGACGGGGGTGGCAGCAGGCTGCAGCGCAGCACCAACACTAGCAGCCCCAACACCTCCGCTGCCCCCCACCTCATCACTGCCCCTGCAGCACCAGCCACAACCTATGCCAGCGCCTCAGCAGCAGACCAGGCTGTGAGGGGTCCATCAGCAGCAGCAGCCCAGGCTCAGACTCAGACTCAGACTCAGGCTCACCGCCTAAGGCGGTCACACAGCCCCAGTGGGGTGCACACAAGGTCGCTCAGCAGCGGCGGCTGGGTCTCCCGGTCTCAGGGCATGGCCCAGGGGCTGCCCCAGGGCGGCTCAGGCCACAAGCGCAGCTGCCGCGGGGCCAGCAGCGGGGATGTGTTGCTAAGCAGCACTAGGGCTGAGGGGTTGAGTCCCTGCACTGCGTCATCAGCTGCTGCTGCTCTGGCTGCTGCTGTGTTGGTCAGGGGGTCAGGTGTGCCCGTTGATATGCGTGGCAGCTGGCCTACTGCACGGGCTGCCTTGCAGCAGCCATTGCCACAACAGCGGCAGCAGCAGCAGGGCATATTGCAGCAACACCAGCAGCACCTGTCACAGCAGCAGCAGCAGCTGGCTGTGCCAGCTAGTGGATTGAGGCTGCAGGCATGGGCACCAGCCCCAGGACCTGGCTCTCCCCTACCTGCCCCTGGCCAGGCGGTAGAAGTCGAGTTCAGCCACAGCAGCCTCGGCAGCAGCAGCCAGCAGTCCAGCGGGAGCAGCAGCAGCAGCAGGGGAGGCAGACATGTCAGCCTTGGTGGCAGCGAGGTGAGTAGCAGGGGTAGGGGGAGCAGCAGCACTGTTTACACCAAGACCTCCGGCCCCCCTCCACCACAGCCAGTGACAAAGCCAAAGTCCCTCTCAGCCCAGCAGCCGGTGAGCCAGGCACCAAGCCAAAGGGCCTCTGGCCACCGTCTTTCGCCCTCGCCTGCCGCAGCTGCTCCAGCTGATGTGGGTGCAGCGGGCCCTGCCTCTACCTACATGACCACCTGGCTCAAGAAGACGGCTGGCCTGAGCCACAAGCAGCAGGAGCTGTTGCTCGCAGCGCTGGCCTCCAGGGCCAAGGACCGCCAAGCAGCCCTGCTAAGCTCACAGGCTACAGCACACCACCCTGACCAGACCGCACCGTCAGAGCTCGCTCGGCCTGCCAGCACCAAAGCCGCCCTGCCAGCGCAAACTCCCGGCTCACAGATGCAAGACAGCAGCGCAAACCACGCATCCTTACCCAGCAGGCTCAGCCAGGCTGATCGCGACAACAGCAGGACCGAGCGTCATCGCAGGTTAGCGACCAGGGCGAGCGAGGTAACGGCCGCCCAGCCGCAGCCTTCCAACCGACAGCGCAGCCTGGCAGCGGCGTTTCAGGCAGAGCGCCAGCCTGCTCCGCAATCTCCGCTGCGACGGTCGCTGCCTACGTCTGATCTGGTGGCAGCTCTGAGCCATGCCCAGTGCGCTGCGGGATATACATCCTACAGCGTCGCTCCCACTGCCATTTCCGTCATTGAGCCGCGAGCCTCAAGTGCACTGCCAGCAGGCCAGCAGGCGCGGTGCGCTCCGCGTGAGGCGCAGGTCAATCAAGTCTCCCGGTAAAAGTTCCCCCTATATCGGGGAAATTTGTTGGCTGTGGATGGGGGAAGTTTTAAATTGCCCAACCGTGCTACGCGACAAGCACTGGCGACTAGCAACCCACACTACAGCTTGCTGGCTTCCTCCGCATGCTTTGACGCGCAACCTTGACTGCCCAGAGGCGGTTCCGGGCGGGCGGTTACTGCCCAGCAAACGCAGCCCAACACCCGCCTGATGGACCGTTCTTATTTCGATAAGCTCAAGCGCGCAGCCCAAAAAAGACTTGCCAGGGGAGCGGTTACAGGGGATGTCGACAAGGCAAGCCGCATTAGCGAGCCGCAGCTTAAGCGGCGAGCCAACAGGACAGGCCAAATCCCCCCACAACACCCAAAACTAGCGACGGACACAGTGCCAGGAGGAACCGCAGCAGGAGCAGCACCTGCGTTCTGCAGCTACTCTGCCTCGGCAGGAGCGCAGGGAGCGGTCAGATGCCGCTGCCCGTTCCAATTCGGAGCAGCGCAAGCGGGAGTATGTGCCACAGCATCAGGAGCGCTTGGCAGCTCAAATGACAGCCCTGCAGTCAGTTATTCAACCAGCTATCAGCGAGGATTGGCAGCACCATGCTCTTGCCTCTGGGGCAACTAGACTAGAGGATTCCCCCCTGAAGGCACTTCAGGTGATGCAGGTGGAGTACATCAGCATGCAGGACCGCTTAAAGCTGACGCACCCTTGCTATGAGTGCGCTTCATTCAATCAGTCGATCAGTCCCAACCCTTCTCCAAGGCCTTCTTCTGCTGGCCTAGCAGCCAGACCCACGCTCAAACGTGGTATGATGTGAAAGTTTTGCGCTCCTATGCCCGGATGCAAGGATGTGGTGTCTCCATGGAAGGTCAGCCATCGCTAGTCATCTACGCTGTAGACTGCGCCATGCGCCACCCATGCGTATCATCAAGTGTGTTTGTGTGTGCTGCCATGTAGCCTTCCTAGAGGCCCTCAACGCCGCTCACCATCCTGCCTTGTACCCACCTCACCAGATCAGAACAGACAGCTTCAGCCAGGCATTCTTTGACTACCTGCGGGCCATTGACAGGATCCTCGCCATGCCCAGCTTAAACGCTCAGACCTACAGGCCCAACTCCCCAGAGGAGCATTCAGTGACTGTCCCATCTGTGCGCTCGTCCCAGGTAAGTGGTCGCATGCATCTGCTGCCATGCAGGAAAGCTATGTGTGTCATCATTATCATCATCATCATCATCATCATCACCATCATACGGCAATGGGTGTGTATGTGTGTGCGTGTGTGTGTGTGTGCATGCCGCAGGTGTGCCACAAGATGGCTACGTGCATTGTGTTGCAGGCGATGCTTGCAACAAGCCCAGCAGCTGTGGCGGTGTGGCCAAGGCCACCCGTGACCTAGAGCAGCACACAGATACCTACCTGGATCGTTCAGGGTTGGAGGGCGCAGTGCAACAGCTGCATGACAGTGGGCAACTCAGTCTGTCTGTTGCACTTGCAGCGGTCAGAGCTACAACAGAGGCAACAGGAGCTGGAGCAGACGCAGCGGTAGTAGCAGCAAGATTGGCAGGCATGGACAGCGAGGCACATGACTGCTCAACCTCGCTGTCCTGTTCCAGGCCTGAGACCAGCAACATAACAGCAGGCCAGCCTTGTGCAGTGCGTGGTGTGGTTGGCTTTGTGCGCTGCCATGGCGTGCCGCTACTAGCGCTGTAGTGCAACATGCGCACAGTGGAGCAGTTTGTGTACTACCTCCTGGCCGTGGCGTTGTTGTTGCGTCATTGCTGCGGCATGCTGCACATGTTGCATCTCTACATTGACTTTGCCTGCCAGTTCCAGGTAGGTTGTGCGCCATGCCAGGCTCATGCTGGTGCAGCCAGGCAGAGTGTGTGCTGCCATGCATGTTGCAATGTTGTCATGCATGTGTGTGAGTAGGGACAGTGGGTCACCCGGTCCAGATAGGGATAGGCAAGGGTCAGGCACCCACCCGGCTGCCCTCCATCTCGCTGTCAGCAGACATGGCTCAGCTGCAGCTAAGGGTTTTTACGAGGGCCATACAAGCAGCGCATGGCAGCTGCCAAGCTGAAGTGCATGGAGCTCGAGACAGCGCACGGCGTGCATGCCCTTGAGAAGGAGAAGCACCATGGCAGTGCTGAGGGTGAGAGCCCTCTCATTGCACGAGGTCTCAAGGTGTGTGTGGCATGGCAAGGGTGCAGGGTATGCAGAGTGTTCAGGGTGAGGTGTGGCACAGTTGGTTCAGCGCGTGTGTTGTAGGTACTGTACCCAGGTGGAGCAGCTCACCAACGATGTGCATGAGCTGATGTTGCAACGCGACCGTATGGGCCAGAGTGACAAGGACCCGTGCGCAGCAAGCAACGCCATCAAAGCAAAGCTTAAGACAGCTCGTCAGCTTCTCAGAGAGGCCGCACTCTACCAGGCGCTAGGGAGTGGTGAGGATGCAGCAGCTGTCAGCATGACAGCGGAGCAGCTTCAGGCCATGGTGAGGGGTGAGCCAGCTCCATGGGCTGAGGCCTCCACAGCAACCCCCTACGGCAAGCTGCTGCACATTTGCAGAGCGATAGGGATAGGTGCGTTGAGCAGCAAGCTATGCTGCGTATTGAGCATAGCCGGCTGCTTGTCTGGCTGCAGCACATTATTGTTGTGTGCTAGGGGGCATGCGGTGAGCCTGAGGCGCATGGCGAGGCTGAGTCAGGGCAGCTGCAGCAGTCATTGCACATAGGGCGGTTGTTCTGTATCAAACAACACATGCAGCAGTACCAAGACATGCTAATCAAGGCTGAGGGCATGCACATGAGCTAGGAGGGCAGGGGCACTTGTAACACCCTTATTATTCCCTTGTACCACTTGTAACACCCTTGTACCATTTGTGACACCAAACCGCTTATGTGATCCTAACCGTTGAGAGCTGACCTATCTAGACTTCATTCCAGAGTCACCCGGTCCCAACCTCTACATACTATGCATGTAACCAACCGCATCCCTAGGTGCCTAGCTCCTAATTGGAGTAGTAGCTCTTTATTACAATAGACAAGGCTAGACTACATACAATAGATATACAATCTACAATAGACAAGGCTAGACATAGGAAAACAACATGTAGCCTATACACTGTTAGCACCGCCTTGCCTCCTTGCATCCCTAGCCAGCCAGCCATCCCATCCCATCCCTAGCCAGCCAGCCATCCCATCCCTAGCCATCCCATCCCTAGCTAGCCCAGCCCAGCCCATCCTAACCTATCACTGCCAGGCCTGCGCTTGCTAAGCATGACCGTGATGCATACATGCATAGGGGGTATGTAGCAGGTGGCTACCACGTTTGCAGCATTAGCGCGTCACCGCGTGGTGGTGGTGTCCATACAAGGGGCATGTGGCGCACCACACCCTAGCATGAGGCTGGATCTGGTGAGCCTCCACTATAGGTACCATCCGTAGTCCAGCTAGCTATGACACCTTGGGTGTGGATCACTGCCAGGCCTGCACTTGCTAAGCATGAGCGTGATGCATACATGCAAAGGGGGTATGTAGCAGGTGGCTACCACGTTTGCGGCCTTAGTGCATCACCGCGTGATGGTGTTGTCCATACAAGGGGCGTAGGTATCATTTGAGAAGAGGATACACGGCTAATGACCACCACCGTTTTCTTCATTACATCTTGACCATTTACAGCTTACAACTCTCGTTGTGTGGCATGGAACTGAACGGAAGCTCGGGACAGCCTTTGAAAGCTTCTGTACCATGCAACATTCTTCACAGATGGGCTCAAAGTTGTTGCTGATTGCTAATACAAGACTGCACTGCCACACACCTACAGCCTGCTGCTGCTGCCCATGCACTGATCATGCACTACAGCCGGCTGCTCTTGCTGCTGCTCATGCACCGCAACACACCTACAACCTGCTGCAGCACATGCACTGCAGCACATGCACTGCAGCCTGTTGCTGTTGCTCATGCACTGAAGCACACCTGCAGCCTGCTGCTACCTGCACTGCCACACCCCTACAGCTTGCTGCTGCTGCCCATGCCCTGCAGCCTCCTGCTGCTGCTGCTGCTCATGCACTTCAACACACCTGCAGCCTGCTGCTACCTGCAGCATGCACTGCCACACACCTACAGGCAGGGCAGGGCAGGGAAGCCAGGGTGAGTAGGGTACGGCAGGTCAGGTCAGGGCTGGGCAAGGTAGGTCAGGTCAGGTCTGGTCAGGTCAGGTCAGGTCAGGGCTGGGGTGGGGCAGGGCTGGCTGGGGTGGGGCTGGGCCGGGAGGGGGTGGGGCAGGGCTGGGAGGGGGTGGGGCGGGGCTGGCAGGGGGTGGGGCAGGGCAGGGCAGGGCAGGGCAGGGAGGGGGTGGGGCAGGGCTGGGGTGGGGCGGGGCTGGGCTGGGAGGGGGTGGGGCGAGGCTGGGAGGGGGTGGGGCAGGGCTGGGCAGGGAGGGGAGGGGCAACGCAAGGCTGGAAGGGGGTGGGGCAGGGCTGGGATGGGGTGGGGCACTATGGGTAGCCCCCTCGCCAGCAGCAAGCCTGCAGCTGCCCTCCCCACAAGCTGCGGCACAGAGGGTTAATCCGTGTCCAGCAGTTGCATTGGGGTGGCACAGGGGTCGCCAGCTGTGGCACAGGGGTCGCCAGCAAAAGCGGGATTGAATTCCACGCCAGCAACCTGTGTGCGACTATCCTCGCCGCCAACAGCTGCAGCAATAGTAGCAAAACCAGATGCATGCTGCTCTGGCTAGGCCTGAGCGGACTTCCTAGCTGCGGACTGACTTGCTCGCTGGATAGCATCTGAGATAGCTCCCCAATCCTTTTGGCAGATTGTTGCGGAGCTGGGCTGGGGCGTGGGCTGCAGAGAGAGGTGCACAGGGGGGAGACAACTGTATGCACACAAGCATCAAATCACACAACAGTCATGCAGCCAGCAGTCATGCAAAGATCATGCAAGCCAGCAGTCATGCAAGCCATGATCATGCAAGATAGCTGGTTGCTTCCGAGAAAGAACACTAGCACTATTGCATAGCATACCTTGGCAAGGGGATGGGATGCCCCCCAGCTGCCATATGTTGCCGTCCAGCGGAGAGATTATCCCATCTGTGACCAGGTAGGCAGGGCAAGCTGCAAGCAAGCAAGCAATGACCATGCTTTTGCACAAGGGGGAGAAAGCCCGGCTGCCAAGATGAGGCAGATTGGTACAGAGTGTTGGATAGTTGCTGTCTAAGCGCCTTATATTAGCCCAATCATAGGCATAGGCATATAGGCATGGACACTGTCAGCTGGCGGCAGACAGCACGCGCACACTGACTTACATGAAGGGTCTTCGTTGACGTCTAACGTCTGAGGGCTGACATCTGCGGACCGCCCAACACATCGTGGGTGGTTGGCCCGGTGCCCACACGCGCCAGTGGTGGTACATGCTCCTCCACACCCTCTTGCGCAGGCTTGCGTCTTGGTGCCCTGCCTTTGCCTGCTGCCTTTGCATGCTGTACCGTCACTGTCACTTCTCGGCTCTTGAAGTTGTGCTCGAATATGAAGGCATTCAAGCAATCAATAATGGAAGTCTGTCAGGCAGCACAACATGCAAACAAAGCTGTATACAACCTGTTGTCCTCCTCCGCATCCTCCGCACTCCCCGCATTCTCCACGAGTGCAGCAAGCAAACCACCACGTAGGTCCACTGCCTAAGACCACAGCCTCCACTTCAACATGCTGACGATGGGCGCACGAATGTCGAGTATGGTATCGGTCAGTGTGGCTCTGGCTTTGCTGTGGGTCGGCTGGTGTTAAGGGACGGATTGGGGTCGGCATCGCTGCGCTCCTGCCAAGGCAGAAAAGCTGCAGAACGCAGGTGCTGCTCCTGCTGCGGTTCCTCCTGTAGCTCGTCTGGCACTGCATTTGTGTCCGTCGCTAGGGGGATTTGGCCTGTCCTGTTGGCTCGCCGCTTAAGCACTGCGCTCGCTCTACATCCCCTGTAACCGCTCCCCTGGCAAGTCTCTTTTGGACTGCGCGCTTGAGCTTACCAAAATAAGAACGGTCCATCAGGCGGGTGTTGGGCTGCGTTTGCTGGGCAGTAACCGCCCGCCCGGAACCGCCTCTGGGCAGTCAAGGTTGCGCGTCAAAGCATGCGGAGGAAGCCAGCAAGCTGTAGTGTGGGTTGCTAGTCGCTAGTGCTTGTCGCGTAGCACGGTTGGGCAATTTAAAACTTCCCCCATCCACAGCCAACAAATTTCCCCGATATAGGGGGAACTTTTACCGGGAGACTTGATTGCGCAGGTAGGCAACTCCGTGCGGCCACATTCCCCGCCGAGGGCGCTACCGATACACCAACCGCTTCCAGTGACGTCCGCCCAGCTGCTTCTTCGAGCACAGCCGCCGCGGCAACAGCAGCCCGGGGATTCGTCCGAACTTCTACCGGCGGAGCGCTTACTGCTGCAGCAGCTGGGTATGGATTTTGCCTCACGCCTAGTCGCCAAGCCTGCTCATCCTCACCAGCAGCAGCAGTGGCTTGGGATGGGAATACCAGCACAAGCAGGGCAAGTTACCCCTCTGCAACCCAGCAGCCTAGCCACTAACCCAGTCTACGATGCTAAGCAGACAGGCAGTGCACCTCACCCAAGTTCTGACCCCAACTGGCCACATGCAGCCAAGGGGGTGGTAGTGGAAGGAAGTGCACCTGCTCCACCTCATTTGCCCACTCCGGGCCTAACAGAGCCGATGCCCGGGCAGCAGGAGGGATACGGCGGGCATGGGCCGCAACTGCATTGGGTGGCTGCTGATGGGTCTGAGGCTCATGGTCGCTGGCAACTTAGCAGCCTTGCAGCAGCCAGCTCCCACTATGCCCACCAAGTCCACCAAGACGGCTTCTGGCCCAGTCATGACCCTGGCGCTGGCCTGGCATAGGGTCTGGCGCGGGGCCCCAGGGCCTGGCTGCAGCTCAACCCCGTGTTTTCCAAGCATCATCCAGAAGCAGGCTGAGCCAACCCGCTAGCTTGGGTGGCCTCCCCAGGGCATGTCACCGCTCAGCAGCGGCTTACAGGACAGTAATGTGTGTCAGGCCCCCCTCGAGCTGCTCCACATTACATCAGTGCATGTCTGCCATGCCAGCTAGCTACTAAGGTCCCTTGACATGCTTAAGGGGACAGCTCGTCTGCTTAGGCGCCCACACAGCATTTGAACTTCACACAACCCCTCAGGCTGTGGGAGCTGCATGTGGTCACCCCCGCCATTGGCTGCACCCCCGTGGCTCAAGAGATACCTTTCCTACTCATTTCTGCACGGATGAGGCCGCCGATTGGTGCGATGAGCTGCTTATGGCCTAACTAGAGTGCAGCCAGCCCCAACGATTTGCCGGGTGGCTGGCCCCAACCCGCGACGGACAATTCAAATTTTCAGGTCAGCACGCGACAGTGCTGCTGCGTCCCAGCACGCATCGAAACCATCTCCCAAGCTGGGGGCGTGACCGCGACGGCGGATTGCTGATGAACCTGTGCCATGTGCAAGCTGCTGCCAAGTTGCCAATTGCAGGATGCTCTGATCATTGATGCCTGCGACTTCTGAGCAACCACGCGCAGCAAGAATTGGTCAAAAACATGTAGAAACTGAGCTGGGAAAAAGTTGACCGCCCACTCATGAAACGGCCCAAACATGATGACATCGCGCTTCTGTCCTGATTAGACGTAAGAAGCCCACACAAGGAGCAGCACAGAACTGACAGTTTATCATTTGACGTCTTGGTTGGACTCTGAAAAATTGTCAAGAAAGTAAAAAAACATAAAAAACTGACATGGGGTGACGCGACACGAGTTGCGGTGCAAGGGCAGCCCAAAAGCCATACCAGCACCCTAAAGCATATCAACAGCATTAGAACACATGTCAAGGGGGGTCCTGCGCCCGACAAGAAATCCTGCGCCCGACAAGAAATTCAAACATTTGAAAAGCTGGGCCGCTGAGCGCGATAGCTGTTCTTTGACCACAGCCCCACTAAGCAGGCCATTCCCGGCACAATGCGACCAGAATTCTCAACACCCCCGCCCGCCCCGGCACAGGTGCACATCAGCCCGAGCAGCCCGCTAGCCTCGCGCTCGTGAGCTGCACAGCCCTGCGCAAGAATCGCTGAAAAACTCTTAAAGATCAGTCGGATAGTTATCAGGGGTGCAGCCAATGGCGGGGGTGACCACCGACACAAAGTTGCTCCTTAAACTGGTAGCCGCCCATCAGCGATGCCAGCGCAAAAAAAAAGGCAGTTAGCCAGTCAACCGTCAACGACATCGAATATCGAAAAACGAATCGAGTGCGAACAGGGCCATTGTCTACACTCAAAATCTTAGTCAATATTGTTTTTCTGTAGCGCTTGACCTTTCTGGCATTAGGGATATTTGCCAGCTGCTTTGAGGCTGCCAACGAATGGGCATGCTTGCTTGTGCGCTTTGTCTTATGCCGTTGTGTTTGCTTTAGGTTGTGATCTTGGTTTTCCTTCAGAAGAGTGGACCAGCAATAGAAAGCCATGCATCTGCCATGCAGCACTTGTGCGTTGCTGCGAGGTGAGCCCTGGGTGCGTTGCTGCGAGGTGAGCCCTGGGTGAATTGTAAAACAAAGGTATTCTGCCAACCGTCAGCCTATGATGCGGCAGCTTGCCCTAGCCTAGGCTACCGTACAACAGCCACTGTCAGTTTCCAGGTCCTTCCAGGTCGTCAATGTGGCATTAGTGCAAGTGACAAGGAATATATGGAACCTCCCATTCTTTGCTTTGTTCATCCTCGTTTTCCTCCTCTTTGGTTCCTTTTCTAGTTTGCTTGTAAGTCTCGATGAAGAAAAAATAAAAAATAAAAACCTCCCACAATTTTTGTGCGTGCGACCTGGACCATGTAAGTCACGACTAAGAGACTCATACCGGCACAGAGCTGCGCCGCTACTAGCAAACAGCCATGCATGCTTGTCACACAGCAGCAATCATGCGAAGTGTGCGTACCGTAGCTATGTGTCCCCGTCGCTGAGCACATCAGAGATTACTGGACCTTTGCTTTCCTTACACGACACGCCTGGTGCGTCTCAGGCGCATGCTAGGTCTTCACACATGCCCGTTGCAGGGCTGACATGCCGGATTCACATTCTCTTCTACTCCCAGGCCTTATCCTGTGCTGTCCTGTGGGCTTACCACTGACGCTTGACCCCTTGCAGCAGGTAAGTCGTCCCGTGCATCAACATTTATAAGCTTTGCAGTACTCATCGTCTTGCTTTGCTATCTGTCTTGACGATGTAGGCCTGATGAAGAGGTCATCAGCAGGCGACGTGAACAAGGGCAAGCAGTTGCAGCGCCTGCCAGCGGAACTCCTGGATGCAGTCCTGAGCCAGCTTGATGCAAGCAGTAGGCTGCCAGTCTTCAGGACCAGCAAGCTCCTGGCCACCGCTCTGCTGCGGATGTGTCCAAGGATCCAGCTCACCTACCCAACCCAGCATGACATCATTGGGCAACACCTTCGTGAGCTGGCTCCCTTCCTGACTGAGGTTCTGCGCAACAGGCAGCAGCCAAAGCTGCACCTCACACTGCAGCCAGTCAGAAGCCTCACAGATGCAGTGTGGGACACAGATGAAGCCCGTATGGTTGCCTGGATGCTGGGGGCAGTGCCGCTATGTGGGGCAGTCGACAGCCTGACTATCAGCTGGTGTAAGGACTTAGATCTTCCATGGGAGCCTGTTTACAGCGCAGCCCTGGCGTCCTCCTTCCCCTCCCTTACAAGCCTGACCTTAGAGCAATGCAGGATAAGCATAGATCACTTGGCCAAAGCCATCAGCCACCCCCTGCTACTGCCACGGCTGCTGCACCTGAAACTTGAGCTCGTTATCATCACACATGAAGGCCAGCTTGGCAGGTCTCCCTTCATTGGCAGCAGGCTGCAGGAACTCCGCCTGCATGATGTCGTTGATGTGGACGAGGAGCCTGAGTTCCTGCCTGGGCTGCTGCCCTTACCGCCCACCCTGACTCAGCTAGAAGTGAAGGGTACTCACGGATATCATTGGGATTGGGTCAGGGTAGCAGCAGCTGTGAGCAGCTTGACACAGTTGCAGCAGCTAACGCTGTTTGATGAGGATAAAGAGTTTGACAGCCAGAAGCCAGACTTCATGGCACTGCTGTCAGCGCTGGCCCACCTACCCAGCCTGCACACTCTGGAGATGAATGAGCAAGTGGTGGGCCAGGAGCAGCTGGACGCCCTCCTAGCACTCACCCAGATTACATGCCTGAGTATCATGAAATTCTCTGGCCTGACCTCCTCCCGGGCCAGCGCAGCCTGCAGCTGGAGGCAGCTGGAGGTGCAATGGATGGACTGGGACTCAGCTGCCTACCTGCCCCTGCACAGCCTCACTCACCCTCTGCACCTGTTTCTATTGGTAGGGTCCCTCCAGGCTATCGAGAAACCAAGTATAGAGTTGCTGGCTGCAGCTGAGCTCAACCTGTGTGAGCGCAACAAGGCAGGGCTGGTGCTGGATCGGGAACTGTTGCTGAGCAAGGCCACTGTGGACCTGCTGACTGAGCAATACCTCACCCACAGCCGCCCTACTGCCCAGCAGCCCCCCCACCCCACTGTGGCCAGCAGCAGCAGCCACTCAGGGCCCAGCACCAGTCTGGCCAGCAACAGCAGCCCTGAGGGGCACATCATGCCAGGGGGGCCGGGCAGCACCACTGGGGAGGGGTTCCTGCAGGGGGTCCCAGCAGCAGGGGGCCAGGCTCTCATGCAGCGCCTGGGCCGTTACGTGAAGGCGCTGCACATCATAAACAGACATCACAGACCGGGCGGAGTCTGTCTGCCCTCAGGCAACCGGCAAGCCTTAGCTGCCCTGTTCCCAACCGCAGATATCACCTAGAAGAACCTGATGGTGGTGAAGTGATGCGCGGTGTGCCCTGCCTAATACAGGCCAAACCTGTAGTGTCAGGCAGTAAATGTCTCATGTCCCCTTCACTCCCGGCGCTTTCACCAAAACAGATTTGCCAAGCTCTTACAGGGCTGTCAGGTGTCGGTGTACGTGTGACAAGTAGTTGCTTGTTTCTTCTTTAGTTGGGCTCCTGTGGTTCCGAAACATGTTGTGGAGTACCGGTCTTGCTACTACGCCTTTTAGAAATCATCGAACAGTATGTTGATAGCAGCAGTCCCTGTCAGTCAATCAGAACTGTCCCCAGCCATCTAGGTGGCACGGTTTGTCTCCACCCTCATCCCATCACCTACACCCTCATCCCATCACCTACTTGCTGTGCCTCCACCCTCATCCCATCACCTACACCCCTCATCTCAGGCCTTCTTCCCTGATCTCAGCGTCGAGACGTCACTGTCTCCTGCTCTCCCTAGTAGACAATGTATTACACTGGTAGAGTATGGCTCACACAGCAGGTGACTGCTCACTGAAGGTGACACAGAAGACGTCTTAGCATTGTTGCATCTGACGCACTCACCACAGGCTCGGCCCAGCCTAGCAGTCAGCCGGTCCCAACTAACAAAGAATCTACCCCTGGTGATGAAAACAACGCCGCGTCTCAGCCACGTGGCGTACTGCAGCAACACCAGCAGCACCTGTCACAGCCGCAGCAGCAGCTGGCTGTGCCCGCCAGTGGATTAAGGCTGCTGGCATGGGCACCAGCCCCAGGACCTGGCTCTCCCCTACCTGCCCCTGGCCAGGCGGTAGAAGTCGAGTTCAGCCACAACAGCCTCGGCAGCAGCAGCCAGCAGTCCAGCGGGAGCAGCAGCAGCAGCAGGGGAGGCAGACAAGTCAGCCTTGTGGGCAGCGAGGTGAGTAGCAGGGGTAGGGGGAGCAGCAGCACTGTTTACACCAAGGCCTCCGGCCCCCCTCCACCACAGCCAGTGACAAAGCCAAAGTCCCTCCCAGCCCAGCAGCCGGTGAGCCAGGCACCAAGCCAAAGGGCCTCTGGCCATCGTCTTTTGCCCTCGCCTGCCGCAGCTGCTCCAGCTGATGTGGGTGTAGCCGGCCCTGCCTCCAACTACATGACCACCTGGCTCAAGAAGACGGCTGGCCTGAGCCACAAGCAGCAGGAGCTGTTGCTCGCAGCGCTGGCCTCCAGGGCCAAGGACCGCCAAGCAGCCCTCCTAAGCTCACAGGCTACAGCACACCACCCTGACCAGGCCGCACCGCCAGAGCTCGCTCGGCCTGCCAGCACCAAAGCTGCCCTGCCAGCGCAAACCTCCGGCTCACAGATGCAAGACAGCAGCGCAAACCACGCATCGTTACCCAGCAGGCTCAGCCAGGCTGCTCGCGACAACAGCAGGACCGAGCGTCATCGCAGGTTAGCGACCAGGGCGAGCGAGGCAACGGCCGCCCAGCCGCAGCCTTCCAACCGACAGCGCAGCCTAGCAGCGGCGTTTCAGGCAGAGCGCCAGCCTGCTTCGCAATCTCCGCTGCGACGGTCGCTGCCAACTTCTGACCTGGTGGCAGCTCTGAGCCATGCCCAGTGCGCTGCGGGATATACATCCTACAGCGTCGCTCCCACTGCCATTTCCGTCATTGAGCCGCGAGCCTCAAGTGCACTGCCAGCAGACCAGCAGGCGCGGTGCGCTGCGCGAGAGGCACAGGTAGGCAACTCCGCGCGTCCACATTCCCCGCCGAGGGCGCAACCGATACACCAACCGTTTCCAGTGACGTCCGCCCAGCTGCTTCTTCCAGCACAGCCGACGCGGCAAGAGCAGCCCGGGGATTCGTCCGAACTTCTACCGGCGGAGCGCTTACTGCTGGAGCAGCTGGGTGTGGATTTTGCCTCACGCCTGGTCGCCCAGCCTACTCATCCTCACCAGCAGCAGCAGTGGCTTGGGATGGGAATACCAGCACAAGCAGGGCAAGCAACCCCTCTGCAACCCAGCAGCCTAGCCACTAACCCAGTCTACGATGCTAAGCAGAAAGGCAGTGCACCTCACCCGAGTTTCTGGCCACATGCAGCCAAGGGGGGTGTAGTGGAAGGAAGTGCGCCTGCTCCATCTTACTTGCCCGCTCCAGGCCCAACAAAGCCAATGCCCGGGCAGCAGGAGGGGCATGACGGGCATGGGCCGCAACTGCATTGGGTGGCTGCTGATGGGTCTGAGGCCCACGGTCGCTGGCAGGTTAGCAGCCTTGCAGCAGCCAGCTCCCACTATGCCCACCAAGTCCACCAACACGGCTGCTGGCCCAGTCACTACCCTGGTGCTGGTCTGGCACAGGGTCTGGCGCAGGGCCCCAGGACCTGGCTGCAGCTCAACCCCGTGTTTTCCGAGCATCATCCAGATGCAGGCTGAGCCAGCCAGGCAGCCTGGGTGGCCTCCCCAGGGCGTATCACCGCTCAGCAGCGGCTTACAAGTAACGGTAACGTGTGTCAGGCCCCCCTCGAGCTGCTCCACATTACATTAGTGCATGTCCGCCATGCCAGCTAGCTACTAAGGTCCCTTGCAATAGTAAAGGCGACAGCTCGACTGCGTAGGCGTCCTCCAACATGCTAACTGCTAAGGCTGTGGGAACTGCATGTGCGCATGAGTTGTCTACACTCAATATCTTAGGCATAAGACAGTATCTTAGACATGCTGCCAATGGCACTTGTGCGTTGCTGAAAGGGTTAGGGGTGAATAGAAAAGTTAGAGAGGTATTCTGGCGATCGCCAGCCTATGATGCGACAGATAGCCCTAGGCTACCCCTCTGAATGCGATTTGGGCCGTGGCAGCTGCAAGGACTGACCGTCAGCAAGGACTGGCTCAGCAGCGGCTACGTTACCGTACAACAGCCACTGACAGTTTCCAGGTCCATCTAGGTCGTCAATGTGGCATCAGTGCAGGTGACAATGAATACATGGAACCTCCCACAGTTTTTATACGTGCGTCCTGGCCCATGTAAGTCCAATCAAGTCTCCCGGTAACATTTATCCTGGAGTGAGCCAAACCCAGAAAAATGGTTTGAATATTTTCCCTCTGGCTTGGATAAATTGGCAGCACCCATAAATTGGCTCGGCCATCGAGCTCCGCTTGCCATCGTCGCATCGGCGTTGGCAGTGGCGTTAGCGACACCCCAAGCGACACTCCCAACTGGCGACATCCCAACCAGCTTTTCCAAATTGCATTTGGGGGCAGCAACCACTATGACAATTTGCGCCAGCAGTTGCACGCTGTGGGCAAACACTCGAGCACATGTGCCAGCCATCCGTCGCTATCTAGCAACCTATTTCGCCACATTTCGACTGTGTGCCTCATGGTGCAGTGCCTTGCAGGTGAGGCGCCAGCCAGCAGCCACACAGCATTCGCGACCAGCCATAGAATACATGCGCCCCGGTTGAGCGAAAGGAGCAAGAGGAAAGGTGCGCTGTGAACGCGCTAGCGAAGTAGCGAACAGTCGATTGGTAAAGTCTGTCTGAGTCTGAGGTGCCTGGAGCTCAGGAGCAGTCGTGAGCCAGGAGCCAAGAAGTGCAGCCAAGGGAAGCAGCTTGGCAGAGCAGCCAGGGACAGCCAGGAGCAGTCTGGAGCAGCCATGAACAGTTAGAAGCGGCAGCAATAAGCGGCGCCCATGAGCAGCGCCCTCCCCTCCCGGCCGTACCCCCCTTCACCCCACACCCAACCCCATTCCCCCCCCTCACACATTACAATTAGCAAGTGGTGAGTGGCTATCCCTTGCAACTGTGCAGCTCTATGTACCTAGTCTGACCGCTAGCATGCCCATGTTTGCTGCAGGTTCTTATGGTCACACCCACTCCCTTTGCCCACTACCACCACCAGCACCTCCCCTCCCCTTCCCTTTTCCTACACGCCCACCCCCTCCCAAACCGTCGGCAAACCCCTCACGCCCAGCCCAACCCCAATGCAATGGTACCCTCCCCTCCCCCCTTCCCCTCCCCTCCCCTCCCCTCCCCTCCCCTCCCCTCCCCTCCCCTCCCCTCCCCTCCCCTCCCCTCCCCTCCCCTCCCCTCCCCTCCCCTCCCCTCCCCTCCCCTCCCCTCCCCTCCCCTCCCCTCCCCTCCCCTCCCCTCCCCTCCCCTGTAGTTGTAGGAGGGCGCGAACAGCCTAGAGTCAGCTGATCTCTCTACCCTACCTTGCAGCCAAGAGCAGCAACCAAGTGCAGCCAGGAGCAGCCGGGAGCAGCCAGCCGCTAGGAGCAGCAAGGAGCAGCAGCCAGGAGAAGCCAGAAGCAACAGCCAAGAGCAGCAAGGAGCAGCAGCCAGGAGGAGCATGACAAGTCCATGAAATGCGTGCGAATGCAGCATGGCGTGACTCGAGGCAACAGGTGTGTGGCGCTAGCATAGGCTGCTGCAGCTATGCCTCCATGCGTGCCAGCAGTGTGGCAACAGCCTAGAGCATGCGCATGACATGTGGAGCATGCTTGGTGACTGCAGGCAGTAGGCGGCAGTGGCGTAGAGCAGCAGCCAACATTGTTGTCATGTTGATGTGATGTGTTGTCACCTTGTTGTGGTAGGTGAAGCGCCCAGTTCCGCTTCCGCCCTTGCCTCGTCCCCAGCACAGCACAGCCCAGCCCAGCCAGGAGCGGCAGCCAGGCGTTGCTGGGGTGTTTGACCAGCTTGCCCACCTCCAGTCATGCATGTCCTTGTTTGTTGATCACAAGTATGCCCCTTGCTTGCTGCAGGTCTAACATTCCCACCCCTTGGCCCCTTCCCCCTTATCCTACCCTGTCCCATCACCAACACCTCCAAGTTTCCTACGCCCCAATTCACCCTTCCCCTCACCTCCCCCTCGACATCGTAGTTCCCTCCCTACCCTACCCAGCAACCAGGAGCAACCCCCCTCTTCTCCCTCTAATCCCTGCCCCCTCTCATTTGTCATCTCCCTTTCCTGCCTACCCTCTCTTCTCCCTCTTCCCCAGCACCACAGCACAGCACCACAGCACAGCCAGGAGCGGCAGCCATGGGGAGTGGCTTGTAAATGACCCAATACCCAGCCTGATCTCCCTTGGTTGCACGTCTGATGGGCACCTCCCCCCCCCCCTTCCTTTTTCCCATTCCCCCCTTACCCGCCACAACACAGCCTGCGCCCGGGCTGCAGTGCATGAGCAGCAGCAGCAGGCTGCAGTGCATGTGCTGCAGTGGATAAGCAGCAGGCTGCAGTGCATGAGCAGCAGCAGGTGGCATGAGCAGCAGGCTGTAGGTGTGTGGCAGTGCAGGCTGCAGGTAGCAACAGGCTGCAGGTGTGTGGCAGTGCATGAGTAGCAGCAGCAGGTGGCAGTGCATGTACTGCAGTGGATAAGCAGTGGCAGCAGGCTGTAGTGCATGGACAACATGTTGTAGGTGTGTGGCAATGCAGCCTTGTATCAGCAATCAGCAGCATGGCTGACCTGAGCTTCCGTTCAGTTCCTTGCCACACACCGTAATTTGTAAGCAGTGAATGATCAAGATGTAATGATGAAGACAGTGATGGTTATCAGCCGTGTATACCCTTCACATGATATGTAAGCCCCTTGTATGGACAACACCACCACGCGGTGATGCGCTAACGTTGCAAACGTGGTAGCCAACTGTCACATACCCCCTATGCATGTATGCATAACGGTTATGCCTAGCAGGTGCAAGCCTGGCGGTGGTCCACACCCAATGCGTCACAGCCAGCTGGACTACGGATGGTACCTATCGTGGAGTAAGCCAACACAACTGCTGTTGTACACTATGATGTAAGCCAAGACAGCTTGTGTGGTACAATGTGATGTAAGCCAACACAGCTGGTGTAATACACTGTAATACCAATCCTCTCGCTCACTACGCACCTCCATACCTAGGGACAGTTGGCTGACGACCAGTTGGTGCATGGATGGCCCGCTTGTATGGACAACCCATCTTCGCAGCGTTCTCGTGTTCTTGCCGTTGCTACCATTACATGCCTTACCAAGCCTTAATGTAATGCACTACTCACGAGGAGCAAGTGATAACATGGTTTGCAGCTGAAAGCCGGATACCCCTAGTGTCGCCCTCATGCACCGACCACATGCACACACTAGTAGTCCATCTACATTGTTATGGACGCGTGGATCACTGCCAGGGCGTGGATCACTGCCAGGGCGTGGATCACTGCCAGGGCTGCATTTGCTAGGCATGACCGTGATGCCTACATGCAAAGGGAGTATGTAGAAGGTGGCTACCACGTTTGCAGCATTAGCGCATCACCGCGTGGTGGTGTTGTCCATACAAGGGGCGTGAGTATCATTCGTGCGCGATATACTGCTGATGACCACCACTGTCTTCATCATTACATCTTGATCATTCACTGCTTACAAATCACAGTGTGTGGCATGGAACTGAATGGAAGCTCAGGTCAGCCATGCTGCTTCATTGCTGATACAAGGCTGCATTGCCACACACACATAACCTGTTGTCCATGCACTGCTGCTCATGGACTACAGCCTGCTGCTGCTGCTTATCCACTGCAACACATGCACTGCAGCCTGTTGCTGCTGCTCATGCACTGCAGCCTGGGCGGTGGCTGTGTTGTGGCGGGTAAGGGTTAACAAACAACACCAACTGGCTGCACCACCACCACCATCACCACAACCATCACTAACAACAACGAGACCACCCCCCCCACCCCCACCACCAAGCCATGTCGCACAGTACGGACCGGCACCCCCCCATGTGCTTGGCTTGGCTTGGCTCTCCTACTGCTGTCCCCTTGGGGGAGGGATGGGCTGGGTCAGTGTGGTGTGTGGGCATGGCATGGCTAGAGTGGGCTGGCTGGCCGCTACTGCTAGCGCCCGCTCCTTGCTGCCCGCCCAAGGCTGGCCTTCAGGGAGGGGGGAAGTAGACGGGGTGGCAGACTTGGAGGGGTGGTGGTGGTGGGACAGGAGAGGGAAGGAGGAAGGGGCATAAAGGCAGGAGGGTGACAGTCAAGGGGTGGGCTTGCGTTTACTGCCCCATAGCACCCAACTCCTGGCTGCCAAAGCCATGTATCAACTACCACACAACAGCGCACTCATGGCTGCCTTATTGCCTTATGGCAGCTGACTGGGATGTGGGATGAGGGATGTGAGATGATGCAAGGTAGGGGTGGGCAGGGGAGGAGAGGTTCCTGGCTGCCGCTCCTGGCTGCCGCTCCTGGCTGCCGCTCCTGGCTGCCGCTCCTGGCTGCCGCTCCTGGCTGCCGCTCCTGGCTGCCGCTCCTGGCTGCCACTCCTTGCTGCCATTCTTGGGTGCCGTTGCAGGCTGCCCACTCTAGGCTGCTACGCCAAGGGCTGTTGGGTAGGGTAGGAAGGGGGCTGGTTGTAACTACAAGCGCCCGCTTTGAGCTGCTCGCTTTAGTCTGCCTCGCTCCAGGCTGCTCGCTGCCGCTGCAGGCCTTGCTTGCAATCACCAAGCCATGCTACACTTGTCATGCTCCAGTTGTCGTCAACTGCAAGTATACATCAGCCAGCTCAGCCCCAACAAGCTGATCAACAAGGACATGCATGAATAGAGTTTTGCAGGCTGGGCTGACACCCTAAAAGCATGTGCACTCACCTGGAGTCTGGCTGTCGCTCCAAGAGCCTCCTAGCTGCTGCTCCTAGCTGCATGCTTGTCCACTACAGTCCTGCACTCTCACTGCTGTTGCTGACGTGCATGTCATCCAAGCCATCAGGACATTCACCTTGCACGTGCAAACCTGCCACGTCATGTCTCGCTGGCAGCAGCACCACCACCACTGGCACCAGCAGCACCAGCAGAACTAGCAGTAACATTGACATTGTGGTGTGTAGGCATGGCATAGCTGGAGTGAGCTGGGTTGGCTGTAACTACAAGCGCTCGCTCCAGGCCAGCCAAGGGGAGGGGAGGGGAGGGGAGGGGAGGGGAGGGGAGGGGAGGGGAGGGGAGGGGAGGGGAGGGGAGGGGAGGGGAGGGGAGGGGAGGGGAGGGGAGGGGAGGGGAGGGGAGGGCAGGGGAGGGGAGGGGAAGGGGGGAGGGAGGGTACCATTGCATTGGGGTTGGGCTGGGCGTGAGGGGTTTGCCGACGGATTGGGAGGGGGTGGGCGTGTAGGAAAAGGGAAGGGGAGGGGAGGTGCTGGTGGTGGTAGTGGGCAAAGGGAGTGGGTGTGACCATTAGAACCTGCAGCAAACATGGGCATGCTAGCGGTCAGACTAGGTACATAGAGCTGCACAGTTGCAAGGGATAGCCACTCACCACTTGCTAATTGTAATGTGTGAGGGGGGGGAATGGGGTTGGGTGTGGGGTGAAGGGGGGTACGGCCGGGAGGGGAGGGCGCTGCTCATGGGCGCCGCTTATTGCTGCCGCTTCTAACTGTTCATGGCTGCTCCAGACTGCTCCTGGCTGTCCCTGGCTGCTCTGCCAAGCTGCTTCCCTTGGCTGCACTTCTTGGCTCCTGGCTCACGACTGCTCCTGAGCTCCAGGCACCTCAGACTCAGACAGACTTTACCAATCGACTGTTCGCTACTTCGCTAGCGCGTTCACAGCGCACCTTTCCTCTTGCTCCTTTCGCTCAACCGGGGCGCATGTATTCTATGGCTGGTCGCGAATGCTGTGTGGCTGCTGGCTGGCGCCTCACCTGCAAGGCACTGCACCATGAGGCACACAGTCGAAATGTGGCGAAATAGGTTGCTAGATAGCGACGGATGGCTGGCACATGTGCTCGAGTGTTTGCCCACAGCGTGCAACTGCTGGCGCAAATTGTCATAGTGGTTGCTGCCCCCAAATGCAATTTGGAAAAGCTGGTTGGGATGTCGCCAGTTGGGAGTGTCGCTTGGGGTGTCGCTAACGCCACTGCCAACGCCGATGCGACGATGGCAAGCGGAGCTCGATGGCCGAGCCAATTTATGGGTGCTGCCAATTTATCCAAGCCAGAGGGAAAATATTCAAACCAATTTTTTGGGTTTGGCTCACTCTAGGATAAATGTTACCGGGAGACTTGATTGGTAAGTCACGCCTCAGGGACTCATACCGACACAAAGCTGCGCCGCTGCTAGCAAACAGCCATGCATGCTGGTCACACAGCAGCAATCATGCGAAGTGCGCGTACCGTAGCGATGTGTCCCCGTCGCTGAGCACATCAGAGATTGTTGGAGCTTTGTTGTCCTTACACGACACGCCTGGTGCGTATCAGGCTCATGCTAGGTCTTCACACATGCCCGTTGCAGGGCTCACATGCCGGATTCGCATTCTCTTCTACTCCCAGGCCTTATCCTGTGCTGTCCTGTGGGCTCACCACTGACGCCTGACCCCTTGCAGCAGGTAAGTCGTCCCGTGCACCAAAATTCATAAGCGTTGCAGTACTCATCGTCTTGCTTTGCTATCTGTCTTGACGATGTAGGCCTGATGAAGAGGTCATCAGCAGGCGACGTGAACAAGGGCCAGCAGTTGCAGGGCCTGCCAGAGGAACTCCTGGATGCAGTCCTGAGCCACCTAGCTGCAAGCAGTAGGCTGCAAGTCTTCAGGACCAGCAAGCTCCTGGCCACAACTCTGCTGCGAGTAGTTCCAAGGATCCAGCTCACCTACCCAACCCAGCATGACATCATTGGGCAACACCTTCGTGAGCTGGCTCCCTTCCTGACTGAGGTCCTGCGCAACAGGCAGCAACCCAAGCTGCACCTCACACTGCAGCCAGCCAGTTGCCACACAGATGCAATAGAGCAAAGTGAGGAAGCAGAGCCAGCTGCTGCGCCAGTAGATGCAGCCCGTCTGGTTGCCTGGATGCTGGGGGCAGTCCCGCTATGTGGGGCAGTCGACAGCCTGGCTATCAGTGGGCGTAGGGACTTAGATCTTCCATGGGAGCCTGTTTACAGCGCAGCCCTGGCGTCCTCCTTCCCCTCCCTTACAAGCCTGACCTTAGAGCAATGCATCGTAAGCATAGATCACTTGGCCAAAGCCATCAGCCACCCCCTGCTACTGCCACGGCTGCTGCACCTGGACCTCAAGCGCGTTGGCATTACACGTGAAGGCCAGCCTGGCAGGTCCCCCTTCATTGGCAGCAGGCTGCAGGAACTCTGCCTGCATGATGTCGCTGATTTGGACGAGGAGCCTGAGTTCCTGCCTGGGCTGCTGCCCTTACCGCCCACCCTGACTCAGCTAGAAGTGAAGGGTACTCACGGATATCATTGGGATTGGGTCAGGGTAGCAGCGGCTGTGAGCAGCTTGGCACAGTTGCAGCAGCTAGCGCTCTTTGATGAGGAGACAGAGTACAACGGCTCTAGGCCAGACTTCATGGCACTGCTGTCAGCGCTGGCCCACCTACCCAGCCTGCACACTCTGCAGATATCTGACGATGTGGTGGGCCAGGAGCAGCTGGACGCCCTCCTAGCACTCACCCAGATTACATGCCTGAGTATCATGAAATTCTCTGGCCTGACCTCCTCCCGGGCCAGCGCAGCCTGCAGCTGGAGGCAGCTGGAGGTGCAATGGATGGACTGGGACTCAGCCGCCTACCTGCCCTTGCACAGCCTCACTCACCCTCTGCACCTGCTTCTATTGGTAGGGTCCCTCCAGGCTATCGAGGAACCAAGTATAGAGTTGCTGGCTGCAGCTGAGCTTAACCTGTGTGAGCGCAACAAGGCAGGGCTGGTGCTGGATCGGGAACTGTTGCTGAGCATGGCCACTGTGGACCTGCTGACTGAGCAATACCTCAGCCACAGCTCCCGCACTGCCCAGCAGCCCACCCACCCCACTGTGCCCAGCAGCAGCCACTCAGGGCCCAGCACCAGCCTGGCCAGCAGCAGCAGCCCTGAGGGGCACATCACGCCAGAGGGGCCAGGAAGCAGTATTGGGCAGGGTGGGCAGCATGGGGTTCCAGCAGCGGCAGGGGGCCAGGCTCTCATGCAGCACCTGGGCCGTTACGTGAAGGAGTTGCACATCATAAAGAGACATCACAGACCGGGCGGAGTCTGTCTGCCCTCAGGCAACCGGCAAGCCTTAGCTGCCCTGTTCCCGACCGCCCGCGTCACCTAGAAGTACCTGATGGTGGTGAAGTGATGCGCGGTGTGCCCTGCCTAATACAGGCCAAACCTGTAGTGTCAGGCAGTAAATGTCTCATGTCCCCTTCATTCCCGGCACTTATTAAGAGTTGCCAAGCTCTTACAGGGCTGTCAGGTGTCGGTGTACGTGTGGCAAGTATTTGCTTGTTTTCTTCTTTAGTTGGGCTCCTGTAGTTATGAAACATGTTGTGGAGTTCCGGTCTTACTACTACGCTGTTTGCAAATCATCGAACAGTATGTTGATAGCAGTAATCCTTGTCAGTAAATCAGAACTCTCCCCATCTAGGTGGCACGGTTTGTCTCCACCCTTATCCCATCACCTACACCCCTCATCTCAGGCCTCCTTCCCTGATCTCAGCGTGGAGACGTCACTCCCTACTGCTCTCACCAGTAGACAATGGTTTACACTGATAGAAGATGGCCCACACAGCAGATGACGGCTCACAGAAGGTGACATAGAAGACGTCTTAGCACTGTTGCATCAAAGACACACTGACCACAGGCTTGGCCCAGACTAGCAGTCAGCCGGTCCCAATTAACAAATAATCTACCCCTGGTGATAAAAACGACGCCGCGTCTCAGCCACGTGGCGTACTGCAGCAACACTAGTAACACCTGTCACAGCAGCAGCAGCAGCAGCTGGGTGTGCTAGCCAGTGGATTAAGGCTGCTGGCATGGGCACCAGCCCCAGGACCTGGCTCTCCCCTACCTGCCCCTGGCCAGGCGGTAGAAGTCGAGTTCAGCCACAGCAGCCTTGGCAGCAGCAGCCAGCAGTCCAGCGGGAGCAGCAGCAGCAGCAGGGGAGGCAGACAAGTCAGCCTTGTGGGCAGCGAGGTGAGTAGCAGGGGTAGGGGGAGCAGCAGCACTGTTTACACCAAGACCTCCGGCCCCCCTCCACCACAGCCAGTGACAAAGCCAAAGTCCCTCCCATCCCAGCAGCCGGTGAGCCAGGCACCAAGCCAAAGGGCCTCTGGCCACCGTCTTTCGCCCTCGCCTGCCGCAGCTGCTCCAGCTGATGTGGGTGCAGCCGGCCCTGCCTCCAACTACATGACCACCTGGCTCAAGAAGACGGCTGGCCTGAGCCACAAGCAGCAGGAGCTGTTGCTCGCAGCGCTGGCCTCCAGGGCCAAGGACCGCCAAGCAGCCCTGCTAAGCTCACAGGCTACAGCACACCACCCTGACCAGGCAGCACCGCCAGAGCTTGCTCGGCCTGCCAGCACCAAAGCTGCCCTGCCAGCGCAAACCTCCGGCTCACAGATGCAAGACAGCAGCGCAAACCTCGCATCCTTACCCAGCAGGCTCAGCCAGGCTGCTCGCGACAACAGCAGGACCGAGCGTCGTCGCGGGTTAACCACCAGGGCGAGCGAGGCAACGGCCGCCCAGCCGCAGCCTTTCAACCGACAGCGCAACCTGGCAGCGGCGTTTCAGGCAGAGCGCCTGGTGCCTGCCCGGGGCGCTGCAGGCTGCGCGCCGCCCTGCTTCGCAATCTCCGCTTGGACGGTCGCTGCCTACGTCTGATCTGGTGGCAGCTCTGAGCCATGCCCAGTGCGCTGCGCGATATACATCCTACAGCGTCGCTCCCACTGCCATATCCGTCATTGAGCCGCGAGCCTCAAGTGCACTGCCAGCAGGCCAGCAGGCGCGGTGCGCTGCGCATGAGGCGCAGGTAGGCAATGGGTCGGGAAAGCGAGCGTCGCAGCTTGACTTTGCGCGGCCACATTCCCCGCCGAGGGCGCAACCGATACACCAACCGCTTCCAGTGACGTCCGCCCAGCTGCTGCTTCGAGCACAGCCGCCAAGGCAACAACAGGCCGGGGATTCGTCCGAACTTCCACCGGCGGAGCGCTTACTGCTGCAGCAGCTGGGTATGGATTTTGCCTCACGCCTAGTCGCCAAGCCTGCTCATCCTCATCAGCAGCAGCAGTGGCTTGGGATGGGAATACCAGCACAAGCAGGGCAAGTTACCCCTCTGCAACCCAGCAGCCTAGCCACAAACCCAGTCTACGATGCTAAGCAGACAGGCAGTGCGCCTCACCTGAGTCCTGACCCCGACTGGCCACATGCAGCCAAGGGGGGTGTAGTGGAAGGAAGAGCACCTGCTCCATCTCATTTGCCCGCTCCGGGCCCAACAGAGCCAATGCCCGGGCAGCAGGAGGGATACGGCGGGCATGGGTCGCAACTGCATTGGGAGGCTGCTGATGGGTCTGAGGCTCATGGTCGCTGGCAACTTAGCAGCCTTGCAGCAGCCAGCTCCCACTATGCCCACCAAGTCCACCAAGACGGCTGCTGGCCCAGTTACGACCCTGGTGCTAGTCTGGCACAGGGTCTGGCGCGGGGCCCCAGGACCTGGCTGCAGCTCAACCCTGTGTTTTCCGAGCATCATCCAGATGCAGGCTGAGCCAGCCCGCTAGCCTAAGTGGCCTCCCCAGGGCGAGTCACCGCCCAGCAGCGGCGTACAGGACAGTAATGTGTGTCAGGCACCCTCGAGCTGCTCCACATCACATCAGTGCATGTCTGCCATGCCAGCTAGCTACAAAGGTCCCTTGCGATGGTAATGGGGACAGCTTGACTGTGTATGCGCCCACACAGCATTTGAACTACACACAACCCCTCAGGCTGTGGGAACTGCATGTGCGCATATATTGTCTACACTAACTTGACCTATCCGGCATTAGGGATCTTTGCCAGCTGCTTTGAGGCTGCCAACGCATGGGCATGCTTGCTTGTGCGCTTTGTCTTATGCCGTTGTGTTTGCTTTAGGTTGTGATCTTGGTTTTCCTTCAGAAGAGTGGACCAGCAATAGAAAGCCATGCATCTGCCATGCAGAACTTGTGCATTGCTGCGAGGTGAGGGGTGAATTGAAAACAAAGGTATTTTGCCAATCGTCAGCCTATGATGTGGCAGGTTGCCCTAGCCTAGGCTACCATACAACAGCCACTGTCAGTTTCCAGGTCCATCCAGGTCGTCAATGTGGCAGTAGTGCAGGTGACAAAGAATATATGGAACCTCCCACAATTATTGTGCGTGCGACCTGGACCATGTAAGTCACGCCTCAAAGACTCATACCCGCGCCGCTACTAGCAAACAGCCATGCATGCTTGTCACGCTTGTCATGCTTGTCAGCTTGTCATGCTTGTCACACAGCAGCAATCATGCGAAGTGCGCGTACCGTAGCGATGTGTCCCCGTCGCTGAGCACATCAGAGATTGTTGGAGCTTTGTTGTCCTTACACGACACGCCTGGTGCGTCTCAGGCTCATGCTAGGTCTTCACACATGCCCGTAGCAGGGCTGACATGCCGGAGTCGCATTCTCTTCTACTCCCAGGCCTTATCCTGTGCTGTCCTGTGGGCTCACCACTGACGCCTGACCCCTTGCAGCAGGTAAGTCGTCCCGTGCACCAACATTTATAAGCTTTGCAGTACTCATCGTCTTGCTTTGCTATCTGTCTTGACGACGTAGGCCTGATGAAGAAGTCATCAGCAGGCGACGTGAACAAGGGCCAGCAGTTGCAGGGCCTGCAGGGCCTGCCAGCGGAACTCCTGGATGCAGTCCTGAGCCAGCTTGATGCACACAGTAGGCTGCCAGTCTTCATGACCAGCAAGCTCCTGGCTACAGCTCTGCTGCGAGTAGTTCCAAGGATCCAGCTCACCTACCCAACCCAGCATGACATCATTGGGCAACACCTTCGTGAGCTGGCTCCCTTCCTGACCGAGGTCCTACAGAACAGGCAGCAGCCAAAGCTGCACCTCACACTGCAGCCAGCCAGCAGTCTCACAGATGCAATAGAGCAAAGTGAGGAAGCAGAGCCAGCTGTTCCAGCAGTAGATGCAGCCCGTCTGGTTGCCTGGATGCTGGGGGCAGTCCCGCTATGTGGGGCAGTCGACAGCCTGGCTATCAGCGGGCGTAAGGACTTAGATCTTCCATGGGAGCCTGTTTACAGCGCAGCCCTGGCGTCCTCCTTCCCCTCCCTTACAAGCCTGACCTTAGAAAAGTGCATCATAAGCATAGATCACTTGGACAAAGCCATCAGCCACCCCCTGCTACTGCCACGGCTGCTGCACCTGGACCTCAAGCGCGTTGGCATTACACGTGAAGGCCAGCCTGGCAGGTCCCCCTTCATTGGCAGCAGGCTGCAGGAACTCTGCCTGCATGATGTTGTTGATCTGGACGAGGAGCCTGAGTTCCTGTATGGGCTGCTGCCCTTACCGCCCACCCTGACTCAGCTAGAAGTGAAGGGTACTCACGGATATCATTGGGATTGGGTCAGGGTAGCAGCGGCTGTGAGCAGCTTGGCACAGTTGCAGCAGCTAGCGCTCTTTGATGAGGAGACAGAGTACAACGGCTCTAGGCCAGACTTCATGGCACTGCTGTCAGCGCTGGCCCACCTACCCAGCCTGCACACTCTGCAGATATCTGACGATGTGGTGGGCCAGGAGCAGCTGGACGCCCTCCTAGCACTCACCCAGATTACATGCCTGAGTATCATGAAATTCTCTGGCCTGACCTCCTCCCGGGCCAGCGCAGCCTGCAGCTGGAGGCAGCTGGAGGTGCAATGGATGGACTGGGACTCAGCCGCCTACCTGCCCTTGCACAGCCTCACTCACCCTCTGCACCTGCTTCTATTGGTAGGGTCCCTCCAGGCTATCGAGGAACCAAGTATAGAGTTGCTGGCTGCAGCTGAGCTTAACCTGTGTGAGCGCAACAAGGCAGGGCTGGTGCTGGATCGGGAACTGTTGCTGAGCATGGCCACTGTGGACCTGCTGACTGAGCAATACCTCAGCCACAGCTCCCGCACTGCCCAGCAGCCCACCCACCCCACTGTGGCCAGCAGCAGCAGCCACTCAGGGCCCAGCACCAGCCTGGCCAGCAGCAGCCCTGAGGGGCACATCACGCCAGAGGGGCCAGGAAGCAGTATTGGGCAGGGTGGGCAGCATGGGGTTCCAGCAGCGGCAGGGGGCCAGGCTCTCATGCAGCACCTGGGCCGTTACGTGAAGGAGTTGCACATCATAAAGAGACATCACAGACCGGGCGGAGTCTGTCTGCCCTCAGGCAACCGGCAAGCCTTAGCTGCCCTGTTCCCGACCGCCCGCGTCACCTAGAAGAACCTGATGGTGGTGAAGTGATGCGCGGTGTGCCCTGCCTAATACAGGCCAAACCTGTAGTGTCAGGCAGTAAATGTCTCATGTCCCCTTCATTCCCGGCACTTATTAAGAGTTGCCAAGCTCTTACAGGGCTGTCAGGTGTCGGTGTACGTGTGGCAAGTATTTGCTTGTTTTCTTCTTTAGTTGGGCTCCTGTAGTTATGAAACATGTTGTGGAGTTCCGGTCTTACTACTACGCTGTTTGCAAATCATCGAACAGTATGTTGATAGCAGTAATCCTTGTCAGTAAATCAGAACTCTCCCCATCTAGGTGGCACGGTTTGTCTCCACCCTTATCCCATCACCTACACCCCTCATCTCAGGCCTCCTTCCCTGATCTCAGCGTGGAGACGTCACTCCCTACTGCTCTCACCAGTAGACAATGGTTTACACTGATAGAAGATGGCCCACACAGCAGATGACGGCTCACAGAAGGTGACATAGAAGACGTCTTAGCACTGTTGCATCAAAGACACACTGACCACAGGCTTGGCCCAGACTAGCAGTCAGCCGGTCCCAATTAACAAATAATCTACCCCTGGTGATAAAAACGACGCCGCGTCTCAGCCACGTGGCGTACTGCAGCAACACTAGTAACACCTGTCACAGCAGCAGCAGCAGCAGCTGGCTGTGCCCGCTAGTGGCTCAAGGCTGCTGGCATGGGCACCAGCCCCAGGACCTGGCTCTCCCCTACCTGCCCCTGGCCAGGCGGTAGAAGTCGAGTTCAGCCACAGCAGCCTTGGCAGCAGCAGCCAGCAGTCCAGCGGGAGCAGCAGCAGCAGCAGGGGAGGCAGACAAGTCAGCCTTGTGGGCAGCGAGGTGAGTAGCAGGGGTAGGGGGAGCAGCAGCACTGTTTACACCAAGACCTCCGGCCCCCCTCCACCACAGCCAGTGACAAAGCCAAAGTCCCTCCCATCCCAGCAGCCGGTGAGCCAGGCACCAAGCCAAAGGGCCTCTGGCCACCGTCTTTCGCCCTCGCCTGCCGCAGCTGCTCCAGCTGATGTGGGTGCAGCCGGCCCTGCCTCCAACTACATGACCACCTGGCTCAAGAAGACGGCTGGCCTGAGCCACAAGCAGCAGGAGCTGTTGCTCGCAGCACTGGCCTCCAGGGCCAAGGACCGCCAAGCAGCCCTGCTAAGCTCACAGGCTACAGCACACCACCCTGACCAGGCAGCACCGCCAGAGCTTGCTCGGCCTGCCAGCACCAAAGCTGCCCTGCCAGCGCAAACCTCCGGCTCACAGATGCAAGACAGCAGCGCAAACCTCGCATCCTTACCCAGCAGGCTCAGCCAGGCTGCTCGCGACAACAGCAGGACCGAGCGTCGTCGCGGGTTAACCACCAGGGCGAGCGAGGCAACGGCCGCCCAGCCGCAGCCTTTCAACCGACAGCGCAACCTGGCAGCGGCGTTTCAGGCAGAGCGCCTGGTGCCTGCCCGGGGCGCTGCAGGCTGCGCGCCGCCCTGCTTCGCAATCTCCGCTTGGACGGTCGCTGCCTACGTCTGATCTGGTGGCAGCTCTGAGCCATGCCCAGTGCGCTGCGCGATATACATCCTACAGCGTCGCTCCCACTGCCATATCCGTCATTAAGCCGCGAGCCTCAAGTGCACTGCCAGCAGGCCAGCAGGCGCGGTGCGCTGCGCATGAGGCGCAGGTAGGCAATGGGTCGGGAAAGCGAGCGTCGCAGCTTGACTTTGCGCGGCCACATTCCCCGCCGAGGGCGCAACCGATACACCAACCGCTTCCAGTGACGTCCGCCCAGCTGCTGCTTCGAGCACAGCCGCCAAGGCAACAACAGGCCGGGGATTCGTCCGAACTTCCACCGGCGGAGCGCTTACTGCTGCAGCAGCTGGGTATGGATTTTGCCTCACGCCTAGTCGCCAAGCCTGCTCATCCTCATCAGCAGCAGCAGTGGCTTGGGATGGGAATACCAGCACAAAGAGGCCAAGCAACCCCTCTGCAACCCAGCAGCCTAGCCACAAACCCAGTCTACGATGCTAAGCAGACAGGCAGTGCGCCTCACCTGAGTCCTGACCCCGACTGGCCACATGCAGCCAAGGGGGGTGTAGTGGAAGGAAGAGCACCTGCTCCATCTCATTTGCCCGCTCCGGGCCCAACAGAGCCAATGCCCGGGCAGCAGGAGGGATACGGCGGGCATGGGTCGCAACTGCATTGGGAGGCTGCTGATGGGTCTGAGGCTCATGGTCGCTGGCAACTTAGCAGCCTTGCAGCAGCCAGCTCCCACTATGCCCACCAAGTCCACCAAGACGGCTTCTGGCCCAGTCATGACCCTGGCGCTGGCCTGGCATAGGGTCTGGCGCGGGGCCCCAGGGCCTGGCTGCAGCTCAACCCCGTGTTTTCCAAGCATCATCCAGAAGCAGGCTGAGCCAACCCGCTAGCTTGGGTGGCCTCCCCAGGGCATGTCACCGCTCAGCAGCGGCTTACAGGACAGTAATGTGTGTCAGGCCCCCCTCGAGCTGCTCCACATTACATCAGTGCATGTCTGCCATGCCAGCTAGCTACTAAGGTCCCTTGACATGCTTAAGGGGACAGCTCGTCTGCTTAGGCGCCCACACAGCATTTGAACTTCACACAACCCCTAAGGCTGTGGGAACCAGTGTTGGGAAAATCTCAGATTTTCATTCAGATTTTCAATGAAAATGTTCATCTGAAAATCTGAACGTATTCACTGCAAATGTGAAAGTGCCGGGTGCTGCCTCCGGTCAGATCGCGGCGCGATGGCAGCAGCAGGCAAACAGAGACTCGCCCTAGCAGGCAACCAGAGACTCGCCCTAGTACAAACTGCCCTAGTCGCTGCCATCGGAAGGAGCCCGGCGCTGCCTATCCCACGGGTGTCGCAGAGCCTTTCGCTTGGCCTGGCTGGCGCCAGCGCGCTGCAGCCACAGCGGAAGAAGCGTAAGGCAGGCAACGCCAGCATGGACGGCTTGCATCTTTTAGATTGGCTTGCATGTCTGACCTTAAGCGAACTGAGTATGTGTGCATTTCTTGAAGTGCAGGCCTACAAGCAAGCCGCGTGCATAAATGGAGGATGGAAAACCAGCTGCAAACGCTCGATTTCACTGGCGTGAAAGTCTTTCACTTTTTCAATGAAACACTTTCATTTTCATGAAAATCTGAAAATCTGAAAATCTGAAAATTTGAAGATTCACAACACTGGTGGGAACTGCATGTGCGCATATATTGTCTACACTCACTTGACCTATCCGGCATTAGGGATCTTTGCCAGCTGCTTTGAGGCTGCCAACGCATGGGCATGCCTGCTTCGTGCGCTTTGTCTTGTGCCGTTGTGTTTGCTTTAGGTTGTGATCTTGGTTTTCCTTCAGAAGAGTGGACCAGTAAGGCGCGCCCGGAAAAATCTTTAAGATATGACCCAATATGATCAAGCCAGAGAATAGAACCAGGACCAGCAATAGAAAGCCATGCACCTGCCATGCAAAACTTGTGCGTTGCTGCGAGGTGAGGGGTGAATTGAAAACAAAGGTATTCTGCCAATCGTCAACCTATGATGCGGCAGGTTGCCCTAGCCTAGGCTACCGTACAACAGCCACTGTCAGTTTCCAGGTCCATCCAGGTCGTCAATGTGGCATCAGTGCAGGTGACAAAGAATATATGGAACCTCCCACAATTATTGTGCGTGCGACCTGGACCTTGTAAGTCACGCCTCAGAGACTCATACCGACACAAAGCCGCGCCGCTACTAGCAAACAGCAATGCATGCTTGTCACGCTTGTCATGCTTGTCAGCTTGTCATGCTTGTCACACAGCAGCAATCATGCGAAGTGCGCGTACCGTAGCGATGTGCCCCCGTCGCTGAGCACATCAGATATTACTGGAGCTTTGCTTTCCTTACACGACACGCCTGGTGCGTATCAGGCTCATGCTAGGTCTTCACACATGCCCGTTGCAGGGCTGACATGCCGGATTCACATTCTCTTCTACTCCCAGGCCTTCTCCTGTGCTGTCCTGTGGGCTTACCACTGACGCCTGACGCCTTGCAGCAGGTAAGTCGTCCCGTGCATCAACATTCATAAGCTTTGCAGTACTCATCGTCTTGCTTTGCTATCTGTCTTGACGATGTAGGCCTGATGAAGAAGTCATCAGCAGGCGACGTGAACAAGGGCAAGCAGTTGCAGGGCCTGCCAGCGGAACTCCTGGATGCAGTCCTGAGCCAGCTTGATGCAAGCAGTAGGCTGCCAGTCTTCATGACCAGCAAGCTCCTGGCCACAGCTCTGCTGCGGATGTGTCCAAGGATCCAACTTACCTACCCAACCCAGCATGACATCATTGGGGAACACCTTCGTGAGCTGGCTCCCTTCCTGACTGAGGTTCTGCGCAACAGGCAGCAGCCAAAGCTGCACCTCACACTGCAGCCAGTCAGAAGCCTCACAGATGCAGTGTGGGACACAGATGAAGCCCGTATGGTTGCCTGGATGCTGGGGGCAGTGCCGCTATGTGGGGCAGTCGACAGCCTGACTATCAGCTGGCTTGAGCGCTTGGATCTTCCATGGGAGCCTGTTTACAGCGCAGCCCTGGCGTCCTCCTTCCCCTCCCTTACAAGCCTGACCTTAGAGCAATGCAGGATAAGCATAGATCACTTGGCCAAAGCCATCAGCCACCCCCTGCTACTGCCACGGCTGCTGCACCTGAAACTTGAGCTCGTTATCATTACACATGAAGGCCAGCTTGGCAGGTCTCCCTTCATTGGCAGCAGGCTGCTGGAACTCTGCCTGCATGATGTCATTGATGTGGACGAGGAGCCTGAGTTCCTGCCTGGGCTGCTGCCCTTACCGCCCACCCTGACTCAGCTGGAAGTGAAGGGTACTTACGGAGATGAGTGGGATTGGGTCAGGGTAGCAGCGGCTTTGAGCAGCTTGACACAGTTGCAGCAGCTAAGGCTGTTTGATGAGGACATAGACAGCCTTCATGGCCGGCCAGATTTCATGGCACTGCTGTCAGCGCTGGCCCACCTACCCAGCCTGCACACTCTGGAGATGAATGAGCAAGCCGTGGGCCAGGAGCAGCTGGACGCCCTCCTAGCACTCACCCAGATCACCAGCCTGGAGCTGGCCTGACCTCCTCCCAAGTCAGCGCAGCCTGCAGCTGGAGGCAGCTGAAGGTGAACTGGATGGACTGGGACTCAGCCGCCTACCTGCCCCTGCACAGCCTCACTCACCCTCTGCACCTGGATCAATTGGTAGGGGACATCAAGGAAACAAGTGTAGAGGTGCTGGCTGCAGCTGAGCTCAACCTGTGTGAGCGCAACAAGGCAGGGCTGGTGCTGGAACGGTGCATGTGCCTGAGCAGAGCCACTGTGGTCCTGCTGACTGAGCAATACCTCACCCACAGCCGGCGTGCTGCCCAGCACCTCAACCAGCCCACTGTGGCCAGCAGCAGCAGCCACTCAGGTCCCAGCACCAGCCTGGCCAGCAGCAGCAGCCCTGAGGGGCACATCACGCCAGAGGGGCCAGGCAGCAGTATTGGGCAGGGTGGGCAGCAGGGGGGTCCAGCAGCGGCAAAGGGCCAGGCTCTCATGCAGCGCCTAGGCTGTTACATGAAGGAGCTGCGCATCTTCTTGCGAGAGGGCGAAGAACCTCTGCCCTCAGACGCCCGGCAAGCCTTAGCTGTCCTGTTCCCGAATGCAGTCATCAATGGTGAATAGCAGTGGGGACATTGCATGGCTGTGTGCCCTCCCTGCTACCCCACACTGCATCATGATGGCACGCAAGCCGGCTAGGGTGAGCTGAGGGGTGCCATGAAATGCAACGGCACTGCCATGATGTGCCGTGGTCATGTGCTGGGTAGTGATGATTGACTCTGTGCTCCATTACCCAGACGAAGCTGATGGTGGTTGAGTGATGCGCGGTGTGCCCTGCCTGGCACAGCCAAACCTGTAGTGCCAGCCAGTGGATGCCGCATGTACCCTTCATTCCCGGCACCTCTTCAGCACCACTCTCCCAGACCCCAGAAAATAGAGTTGCCAAGCTCTTACAGGGCTGTCAGGTGTCGGTGTGCGTGTGACAAGGTTTTGCTTGCTTCTTAAGTTGGGCTTCTGTGGTTCCGAACCTGTTGTGGAGTTCCGGTCTTACTACTACGCTGTTTGATAAAACATCGAACGGTATGTTATATGACTTGCTGTCAAAGGGTCAGGTCAAGGCCCAGGAGCCACACCAGGTGAGGGTGCTTTGACGACCGTAATGGGAACCTTCAGTCGCACATTTTTACATTGGCATAATCTCTCGCGGTGTGTTGCAAAAAGTATCAATCCATCAAGGGTGAGAACGCTCAAGCAGCCTAATGGCTGACTGCTTCAGCGGTGTAAACCATCATCATCATCAAACCCTCTCAACGCCCTGGGCACCCTTAGCAACCACATCATACGGCACATCTCAACATGTCAAAACTACCTGTCTGCTGTGACATTTGCATTCTGAGAATGGCTATACTCAACGTAATAGCCACAACTCCACACTGCCAGCTTGCGAGTCCAGCAGACAGCTCCAACACTCCTCCTCACACAAGTCATCTCCTGCAGGGTGGCCTGTGGGTAACATTCACCACTTCACGCATCCTTGGGGCACCATCCAGCTGCCCAGTTGAACCAAGTTATGCCACTTGACACAGCGGCAGTTCAGCATTGGCTCAGGGCCTAGCACACAATCAGGCGCCATGCTGATGTGCAGGTCTGTGTTTCAAGTGCCATTTGTAGCTATTTACTTAGCTATTACAAACCCACCAACCTTACAGATGCCTGGGCTTGAGGCGCATGTGCGAAAAGAATGATAGCATGGGATGAGCATGGGACAACAAATGCGGCAGTATTGTTCAAAAGCTTCAGTTTAAGTCTGGCTTGCCTTCATGCTGTCATGCTCTGGCACAGGTCGCAGTCCCAGGGCAGGAGGCAGCGGCTAGCTGATGACACAGCAACAGCCTTGATCAGGCTGTGTTGCGTCCAGCCTGTGCCCCTCATGCAGGAGGATGTGCTGGAGCCTACAGGTCAGACAGGGTTGGCATGCAGGCAGGCAGGTAGGTAGGTAAGTGGGCGAGCGGGCAGGAGGGCGGGCAGGCTAGGTAGCAATGGAGCCATCCAACCCTCAAGCACATACCCATCTATGCATCTTTAATCGTTTGCATATGGGTATGGAAGTGCAGATTAGTGAGCCACAGTCGACCTACCGCTCCACCACAGTGGTCATAGTAGGGCGCTCCAGCGGGTTGGTGGACCAACAGTTGTTCAGCAGCTGGCGCAGTGAGGGCAGCAGGGTGCTGTGCAACGGTGGCCTGGAGTCAAGGGTCAGGGCAAAACACTCACGAGCAGGCTAGGTCTATAACAAAAATTGGTAAATTGGCCGGTCGCTCCCTAAGCATAGGGCAAGGCTGGATAGAGGAGGTCACTAATTAGATGAACTCATAGGCTATCCTTCCTTTCTTCTCTGTGTTTTACATTTAGTCAGTGTGGCTTTCACATTGGAGCGGGGTGAGTGGTTGTGCTTACCGGTAGCCGGCTGCTACGGACGACGCGTACTCCACGATCGCGCGTTGGCGCGAGTCTGGATCGGGGTTCGCGGATGCCAACACCGTTACCAGCAGCGAGCGCATGTGTAACATCTCATACATGCAGACCGCGAATGAAAACACGTCCGCCTTGGTGTTGTAGGGCTCGCCGCGAAAGACCTACCCGCAACATGCAGACAATACGGATTTGTCGAAGGTCACGAGGCCTCTCTAACGCGTGTCGGGTGCGCTGTCATGCTGCAAGCATGCATTTGAGCGTGCACACCTCCGGTCCCATGTAGAGAAAGGAGCCAGTGCGGGATGTCAGGTTGAGCAACTGGCCAGCCATGAACTGCGCATCCTCAGTGGCCATGCTCCTGAACAGACATGTAAACCAGTGGTTTTATCTTTGCATTTTTGTTTGTATGGATGTAAAGGAGAATGGAACGAGGAACATGAGAGGAAGAAGGAAGAAGAAGTTAACTAACAGTAATAGATTACTGTATCTTCCCTTTCCGGAACTACTCCCGCATTATGCCCTCTATCACCTAATCCTATCTCATGCTATTTTCTGTGCTGCGGGAAACCAAGAAAAACTAAGCAATGTAGTGTTACCTAATCATGAAAATGTCAGTTGATGGTTAATCATAGCTCACTGTGGTCTAACTATAGATCAGTCGATGGTCTGTGACACATTTGCCGCTGTGGCAGCTAGGGATGGCATGAAGCCTCAATGTATGAGCAAGATGCAATGTACTAGCAGCCCATATAGGCTGACGGCTTCATTGGCAAAGTTTGATATTGTGAAGCGCTTGTTGTTCCTAATGCCAGGCACTTACTTGGTACTTGCACATGATATTGTATAGATCATCAGCCATTGCTCATAGAGGTTGTGGCATTGGCTGATTGTAATACCCTGCCACACACAGCCATCTGCCCCTGCCCCCCACCCAAACAATTAATCTCGAGCCTCGGGATTGTATAACAAATTGTGATGTTTAGAGAGGGTTGGGTATACTGGGGGATAGTTCAGTGCTCCTCTAGTCACCAGGAGCCAGGGCCAGGGCCAGGCCTGGCATGCCCATCACACCAGGGAGCTCTTGGCATACCTCATGGCGCCTGTCAGGCTGGTGTCTGCAGAGTTTCGCGCCTGGACCAGGGCCTTGGGGCGGGGGCGATGCTCAGTCGTGGCAGTTCCTTCACTCTGCACACAAGCCGCATGCACGCATGGCGTAAGCTAGAGTACCCAATCGACCATGTATAGAAAAACTACATTGAACTCCACTTCTACGTTGTTAGCGATGGACAACACACGGCCCCACCCTCACACGCTCACTCTCCCTCGTCACACATCTCACAGCCTCTACTGTGACATTTGGGCGGTCTTGCGGCAAGGATGTGTGATTGGGAGGATGGAGTGAAAAGTACAAGGCTGACCTGGGAGGGGCTGGAGAATAATACTGGGGACCCGGGTTGGAGCAGCGGTGTCCCCATGCCTCCCATGTGGCCTGCTTTGCTGCCGTCTATCACGGTGGCTCTTGCCACGCCACCCCCTCCACTGTTGCTGCCTGATTGCCCAGCCCCTACCTGGTGGGCTTGGCTGCCACTGTCTCCACCCCGCCCAGCAACACCCCCACCGCCCTGCTTGACCCCCTGCCCTTGCCCCTGCCCCTGCCCCTGCCCCTGCCCCTGCCCCTGCCCCTGCCCCTGCCCCTGCCCCTGCCCCTGCCCCTGCCCCTGCCCCTGCCCCTGCCCCTGCCCCTGCCCCTGCCCCTGAGTTGACCCTCCCGCCCCTTGCTCCCCACACCCCTCCCTGCCCTGACTCCCATGCCCCAGCAGCCGCTGTGGGCCCCCATGCTGCTGCAGCCCCACTCTGAAACTGGGCGAGCTAGGCCAAGGAGGGGGCTCCACTTCTCCCACCACCCCCTGCGCCTGGTTGCTGACCCAAGCACTATCTCCACTGGGTGCCAACACAGGGGCAAGGGTGTGTCGGGCCAAGCGGTGCAGCATCAGGGTGCGTGACCCCTGGCCTGTCCCCTGGAGAGGGTCTGCTGCCTGGGCTGCCGCTGGGCTGCCGGCTACCCCAGCGTGATGGGATGTGGCAATAGCAGCAGCAGGGTAGGGGGGGCCACCTGCCCCCCAAGCACCCAGGTGGCTGGCACTGGAGTAGGGGCTGGAGCTGGGGCTGGAGCACTGGAGGACGACATGGTCAGTGGAAATGGCCGTGGACAGCGTGCTTGGGCTGGCGGCAGTGCATGGAAGATGGTCTCCACCTCCACCAGCAGCAGCGGCAGCAGCGTTGGAGGGGGAGGAGAAGGGGGATGACGGACCAGCTGCAGCAGCGCTGATGCCTGTGCTAGAGGGGGTGGCAGTGGGAGTATATGGCCTGGAATGTGGGTTGGGCTGATGTGCTGGGCTGGCGGGGTTGTCTGAAGTTTGATGGATGTTCACTATCTGGCAGGAAGACCGTGACTTGTCTTGCTGAGCTGCAGAGCTGCTGTACAGGCCAGTAAACCCATTGGGGCCATGAGCTGGCCGAGCAGCTGGCTGGTAGGCTGTGCCAGCATGCATGCTCACAGACTGAAACACAGGCGGTAGCTTGGGCTGTAAAGTGTGACCGCCTGCACGGCTAGCCACAAATTGAGGGCCCACACTTCTGTAGCCGTGCAGGCTGCGGTTGGTAGGTTGGTGGTTGGAGGTTGGTGGGTACAGACTGCTGGTGAGATTGGGCCGAGGGGCCCACAGGCTGATTGCAATGCTGCTGCTGCGAGTACGCAATGCTGCAGCCACAATGCTCATAGGGGGGACGCCGCCGAGGGTATCTGCCCCCGTGGCATTCGCAAGGCACAACCCGCTGTTGCCGGCATCCTGGGTTGCGGCGGACTCTGCGGCAGGCTCCGCGGCTTTGGTTGACCGCGCATGCCGCTTGTGCACATCCGCTGTTTGCCCGCCTGCACGTGATGCGTCTATCGGTGATGTGGTTTGTGCGACGCCGAGGAAAAGATGCCCGTTGCGTGTGCGCTTGTCGGTACCTTTCTCCAAACTGGCGTCGCCGCGACCCGTGGACTGGACGCGTGACGATTCAAGGTGCATGGATGAGGAGCGCAAGGGTTTGGCGCCAGTGCGCCGCGAGGCTGCGCCCATGCTGTGGCCCTCGAATGCAGCAAGCTGGCCGCCTGACGCTGCAACATCACCGCGTTGGCTCGCAAAAGCCTTGCCGCTGTCACTCGACGTTCGCAAGCGCTGAGTGTCGATGCGGTTCAATGCGTTGTGCGACGAGTTTGCCGTCAACAGCGGGTCGCCATCGGCGCCGTCCTTAGACACCAAGCGATGCCTCAGCTGGCTATGCCGGTGCCCGCCCTCCTCCACAACCTCTGCTGTGTCGGGAGCAGGGTCTGCTAGCTGGCGAGAGTGGCGGGAGGCGTCACTGGTCAAGCCGAGCATGTTCAACGCTGCTGTGAGAGCACCCACTGCGGCCAATAGCAAGAAGTCGGCATCACATGTTTTCCGTGAACGCTGACTGCTAGCACCAGTTGGTTGTGGTGTGAGACTCGCGGACTCACACTTATGGACGCTCGCGTTGTTGTTCGGATGCAGTGGTGAGGATGGTATCGCGGGAGGTGAGGTCGGCATCCGCGCGTGCCTCCCACTCCGCCCTTCTTGAGCGGCCGACCGATTAGGATGCCGCGACGAGGGGTTGGAGTGACCATGAGTCAAAGTCCTGCACGGCAGTGCACGCAGCAGCACATAGCATTTGTGTGAGTCGGAGCTTGGAGCGCGCGGTTGCCTGAGCGCAGCCATCCATCAGGCGGGTCGGAGTGATATGTCAGTGATGGCGTCTGAAAGGATACGAAGGAGAGAGGGAGCTGAGCACTCACAAGTCATACAGCCCCTTGCCGCTCAGCTGCTTGCTCTCGTCCACCACGTGCCTGCGCAGCACCAGCAGGACAGCACGCCAGCTTGCACTCATTGCAGCCTGGCTTGCAGCCTGGCTTGCCTGGTAGCCTGCCTAGCCTAGCCTGGCTAGCCTGGCTTGCAGCCTGGCCCAGCCAGTGCACAATGTGACCGCTCCAACACCCGCTGTCTCGCAGGGTTTGAAACAAGCTCAAACAGGTTCTGGTGAAGTAGTGTTCTTCTTCATCATCTTCTTTGTCTTCTCAAATGCTCAAACTGTGCTGACAACGCAAGCACAGCTGCTCACACCAAGCTGTGTGAGAACCCTGACCTTGGGCAGGTTGCAGTGTGTCACATAGAAGGGAGCTCCTGGCACCCAGGCTGCCAGGCAGATCTAAACCTGCCTGGCTGCCCATGCCCTGAGCATGGCAGTCTGCAGCTGGCTGACCTTAACGCCCAGTGGAATAGGGACTATTAAGGGCAAGGCTAAGGGAGTATGGACTATTAAAGGGGAAGGCTAAGGGAAAAGAGACGAAGTGTACTAAGGGGAGGGGCAAAGGGGAGGGGCAAAAGGGGAAAAGAGACGAAGTGGACTAAGGCCCAGTGAAGACTCCGGCGACCCACATGGTTCCATGCCAGGTGGCGTCCCTGCGGCCTTTGGTCAGGCTGGGGCCCTCCCCCACTGGCTCTACGTGTTTGGCCGGCAGCATGGCGTTCAGCGACCTTTGGAACAGGTTGACTGCACACCAGGGTTGAGCAGGCAGGGAGCCAAGCTGGCGGGTGGGCACGCAGGCAGGCGGGTGGGTGGGGAGCAGGCAGGCGGGTGGGTGGGCGGTCAGCTGGGGAAGCAGGCGGGTAGGTGGGAGGCGGGTGAGCGGGCGGGCAGGGGAGCAGGCAGGCAGGCGGGTGGGTGGGCAGGCGGCTTACCTGTTGCAGGAGGTGATGGTGGTGGCAGGTGGGGTGATTGAGCTCCCCGGCGGCTGGTGTTGATGGGGGCCATGATGACGGGCTCCATGTAGCTCAGGCTGCGGGTCCATGCGAGCTCCTGGCTTTCTCGCCTGCATGGGCCCATACACTGCCCACTGTAGCTAAGAGCCTGTCGACAAGGTCGTCATTTTAAGTGTGATTTTCAATTGTGATGTTTGCCAAACAATCGAGTAGCTCGTGCTGCAGCAGCAACACAATGTGGGTGGTATCCCTCATCAATTGCCTCACAGCAAGAGTATCCTTGTCTTCGAAGTATGATGGAGGAACAGAGTGGGCCAGCTGAAACTGTGACACCTGCATCAGCCTATGGCCAGCCATTGGCAACGCTCCACCACCGCAGGTGCTGATGCTCAACAGAATGCCTGCGGCTCACATTCACATGCCTGCGGCAATCTAAAGAGGTTACGATTATCCCTATCAAGGAATAGCCTTACGGTTACAATTATCCCTATTAAGGAATGCCTGCGGCAATCTAAAGAGGTTACGGTTATCCCTAACCCCCATTAAGGAATAGGCAGCAACCTCACCGCCAAGCAGCCCTGGCTCCCACCTGGCAGCTGGTAGGAAGCTGCCGGCCTCCTTCATGGAGCCACGAGGCAGCCTGACGGCCAGGCCAAAGTCAATCAGCTTCACGTCCGATGTGTGCGGGTCAGTGCCTGAGAGTTGCCATGGGTCACATGCGGCCACGTCAGGTCAGATGCGGTCCAATCAGGGCGAGTCGGGCTGGCATGGTTCTGGTCATGTCAGGTTGGGTTTAATTCATTCGGGCCGGGTCGGGTCGGGTCAGGTCGGGGTGTGCCCGGGGTACCTGTGCCATGCCCGCATCGCTGCCTACACCCACCTCTCTGACCCCACCATGAGGCCCGGCCCCCATCCAATGCTTTCACCCATGACTCACCAGTTAGCAATATGTTTTCAAGCTTGACATCCCTATGGATGACCTGCAGCGGCGCCACACATTTGCTCAGGCTCACCCCTTAATCAGATTGGAACAAGCAAGAGCAGCGGCAGCAAGCCAAGCCAGGCAATCATCCAGGCTCGGCCAATACCAGATACGCAGACATACTTGATTCATACTACGTACTGCTCATGTTGGGAAGTGGTTACAGACATAGGAGCATGAGGCGGCATGGAGCACTGCTAGGCACATGATGACGCCCCTACCACCTGCCCCTCACCACCTACTACCTACCACCTGCCCCTCACCACCTACTACCTACCACCTGCCCCTCACCACCTGCCCCTCACCACCTACCACATGGCCCCTACCTCCTCAACCCCTGTCCTCTACAGGACTACCCTCACTGTCCCCTACAGGACTACCCTCACTGTCCACACAGCTCTGCAGCCGTCCCTTACCGGGGGTGAGCGGGTGTGCAGGTAGTCCAGAGCCTGGGCCAGCTGCAGGCACCAGCGCACCGCGTCGGCCTGGGAATAGAACCCAGGCGCTCCCGCCCTGTGCTGCCGCACCAGTGCATTGGAGATGGCGCGCCGCATGTGGCTGCCCTGTGGGAGGGAGGCCAAGGCCAGTAGCAGAGGCAGTGGCGGCATCAGCACCACCAAATGGGCCTCGTTCCTCCCCACTCTCCTCCCCTTCGCTTCTGCCCCACCCCCGCCCACGCCCCCCTGCCCACCTGGACATACTCCTGCACCAGGAACAGGGAGTTGAGGTGGGCAGCCTCGCTGCTGCTGTCCCAGAACCCCATGCCCAGCCCTGATGCAATGTGCCTGCAGCCAACGCCCACTGCACACTGCAGCCTTGGAACAGCCTTGGAGGCAGGAAGCACCTGGCTGCGGTAGCCAAGGGGGGCTAGCACAGTGTGGAGTGGTAGTGGGGCCAGCCTACGGGTTAGGGTTACAGTGAGGGTTGGGGGTTAGGGTTAGGGTAAGGGTTAGGGTTAGGGTTAGGGTTACGGTTAGGGTTAGGGTTAGGGTTTCGGTTCGGGTTAGGGTTACGGTTAGGGTTAGGGTTAGGGTAGGTTAGGGTTGGGTTAGGGTTAGTTATGGTTAGTTAGGGTTAGTCAGGGTTACGCATGGAACCAGCCGAAGGCCAGCTGGTTGACCGCCAGGGCTGGCAGGGGGCAGTGCAGAGGCAGGCAGCAGTCAGCTAGCCAGGCGCTGTCTGGGGCACTGCCCTCAGCTCCTGGAAAGGTCAAGCGCATGGCGGTGGCGGCTATGGGGTGCCTGTCAGTGTCTAGGCTGCTGCTGCTGCTGCTGCTGCCGTTCCTGTCGTTCCTGGTAAGGGCCCTGATGTTGCGTTGGAATAGGTGCTCGCGAGATGTTAGGGTTGCACATCTGGTGCATTATATACCCACGTAACACCTGACCCTCTCCAACCCCTGCTGCTGTTCCTTGCCTCGCTGCTCTTGTTGCTGCTGCTGTTGCTAATGCCACTGCTGCTGCTGTTGCTAATGCCACTGCTGCTGCTGCTGCTGCTGGGTTTGCGCGTGGTCAACTGCAACAACTGCCAGGTTGAGTAACAAAGTGTGAGCCTGGGCTTTGGCTCTTTCTGCGCACGTAGGCATGGAGTAACCCCCATGTGACCTCAAAGTGTGAGGCACATGCTGTTGTACTGCAGTGTACTACACTGCATTATCCTGTCAAGGGTTTGGCCCACAAGGGTCAAAGGTCACAGACTCCGTAGTTTCCATGCGTGTGTCTGCATGCTGGCTTGCCCTGAGCCTTCAAACTTCACAGTCTGCAACACCCTGATGGTCGCAGTGGCTGGGCTGACTCTGACCTGGCTCTGGCCTCTGACTCAGACTCTGACCTGACTTTTGGCTTTGAATTTTGGCTTTGACTCCGGCCTGACTCAGACTCAGACTCTGACCTGGCTTCGGCTCTGACCTGACTCCGGCTCTGACTTTGACTCTGACCTGGCCCTAGCCGCTCTTTCCTCATGCAATGCTAACAGTTGGTGATGCTGTGGTGTCTGCTGGGGGCTGTGCTGGCTGGCCTTGCTGGGTGAGTGGAACTACAGGGGAGTGCACTGAGGGGGGGTTCACTGGATGGGGGGGGGGGCCCTGCCTGGGGTGGTGGCTGTGGGGTGGGTCGCAGGGGTGGAGGCAGGGAGCCGCCTGGCTGGCTGCCAATCCCAGGGAGGGCAGTTGAGGGCACAGCCTGGAGAGGCTGGGAGCGGTGAAGGGGAGGGGGGTTGGGGCATGACCGGGGGGGCTGGGGGGGGGTGGCGGGGAGGGCAGTTTGGAACACTGCCGTGGGTGGGTGGGGGGGCTGGGGGAGAGCAGTGGGGAGGGCACTGGCTGGCACTTACTGGTGCTGCAGCCTCAGCAGCAGCTCCACCTCGTTGCAAAACATGCGCCGTAGCTGTAGATCATCCGTGTTCTTCAGCTGCTTCACTGCGACAAGCTGTTTGGCGGGCTGGGCTGCTGATTGCTCCTGCTGTTGAGAAGAGGTGGGCGGGACCAGGGCGCAGAGATCCACTGTCGCAAAAGCACCCTCTCCTGCAGCGTGCAGCATTCGTGATGGTCGAGCGCAGGTGGCGCATACATGGACCAAGCTGACTCGTACCCAGACGCCGGACTAACTGGAGCTGCGACGGCAGCACGCCGCGGGACTTGTGAAGCGTTTGCAGCCGTGGCAGTGGGTCGGGGGCCTCCATACACAGGTTCCACGTCACGGGGAGGCGCAGCTGCTGTGATGGCGCATCGGTTGGGGATACGGGAAACGTGACAAGCTCGCACACACGCACAAAGCCACACAAATCGCTGGTGGTGAATGAATGCTCGTACAGTATCAACTCTTTATACCGATAAACAGCTCAAGCATGTGCTGCAGCATAGCAACGTGCTATTACATGCTGCATAACAAGCATCAGAAAGCGTACGGGTGAAATGTTGCTGCATGAGATGCCTGAGGCGATACGCATGTGGCATCCTGAGGCAGAGAAGCACTGTACATTCTCGAGAAGATGAACAGCTTGGTGGGTGGCAGCGGGGCGGGTGAGATGTATAGGGTGCGGTTCCTCCGCTTAATATTAACTTAATATTAACTCCTCCGCTTAATATTAACTTGATATTAAATCCTCCGCTTAATATTAACTTAATATTAAATCCTCCGCTTAATATTAACTAAATTAAGGCCGGTCGTATTAAGTTCCTTAAGTGTATTAAGTGGCTTCTTTGTGACCCACACTGCTATGAGTGCAGCTGTACGACCCCAGCGCACGGGTCGCAACCGTAATCGCCTCACATTGGCACTTTCAGCCGGCAGGCACGCGGGCAGGCAGCAACATATGCCAACAAGCCGTAGTGGCTCCGGAACAGCTGTATTACAGCAAAACGGCTATGACTGGGTCGCTGGGGCCCGGCCCCGCAGTGGACCGCGACCAAGTTGCACAAAGACGCGATTTGGTTGGTGTTGCATCTGCGTACCCAGCAAAGGCCAATGGTGTGGTTCTTAAGCACAAACGATGCGAGTTGAGCAAAGTTGCTCTCTAGTAGTGCACAAATGGTAATACCGCGAGCAAACACTAAACGGTTGTGTGCTTGTGCGTGTAGTGAGGAATAGCTATCGCGTACCCGGAAAGGGGTTGATGCACTTTTTAGGATCAAGCAAGGGGTAGAGCCACGAAGGGTAGAGCGAGAGGGTTAGAAAAAGAGAGTTACCAGCGCTTAATAGTAAGTGGTAGTAAGCCACCTAATACTTAATATGACGCTTAATTAAACTTAATTAAGTAACCGCTCCCTAGAGATGTAACATATAACATGCATGGCGGGCCGGTGGGCGTTGGGCCCGGCGTTTCGCATGTCGCCCCGCATTGACGAGAGCCTTGCGCCATAGAAAGGCTTCGACAATGATGCTGAATGGCCATCAAACCCATCGACAGGTCACGGAGTCACGCGGCAGGTTGGGGTGGAAGCGTTTGGCCGCAATTAGGGTTGGCTAATACAGCAACACAGGTCAACTACTGCCACCCACAGGTCAACTGGGAACCCTGTTGTGCCTGCCTGCGTGTCAGCCCATCATTGCAGCACCAGTGGTCGGGTACGGACGCAGCCAGCCGAACGCTCCGCTATGCTGCTGGCTTGGGTCAAAAGCGCATCGCTGATCGCAGGCCGCTGAGTGGCCTGCGCAATGCCCACGTGTGTGGAGCAAAGCATACCCCCAGCAGAGCCAATTGGCCAGCCGAGGCGCCAAGGCACAAGCCGCAAGGACAGTTTACCCTCCTCTAGAGGAAGTTCAGAAACTGCCTATCGAGGCCCCCACGGACATCGAATACGACGCCGTGATCATCGGCGGGGGCATGGGCGGTCTGGCCACAGCTTCGCAACTAGTGGCCAAGGGCGCCAAAGTTGTGGTGTTGGAGAAGTACGTGCCACAATCATGTTACCGGACTGATGCCTGCCTTAGCTTTAGCCTGAGCTTCGACTTAAGCCTCAGCCCCAGTACAACCCTGTGTCCCAGCCTCAGCTCAGCCTCCACTCCAACATCAGCCTCAGCTCCGCTCCAACCGCAGCTCTACCCTCCACCACAGCTTCAGCTTCAGCTCCAGCTTCTGTCTCAGCTTCAGCTGTGGCCTGACGGCATGCGGGCCGGGCCCTGTGCAGGTACCTAGTGCCTGGTGGCAGCGCAGCTCACTTCAAGAGGGAAGGCTTCACCTTTGACGTGGGCTCCAGCATGATGTTCGGCATGGGCAGCAAGGTGGGCAGAGGCAGCAGGGGTGCCAGCAGGGGTGAGGATCAGAGTGAGGCGATGAAACTGGCAGGGTGGGGTGGGGCGGGGTGGGGCGGGCAGCAAGGGGTGGGGTAGTTGCCTGCACCAGCCAGCAACCCACATTTGCAGTGCCAGTGGCGTAGTGAGACAGCACAGTCCTTGGCATGATGGCAACCTGCCCTTCATCTCATTCCCTGGCACCACTGCCCAGCAGCCCCTGGTCCCTGGGACGTTGCGCCAGGCTGAGGCTCACCTTGGCCAGGGTTGGGCCAGGGCAAGGCTTACCTTGTGGCTGTGGCAAGGCTTGTGGCAAGGCTTACTTTGTGGCTGTGGCAAGGCTTACCTTGCTCTGCCTCAGACAGGGCTTGGCTGGCGAGTGCTCCTGCTGCTGCTGCTGCTGTATTGACAGGGCACCATTAACCTCATCACAAAGTGCTTGGAGGCAGTGGGCAAGGCGATTGACACCGTACCTGACCCCTCTCAGGTGCGATGCCCAGCAGCCCTCAGTCCCCAGACCCCTTCCGCAGCCCCAACTCTTGGTGCCCAGCCCTCAGCCCCAGTCCCCAGCACCAGCACCCAGCCCCCTCTCACAGCCCCTAGCCCCCTGGCCCCTAGCCCCTAGCCCCCTCGCACAACCCCCTCTCACAGCCCCTAACCCAGCCCTGGTCCCAGCAGACCTGCCTCAGGCCATCCCTAGCCGCCTTGGTTTACCTTAGCCTGCAGGGCAGCAGGCATGCGTCTCAGCTCTGTATACCACCATTGGCCTCAGCCACCAGCCCACCAGGCTCCTCCCCGCCTGCCACTGAGTCAGTCCACAAGGGCGCGGCACTGCACACCAGCAGCACACATCCCAGGGTGGGGCTTGGATTCCTGAGGGCCTACAGCAGACATGGGGAAAGGCGCTTCAGTAGGCAATGTGGGCAGGCTGCGACAGGCAGGGAGGCGCTGAGGGGCCATAAGGGCAGGTGGTGTGACAATGAAGCAGGCACAGTGGGCAGGCTGACACCGGCAGGGAGGGGCCAAAGCAGGCACTGGCAGGCTGCTTGTGGCTAGTGGGCAGGCTCCTGGCAGGCAGTGGGCGGGCGGCAGGCGGCGTGTGATGTGCCTCAGGGAGGCTGAGTGGTTAGGAGCAAACAGATCAGGCAGTGGGAGGCTCCAGCAGGCAGTGGGCAGTCTGTAACAGGCGTGTGATCAAGGTAGACGAACCCACATTCAGGGTAGTGAAGGAACGATCAGACTGTTGCTGCCGCACTGGGTGTGGCTTGCATGGCTTGCATGGCTTGCATGGCTTGCATGGCTTGCATGGCTTGCATGGCTTGCATGGCTTGCATGGCTTGCATGGCTTGCATGGCTCGTCACCCTGTGGGCTTCAGGTGCACTACCACTTGCCGGCCAGCAGTGCTCACCCTGAAGGCCTCAGCATCAAGGTGAGGGCCAGGGCTGGTCAGGTGAGGTCGTGTCGTGGCTGGGAAGTCCTGGGCCTCACCAGCTGTCCTGGCCACTGATACCTCACCCCACCCCACCCCACCCCACCCCACCCCACCCCACCCCACCCCACCCCACCCCACCCCACCCCACCCCACCCCACCCCACCCCACCCCACCCCACCCCACCCCACCCCACCCCACCCCACCCCACCCCACCTCACCCCAAGATAGCGCCCTGCCTATCTCTTTACCTGGCCCTGCCCTGCCCTGCCCTGCCCTGCCTTTGATTCGACCCTGAGCTCGACCCTGCACCAACCTGTTGCCAGAACCTGACCGGCCAGCCTGACTGAACCTGACTGACCAGAAACTGGCGGAGTGCCTAGCTCTTGCTTTGCCCCCCTCCTGCCTTTGTTGTTAGCCCTCAGCTGCGGCTCCCAACGGGCAACCTTAGCCATGCACTAAGTCACACTTCTCTCTGGACCTTTGCCCTAAGGCTGCCCTGACCCTGACCCCCTGACCCTGATCCCCTGACCCTGACACCCACTGTTGCCCTGACCCTGGTCAAGGTGTGGCGGGCTTATGACGACTTTGTTGAGGAGATGGGCCTGCGCTTCCCTCATGAGAAAGAAGGCGTCAAGAAGTTTTATGACGACTGCTGGAAGGCGAGTGAAAAATAAAAATAAAAAATATAAAAATGTTAAAATTTGAGTGAGGGGGTAGGGTAGGAAGGGGGAGGGGTACACAGAGGGTGGCCAAAATCTGATAGGCCTGATTCGGCGGTTCTCCCGGTTCCGCGCTCGAACACGCGCGCTTCCTTCCATGCACCGTCCTTTGCGTGCGTATTGGTGGTGTGGGGCAGCATGGAGCAGCGCGTCACGTTCCGACGGCTGAGATCTGGCCCCCGCCTGTCACGCACTTTTTGACCCTCCCGGCAACTAAGGTGCCGCTTGCACCGCTGCAGCACGGAACGCGCGCGAGTCAGCCCCTTCTAGACACCTCGGTAGGTGCCCGATGTGGCGCAGCCTTTGCGCCCCGTTTGCTCGTTCGCTCAGGCCGCGGCCTTGCGGCAAAATTCGCGTTGGCTGGGTTGATCATGTTGATCTATGGCCCCATGAGCCCAGATCCCACCGCACACCACCGACCCCAATGACCAAACTGACCACTGGGGCTGCTGGGCAGTCCACCAAGGCTTTCAGCAGCGCAGGCGATAGAGCCAGCAGGCTCTCCGAAGCTGCTCGGGCCTACCTCAAGCCTAAGCGGGGCCAGCCACAGCCGTCCATCGCTGCCCTGGCCCAGCAGTTCAGCGTCCCCTATGCCACCCTCCACGGGGTCATCAAGAGGGGTGGGGTGGTTGCAAAACGGGGGCGGCCAACAGTTTTGTCAGCTGTAGCGGAGCAGCAGCTCAGGGACATGGTGGTGGGGGCCCAGCAGCAGGGTGTGGGGGTGACCAAGACAGCACTGCTGGCAGCCGTGAGGACGACGCAGCGGGTCACGGAGCGCAAGGGCAAAGTGGACCCCTTTAAGGGGAAGGCCCCTGGCAAGAAATGGCGCCAGGGGTTCATGCGGTAATTAGTTATTATTATTTACTTGAAGTATATAATTAAACACTGATAACAATACATGTCGGGCGGCATTTGAAAAGAGCGTGCACTCTAGAAGTGGCTTAAACCCCCCAGACAAGGATAACATGCTAGCAGCAGCAGCAGCCAGCATGGAGGGTGGCAAGCAGCAACCAGCCTTCAAACCCTGGGTCCCCTTGACAGTCGACGCCGCAATGTTGCGTGTTGCAGCTCAGCGATCAGCCCAACCGCAGCCCAGCTTACGTTTCCCAGCAGAGGATAGGTTCTATTTCAAGCATGAGGTGGTTGCTGAGGCAGCCAAGAAGGCCGTGAAGAAGAGCAAGTGAAATTTCAAGTAGCATGCTGACATGCCCATGCACACAACTTTGAGGGACTGCCATCAGCCTCATGCCCATGTTTTTAACGACCTGAGTGACCTAGTGGGGGCAGAGGGGTATGGTGTAGCTGCGTTGAGAGTTGCAGGTGCTTGTGTCCCCTGGATTTGTTGCAGTTGCAGCATATCAGCATTAAGACAACTTGGCTGCAAAACTGGGGTTGAAGGGGTAGCTGACTTTATATCACCATATCTCAGCAGCCACTGAGTGAAAGAAGATGAGCAAGGGCACAGCACACAGAGGGCAACGTATGCTGCATGGCTGTGTGCATCTTGGCGACCGGTGCACATTCCTTGGCCAGCAGCACCGAAAATGCTATCAAATTTATCAGGTTTAGGCCAGCCTCTGTGTAGGGGTAGGAGGAGGAGGGTTAGGGATGCCAGGTGGGAGGAGCGGCAGCAGGAGAGGTAGGGGGGGGTGGGGGAGTTGGATCGCATGGAGGATCTATCATGGAGGCAAGTTAGGAACACCGTTGCAAAGCGTTTAGTGGTTTGTGGTGCATGACGGCCAGCAATTGGTGACCTTTTGCGTTGCTCGAGAAAGTCACAGTATGCACCGGTCCCATGGCGCAAGCCAGGTGTGGCGCCTGCGTGTAGAGCTGCTATGGCAACAGCGGCAGCAGCAACAGCCGCCAGCGCAACAGCAACAGCAGCGAGGGGCTGCCGAGGCACTGTCATGCTATAACACTAAAAAGTAGAAGTGTCAGCTAAGCCTGCTGCATACAGCATGCCTCACCCTCACCCTCACCCTCACCCTCACCCTCACCCTCACCCTCACCCTCACCCTCACCCTCACCCTCACCCTCACCCTCACCCTCACCCTCACCCTCACCCTCACCCTCACCCTCACCCTCACCCTCACCCTCACCCTCACCCTCACCCTCATCCTGCCCTCCAGGTGTTCAACTCCCTGAACGTGCTGGAGTTGAAGAGCCTGGAGGAGCCGCGCTACCTGCTGACCCAGTTTGCCCGCCAGCCCCTCGCCTGCCTCACCCTGGCCGCCTATGCCACCTCCAACACTGGTGAGGTGTGGGTCTCTGGCCATGGGGCCCAAGGCTGCACTGGACTAGGCTCACACAATGGCACCCTCTACCCCCTCCCTGCCTCCCTCCCTCCCTCTGCCCTCCCTCTGCCCTCCCTCACATCTTCTCCCTCCCGCATCCTCCCCTCCCCTCTGCCCCGCACCCTCCCCACACCTCCCTCCCTCACCTCTCCCGTACCCTCCCCACCTCCTCCCTCCAAAACCCCTCCCACCCACCCCCGCCCACACCCTCCCCTCCCCTTGCCTCCGGGCTGCCTGTCCGGCAGTCCTGTCCTGCCCCTGCTGGCCTGACCCCACCATGACCCTGCAGAGAGGGCAGGATCACCCTCAGCACCAGTGCCACCATCAGCTGTCCTCACCCACTGTTAGGAGGGACGCTGTGCCTCATCACACATCTTGCCAGTCACATCACACATGCATGGCAGCTGACCCTGCCCTTGATTTTTTTCCTGCCTCCTGGTGCTGCCCTGCTGCTGCTGCTGCCAGGTGACATCGCCCGGCGCTACATCAAGGACCCTGTACTGCTGAAGTTCATTGACCTGGAGTGCTTCATCTGGTCAACAGTCTCAGCTGACATGACTCCCATGATCAATGCTGGCATGGTCAGTGCCTGCCTGCTTGACCGCCCCCCCGCCTACCCGCCCTTTATATTTCTCTCGCCCTGCAACGCCCTGCAACGCCCTGCAACGCTAGTGACCCAGTCTTGCCTGCATGTTGTCTCCAGGTGTTTTGTGATCGCCACTTCGGTGGCATTAACTACCCGGTGGGAGGGGTGGGGCGTCTGGCTGAGCTGCTAGTGGATGGTAAGCAGGGGCCTGGGGGCAAGGGGAAGAGGGCAAGCGGAAAGAAGGGAGTTTTGCCCTGATGCATGATCTAAAGCTCAAGGTGACATGGCATAGGTTCATAACCTTGAGTTTATAGCTTGACCCTGTCCAAAAAACATCGGTCAGGTGCAAAACCCAGCGTGATTAACACAAAATGAATGACACAAAACCTCTGGAGGAAGGTCGTTTATGTAGCGAACGCTATATGAAGTGGTGCAAAAGTATGTGGGGTCCCCGGTCCCCGGATCTCGCGACCCTGGACTCACCGCTCCTCACTAGCGCAGGATCATGCAGGATAATGCTGCCATAAAAGCATGCAGTATCAAGAACTTATGTCATGCTTGCATGCAGCCTCTTCTGACCCCTGATCCCTGACCCCTGAACTTGCGCCCCCTGGCCCTCAGCGCTCTGCCCCTCTAGCTCCTTCCCACTGGAGTGCTGGGGTGTTGACGCTGCAGGGATCACTGAGAGGGGGTCACACATCGTGTACAAGGCCAACGTGAAGGAGATCCTGACCCATGCAGCACCAGGAGAGGCTGCACCCCGGGCAGTGGGAGTACGTCTGGCAGATGGCCGCGAGTTTAGGTGGGTGGGATGGGGTGGTGGGAGGAGGGGGCTGTGGCGGAGCCGGAGCAGGTTGGGGGGCTTCATCAGGAGGAGCTGCTTAGGCTAGACTGGTGTAGGGCCAGGAGGGTATGTCCTCCAGCACCCTATGCCGTCCAGCTCAGGGTGACAATAACCGGCATGGGCTGCACAGATTAACTGCTTAGACTAACAAACAAGCATCACGAGCCAGCAGGTCAGCTGGCTAAGCTGGAGTGGTGTGTAACGCTGGCTGGGCTGGAATGATATGGCTGCACACTGTCATGCTTGGTCATGGTCAGAACTGGTCTTGCTGACTGGTAGGGGCAGGGTAGGGGAAGGGGAATATGCCAATATGGAATATGTCAATGGTTAAGGCGCAGGTTTAAGGATCGGATGGATCGAGGTGGCTGCAAGAGGCCCAGTCACCTCATCAGGATCAGGACTGCTCATGTCAAGGGGCAGGGTAAGGGGTAGGAGTAGGGGGAGGGGGAGGGGGAGGGGGAGATGGCCATGTGAAGGGGCAAGGGGCAGGGGTAGGGAGGGGGCTCCCTGGTGCCACCCACCTGCCGAGTGCCATTTGCAGCGGGGGTCCCAGGAGCAGATTCAGGACAGGTCGGCCAGGTTTGAAAGGTGATGGCCTGATGGTGCCCAGGGCTGTGTAGGGGCTGTTGCTACTCAGATCTGTTGCCTGGCGCATGCCAGGGCGGCTGAGACTGGTTGACTAGGGTTGACTAGGGTTGACCAGGGTTGAAGCATGGTGGTCTGGGATTAGCTGGCCTGGGGTATGAGGGTGAGGTGTTCACTGGAGGGGTGCCAGGGTGTGTGGTGTTCTCAAAGGGCAAAGATGGGTTTGGCCAGGCATTAAGTAGGCGCTGATCAGTCTAGTGTTCTCAAAGGGCATGCCACTCAGGTTTTAGGCCTGAGGCGTGCCAGGCTGCTCCAGGGCTGCTGCTCCCCCTCTGCTGGCAGAGGCCAGGTCCCCAGCAGCTCTGCAGGGTGTGTGTAGAGTAATGTTTGAATGGTGGTGGTGAGGCCTGGGGTCAGGTAGTTGTCTTGGCCTGAGGCGTGCCAGGGTGGGCCAGGGCTGCTGCTCCCTCCGCTGACAGAATGCAGGCAGGGGTGGGCAGGGGTAGGCAGGGCAGGGCTGCTGCTCCCCCGCTGGCAGGATGCAGGCAGTGGGCGGGTCCACATGAGGACCGCAGGGTGTGGCAGGCCCGCTTCCCACCCCCGCTGACAGAATGCAGGCAGGGGTGGGCAGGGCTGGAGCCCACGCCTGGGCTGCATGGCTCCAGGTTGGCGGTACAGCCAGCCTTGCCTCTTGCTGGATGCCAGGGCCTGCTTGCTCCTCCTTCCCTCCCTGCAAAGTGTGCAGCCAGGAGTGGATAGGGTCACGTCAGGGCTGTAGGGCTCCCTCCCGCTGGCAGAGGGCAGGCAGAGAGCAAGGCTGCAGGGCCGCAGGGCTGCAGGGCTGTGACAAGACGTCGTCTGCGTCTGCAACCCGTAGATATGTTAATCCGTCTTGATTCGACTGTCAATCCGTACAGTTAATCCGTCTTGATTCGACTGTGAATAGCAGGTTCGACTGTCAGCTGCAAGGCAACACGGCTGCAGGGCAACACAGTTGCAGGGCAACACGGCTGGGCCTGTTACTGCTGTTGCAGGGGCAAGACCGTGGTCAGCAATGCCACGCGGTGGGACACCTTTGACAAGCTGCTGGGGGAGAACAAAGTGCCAGAGTCTGAGAAGCTGTTCAAGTGAGAGAGGCTGATTTGGGGCTGAGGGTCAGGGGAAGGCGGGGTGAGGGGCGAGGGCAACAAAGGACTTGTCCTCGAGGCCACCCCTTATGCCGCCTTGCTGCCCACACCCCTTCTCACCACTTGCTTGGGGCGAGGGCAGGGAGGGGGTCAGAGGAGAGGGCAGGGAGGGGTCAGGGTAGGGGTCAGGCAGGGGTCAGGCATGAGACCTCATGTGCTTCACCAGGTGATGTGAGGCCATTCGTGATGCCCCCCTTGCTGCTGCTGCTGCTGCTGCTGCTGCTGCTGCTGCTGCTGCTGCTGCTGCTGCCCCTTGAGGTCAAGCCCTCCCGACCCTCTGCCCTCGGCCTGACTGTTGTACATCATGCCCTTTGTGCTGTCCACCGCTATCTTCTGCAGGCCAGGGGCACTGGGCCCAGGGGCAATGGATACTCTGATTAATCCTTGAGGCTACCGCCCTGTATGCCGCCTTCATATGCATGGCCCCCATCTGGACATGACTGGCTTGGGGTTAGGGGCACTGGAGCCACAAACAACAGACTAATCCTTCAGGCCACCAACACCCTACATGCCGCCAAGCTGCCCACACCCCTTCTCGCCACTTGCTGCTGCTGCCCTGCCATGGCCTCCCATACCGTGGTACACCTACTTCGTATGCCTATACCCCCTTTGCATCACTTGCTGCTGCCGCTTTCAAATGACTCCCCTGATCTGGCCAATGTTGTCCCACCCCCTCTCCCGCCCGCTGTTGTCCCTGTCTTCTGTCATTGGCTTGAGCCGCTGCCCTGCCATGGCTTCCCTGCCTCCCTGTACTTGAGCCTTGGGTTGACACACCCAGTGGTGCTACTCCCCTGATGCTGCCCTGCGCCTCCCAGGCAGCGCTACAAGAAGGCCCCTTCGTTTTTCTCCATGCACATGGGAGTGAAGGCTGAGGTGTTTGCCGCCAGGCCGGGCAGAGCAGCAGTGGGGGACTGCCACCACATCATCCTCGAGGACTGGGCTCGGTGGGTGCCTAAAGAGGAGCCAACTCACAGCTGTGCCTGATGAAGCAACCCCCCATGATCCTCAATTGAGGAGTAGCACCACTGTGCCTGAACACGAGCTGGTAGTACTCTGCTGCCAGTTACTCTTCTCAGTGATAGGCGCCAGACATTGTGTGAGGAGCAACAATGTTCGCGTTGGTGCAGGAGTCAGCTGGGGACCTTGTGCATGCGTGGTTTGTGGCCTGCATGAGCCATGCTTGCATGCTTGCTTGCATGCAGCATGGAGGACACGCATGGAACCCTGTTTGTGTCCCTGCCCTCTGTCCTGGACCCCTCCTTGGCGCCTGCTGGGCAGCACATCGTCCACGCCTTCACCCCTGACTGGATTGAAGACTGGCAGGTGCGGTGCAGGCTGAGGGGAGAAGCTGAGGGGAAGCTGAGGGGAAGCTGAGGGGAAGCTGGGGGAAGCTGGGGGAAGCTGAGGGGGTGAGGGGCTGGCAGTGGTCCCAGGGGGGCTGATGCTAGAGGCTTGTGGGTTCTACACTGTTGAGGTGTCAGTGTGTGCAGTGGGCCTTGCTGTTATTGGCTAAAACGCTTAGAGGCCCTGTTGGGCTGGGCTCGTCCAGGCTGTGGTTGCCCTCAACTGTTTGCCGATCTGCCAGCCGCACTCTCATTTTCTCACTTCTTTCGCCACACTCTCACTCTCCCATGCCCTAAATGTTTGTATGTTCCACTTTCTCACTCTCACTCTATTATAGCTCCATGTCTCACAGCTGGTCAAACATGGGTGTGACACAGGGCCTGGACGTATCCGCCTATGAAGCACGCAAGCAGCAGGTGGCTGACCAGCTGGTGCAGCGGCTGGACGCTGTGTTCCCCGGCCTTGCTGCCAGTGTGACGTACATGGAGGTGTGCTGCCCTCTACACACGCGGCTGGCACCCACCCTTACTACTATATACCAGCAGTGGATTTCTTGTTGCCCCAATGCCTAAGGGCCGCTTTTCATAGCGCGATGCAAAATAGCACAGTTCGCAAGGCAAGCGTCTTATGACAAGAAAGCAGCTCATTTTAGCAAATGCTATGTGTGGCACTACACTCTTGTCTCTCTACTTGCTGAAACAAAACTGCCCTACACCCTCGCCTCCCCTTACTTCCCTATCCGTTTGCCTTGTGTAGCGCACTGTACACTCAAGCCTTCCTACCCATCTGCCTGTCTGCCCCTGCCACCACCGCTGCCCGCCATGTCACCTATCCTCCCACCATCCCTCCCTGTCCCATGTGATGCAGCTCATTCAACCACTCTTGTTCACACCACCCCTCCCCACCACACATGCCACTCCTCACAGGCAGTGTGGCTGCTCCATGACTGCAGGCTGGCACTGCAGGGGCTGCTAGGGTTAGGCCATGCTGTAATGCAGGGGCAGTGTGGCTGCTCCGTGACTGCAGGCTGGCACGCCACGCACCCACCGGCGCTACCTGAACCGTGAGGACGGCACTTATGGACCCATCCCCTCCCGCCGACCTCTAGGGATGCTGTCCATGCCCCTCAACAGGTCAGCAGTGTCAACTGGTGGAGGCAGGGGTGCTTTCACTGGGTGGGTGGGCAGGCAGGGTGGGTGAGCAAGGTGGTGCGGCAGGGTGGGTGGGCAGGGTAGTTCAGCAGGGTGGTGTGGCAGGGTGGGGGAGGCAAAGTGGTGTATACACTGTGTGCGTCCCTCTTTTGCCCGTGCACCCTGCCAGCACAACTCACTGCGTGCATTCCCCTTGCGGCCCTGTACTGAGTCTGTTTCGTCTTGTCATTTGTCATTTTCATTAAGCACACCCAGCCTCCACGAAGGAAGCCCATGTCGCATAGCAGGTGCATATCCCAGGTGCATACCCCATGTCATGCTGCATCACCGTGCAGCAGGTGGGACTAGGGCTGGTCAGGTTAGTTGGGCTGATCATCGAGCATGATGTGCTAGTAGGTGCCTCTGGTCATGCGAGGGCAAGGGGATGATGTGGGTCGCGTTGTACTTTCGTGAGCAGTCTAGTTTGAACATGCTCTGTTGGGTGGCCTGCGCCTGCTGCTGCTGCTGCTGCTGCTCTGCAGGACGGCAGTGCCAGGGTTGTATTGTGTGGGGGACTCTACCTTCCCAGGCCAGGGCGTCAATGCAGGTGCGCAAACAGCAGCAGAACCAGTAGCATGCTAAGCAGCAGCAGCAATCAATTGTGTACTATAGGGGCAGCAGCGGCAACACCATCAACGGAGGCTGCTGCAGCAGAAGAGGCAGTAGCAGGGGTGGCAACAGCAGCGTTGGAATGAAGTTTGCGGTATGATGCCTGCGCGCGCAGTGGTGTTTTCGGGGTTTGGCTGCGCACACCGCATAGCCTGCGACACTGGACGCGAGCCTTCCTGGCCGCTGCTGGACCGTGCCTTCAATGCAACGTTGGACTATGTGCGAGACAGATCTTGACGACTCGTCCAATACATCCTTGGTGTTGCTCAGCTTTCATACTGCTTGCTACGCTATCTTTCTAGGTAGATGGTGAATTATTCACCAAACAAACGACTACATAGCATTTTTGTGGTTTTCCCCATAACCTGGTCCTTGCCCACATTGTGTCTCCCGACGCTGCCTGAACCATGAAGACACTATTCGTGGCTGCATCACCTCCCAGGGCCAGGGCGGCCAGCGTGTGAGGCTGCATCACGGTGTATGCATTCTCTGTCACGGTACTGTAAGATGCAGGGCCGCGGTGCTGTAAGGTATTGTATTTTTCACGGGAAACCCAAGTTACTTGAAAAGGCCACCGCCCGTCACCGCATCACCTCCCACCAGCCTCTAGGGATTGCTATCCATTCCCCTCTCCAGGTCATCGGCGTCAGATGGTGGGATGCTTTGACATGGTCAGGCAGTGTGGGTAGGCAACTTGTCAAGTTGTCCAAGTTCACACTGCTTGCCACGTTTCGGACATTCGTACATAAAAAATGGTTGTTAGGTGGTTCAATGGCAAAGGTACTTGATTTACAGGTTAAGCCGTCAGCCGTTAGGCTGCTTGGCCGCCCTCTCCCTCTAGGGAAAGTCATGGTAAACTCCGCCTGCTGTCTGATGGTGATGTGTCTTACACCGCTTAAGCCGTCAGCCGTTAGGCTGCTAGGCCGCCCTCCCCCTCTAGGGGTTCGGGACTTTCTGTAACGCACTTCAAAGCAAGGTGCACAAACAGAGGTGCACATGGGCTCAACATGAAGTCATGCAAGTTCTCATTAGTGCTCTGTAAAGTCATGGCAAACTCCGGCTGCTGTCTGATGGAACTCGTGGCAGTGCACTCGAAGATGAAACGCATGGCGTCATCCATTACCCCCTCTGCGCATCTTGTACATGTGCGATCAATGAAAGTAACCACTTCAAACCGAGCCTTCTCCACCCCCAAACGGCTGTTACCTAACCTGAACCTAGTCAAGCTCGTGCGGACTTCTATAGAGAACTGTCTGTTCAGCAGATGTGGTGCCATGTGATTGATGCCAATGCTGTCCCCATGCTTAAACCATGCAGCGTACGACCATCTCTCCCCATTGACAGTAATGCCTAGTTCTGATCTGCTATCCCACAACAGCAACTGAGCCATGTTAAACAGCCGACGCACAGCAAGAGATACTGTGGTGGCCGTTTCAATCACCAAGCAACTTGTTGAGCATTCACTTGTTAAGCATACTCTACTCTGCTCAGCAATTGAGGCATAGCTTTCGTTGTTACATTGGCTGGGTGTGACTGACAATTATCACTCACAAATCTGGGTCAAGCAAGCAGAACAGTACCAACCACAAGATGGACACATACCACGATTCACTTAGACCAGACACACCATGCAATAAGAATTTGCCACACTGGACATGTAGAACGTCACCGAGCAATGCAGACAGCCACGTGTTCTGTAGCTCATCTCTCCATGCTCACGACAACACAAGCAAGGAGCAGCGTACTCCATTGCAGCCATGGATCAGCATCTTCTCCAGCAAAGCATGCACTACTCAGCAACCATGTTATATGCAGCAGTAGAGCAGCAGCACTACACCATACAAACCACATGTTCGAGTGAACAAAAGGCACTAAGGCTGCTCAAGTGCGGAACAGGTGTTCACCGCATGCTGTGCAGCAAGCTGTTGGATGGGACAAGCACAAAGGCCATGGGAGGGTGTGGAACACTGCATGGGGCAAATTGTTTAGTAAGAGTCACGGCTGTACCCGCCCCGACCCCCGCTGCCACCACGGCCTCCACCCCGGCCCCCGCTGCTGTAGCCACCGCCACCGCCGCCATACCCACCAGACCTCTCGCCACCATAACCACCAGACCTCTCGCCACCATAACCACCAGACCTCTCGCCACCACCATATCCACGTTCTGACCTCTCGCCACCACCGTAGCTGCTGCGGCCACCGTAGCTGCCGCCACCACCACGACCACCACCGTAGCTACCACCACCGCCACGGCCACCACCACGGCCGCCAGCTGCGCGCAAAGAAAAAGTGTACCAACATGCGTTCCATACTGAGTACGAGCATTAAACACTTCATACATATATGTGCAACACAATGTCAAGATGTTGCAGATACTGAGCTTGTCATGTGGCAATTGCAAAAACTGTAGAGCTCGAGCGCCATAACCCACCAGGTCTCTCTCCTTGAGGCTGCGCCTCGTTCACACGGATGGAGCGCCCCATGAATTCGCTGTTGTCCAGCTCAGCGACGGCATCGGAGGCACCCTCGGCCATGGTCACGAAGCCGAAACCGCGGCTGCGCCCAGTTTCGCGATCATTTGCCACGAATGCATCTTCAACCTGCAGCATGCGCATTCGTAGACACGTAAGACAACATACACACTCCGGTTCCTGCAATAGACTGCATGGGCATTGCCGCGGTTCAGATATGTATGTAGCGATCTCTGGGTCGAAACCAGATGGGCATGTGCAACGACAGGCAGTCACGGCACACACAGTAAGAGAGCCGCTGCAGCAGGTTACAGACGCACCGTTCCAAACTTGGAAAACAGCTCTTCGAGGTCCTCGCCTAGAAGGGGGAAGGAGGCCAGAGCCAGTGTCAGCTGCGTTGTCGCTGGCTAAAGGCGTGCCGGCACAGCTGGCCGCCACTCACGTCTTGCGTCCCATGAAAGATTGCCTACGTAGAGCTTTGTGCTAGACATGGAAGGTTGGCTGTAGCCTTCAGCTGCTCGGACTGTGGTAGACAGGCGGGTCTTGGGGGCGGCAGCGAAAACCCGACGGGCAGCAGCGAGGCTAGTGTGGGAAGCACGGATCAACATGAGGTACTGAACGAGCGCGAGAGGACTGTGTTTCAGGGTGGGGGGCGCAAGTCTAAATCTAAAGCCGCCAACCACCTAACTGATGTCTGATTGTATCTAGGTGGGTTTGAAACGGACATGCTGCAACACCGGCGCAGGGCATCAAGTAGGTAGTGCATCAGGACAGGCAGCTAAGATGGGGCCAGAAGAGCTTGCCTGGCCAGCGGAAATGCGCCGGATATGCGAGAGCTGGCGTGGGGTTGCTGTTTCAGCCATGTCAACGATTGCAAAACGCTCCTGTGATGCACGCAAACAGTGCAGACACGCAGATATGGTTTTGGGTGTAATCCGGGCTCGTTTTTACTGCTCATCTGCTTGCACTGTCCAGATTTGTCTTTCTGCTTACCATGGCTTGTTAGGTGTAGCCTGAAGGAGGCTGAGGCCAGGACGCCATCAAGGTAAGAGCATGCATACTAATTTGATGCAAGGCTGTTATTAGTCCTGTATGCTTGGCTGGTGGGAAGACACTGGGTCTGTGGAGCCACAGCACTGCACGGGCTACCAACATGGCTTCATGTTCAACTAACAGGAAAAGGTGGTGATCGTCTTTGGCCATGCCGGCATGAGCCCGCTGGGGAAGTGGAGTGCCACGGCGATGCCTCAGGCTGCTTACAGGTAGCCCCGCAAATAATCTTCCTCTACAGGGTGTCCCCTTACAGGGGCTCTAGCCAGCACATGAGCCAGCAGCACTGCACCGACCAAGTCAGCCAGCTGTTGATGGCCACCAGCATAGAAAAGACCAAAAGTGCAGCTAGTGCGGCTGCTCACAGCCATGGAATGCTTCAGGGATGGAAGCCCGCAGCAGACAAGGTGGAGCATCGGGTGCACCACCCAGCCTGCAGCAAGCGGCATGGCAAGCAAGTGCGGAGCCTGGTGTGGGGCCCCAGAGTGCACCGACACCAGCTCTGGCAGCCTGTACGCACCTAGACAACCCAGCCTGCAGCCTCATGGCCGGGACCCAGCACCCAAGCGCATGCACCCACTAGCCTGACCATGCCCAGCCTGCCAAGGCTAGCGGCAGGGGTACAGCGGCTTAAGGGTCGTCTCCACACCAAGGTGACATGAGCAGACACCTCTACGGGGCTAACACTGCAGGAGCAAAGAAAGAGCTTTCAGCTGCCATCTAGTTTATGTCAGGCATGAGGCTGTAGGCTTGTCCCAGAGGTCCAGCCACATTGCAGCGCTGAAGCTTTAGCTGGAGTGCGTTTGGGAGAGCAAGCGGGGCCTCACGGAGCTGTGCTATTGACCGCCAATGTAACTGTTGCCAATGGCGGCGGTGGCACCATGACAGCAGCCATTGAGGGGAGACAATGGCAATCTACGTCCGTACATGGCTTTGTACTCGAGTTGCATCCTGTTTTGGGTATGTCAAGCTGGCAGCTTTTCCCGCCAGAGCAAATAGTACCCCAAGCTGCACTACAGACGGTTGTGAGACCACCCACCCACGGCACAGCAATAACAGCAGAACATGGCACACAGATGTGTGGTGAAGGCCACTCTTTAGGCTGACATCACCTTACAAGTGTCAAGAGTGAGGCCATATCCCTGTCATACGGGTCAAGCAATAGTGTAGGTGAAGGGCGTAGATGCAGTGTGCATGAGAGGTTTCCTGTACATTGACAAAACTACCCCCCTTAGTGAGGAGTTCCTATTCTTCCTTAGCACAGGGGTGTGCTGCCTGCTGAGCTGATGAGGAACGTGCTGTGGGTGTGCTAGCAGGGGGCTAGCTGTGGCGGCTGCGATGTAAGGCCTGAGGCAACAGATACACCACTAAATCGCATTGCGTTACACAATCAATGTGTACAATGACTATAAATCCTTGCTGTCTCTCCATGCCATGACATCTCTCAGCAGGTTTGCAATAAGGCTATGCCAACCTGCTGCACTTCAGCGGACCGCTGCTAGTGCGCTCTGGCTGCCCTCTGCTGCTCGTGCTCTGCTGCGCCAGAGCAACCTGGTTCAAGCATGCTGCTCCTGTTGTGCTGCTGGTGGACATATGAAGTGCTAGGCCTGGTACACCACAGGCAAAGGGCGAAGGCGAACGACGCCGAGCCCTGCAAGGCCTGATAAGGCCAGACTCCATCAGCGCAGGCGACGGGCCTCGCGCTCAGACTCTAGCAGCGTGAGAATGTCCCCTGCGTGCACGGTGCACTCAAGCTACGACCAAGTCCGATGGCCCTGCAAGGACATTTGTAAAAGAACAGTAGCACTCACCCTCACGCACAGGCCCCTTGACGTTGCGCATAATCAAACGGTTCTGGTCGTCCAGGAATCTAACGCGGACCTGAGTCACCTGCAAAGTGCAGGCAGAAGGGATTGCGGCTTACGACAGCAGCCAGCAGCTACTGAATATAAACGCTAACAACCAGCAGCCTCCTACCTGCCCGCGTGAGCCTGTGCGGCCCATGACCTTCATTACGATAGCAAGCTTTACGGGCTGGTCCTGTAGGCCAAGCGCACAAGACACGTCGGTCTGAAGTGCCGCACAAGCAAAAGCCGCCGGGAGAACTCCAGTGCACCATCAAGACTGGACGTACCATTGTGGCAGCAAGGAATGACAAGGTGCAAAGGGTCGCGCCCGGCTCGTGTTCTCCGCTCTCTTGCCGCAGGTTAACTGCTTAACTGCCTGCTATAATTTCTATGTTTACCTCCCTATAGCGACGCAGCCTGTTATACCAGCAGCTATGTTCTAGCAGCTTCATGTTAGAGCGTCGAGATAACTAAATTGAACTCAACGGACTGCTTCGGGTGGGGCTTAGGGTGAGTCCGCTATTATCAGCTCCGAGCCAAAAGTGCCGTAGTAGCTATAGTAGCGCTACTATTAGCCCGTATTAGCTCATAATAGCTCAAGGGACTTCATATTAGCTCAAGCGACAGCCTTGGCGTATGTTTACCAAGAGGTACAGAGCTCAAATCCTGCTAGATGCCACTTTCTCGGCATCTTCCGTGCTTGTCTAGAGTCAGCCCTCCCTGTAACAACAGGAACTTGCTACTGCAATCTTACCAGCTGGAAGAAGGCACGTGCGGTATTACGAATTGACAAGAATTGCATGAACAGTCCATGAAATCAACGCAAAAGGGGTGCTCGGTCACTTCGGCACTGAGCCACTCCCATCTGCCCATGTCTGACGCTGCATCATTCTATTTGTCACCCGGTTAAAGTGCCTTGCAATCACCCCGTCCAGGTGCCTTCACCCCATCCACCCCGTCCATGTGCCTTGCACGCCCGGCAGGCATTGTGTTGGGTGTTAACCGGACATTCCATTTGTGCACCACCAGCTCACTGCGCTAGCTAGGTGGGGTCACAGGGATGTGGCTCGCCGTCCCAAGGAGACCCGTCTCACCGCTGTGATTTATTTGCGGTAACATGGGGTAGCCCGCGAGCAAAGACTGAAATGGTTGCGTTGATGGTCCGACAGCGCGTACTGGACTGCGGGCTGCCAATGTGATAAGCGCTATTGAAAACGATGCAGTATTGAGAGAACAATGAGAAACTTGCATGACCCATGTTGGGGCCCCATGAGTCCAGGAGGCGGCCTCCGACGGCGCATCATCAACTTGGTGCGCAGGGTCGCAACGCCGCCAGGCGCAGCTATCGCGCTAGAAAGCGAACGAAGGCGCGACAAGGATCGGGAGCTATTATTAGCTAATATGGTTGGCTGGCTAATATAGCTATTGTTAATATTACCTAGGGGGGGGAACCACCCTAGTGGGGCTGGCTTTAGCCGTCCCCTCCCTTTTTTCGTTTCGACTTAAGGGTGGTGTGTGCTAGCTAGCACCCCGACAACCTTACTGTCTAACCTGATATGCGGGGCATCCCTGGCTGCTATCAATGCCGAGAAGTTACAAGCTGACATTAGCATAATGCACACTGGCAATGATGCCCGTACAGCTACGGTAACAGTGAATTGCCCTTCTCATTTCCTTCCACGGCTTGCATTTGCCAACATTTAGCTTACATGATTGTTGACGCAATGTTGCAATGGCCATGCGCTTCTAACACTTGTCCACATGCTTCGTCATTATGACCTGATAATGCACCACTCCTGTCCAGTCCCTAGTCATCCTCAAGACCACAATGGCTACCTGACCGTATATACCGAATGAGTATGAAGCTCAGCCCTACGCTTCATAGCTTAACAAGAGGAACTATGGAAGTGTGAGGAACAGCAATGAGACCTAACGATATCTCCATGGAGACAAAAACGCAGCCACACGAGATGTACCAGCTGGTGCTATTTTCCTGATGTGTATGATGTAAACATACATTTTTGTAAGGGGCTTGCAACAACGCTGGTGGTGATTGATGGTGCTGCACACATCACACATCACACCCCACAGACGCACCCTTCGAGGCATGCCTGAATGGGGTTGGCTAGTGCACATGGGCCGCCTCGCATGGCCTATCTCCCCTCTCTTCCATGGGAACTGCTGCTTGCATTGTGCAATGCTGGTCCATGCGTGGATGCAACGACAGATGGTTGCGGTATGTGCACAGGGCTGTGAAGACGACAAGACGAAAAGACGAGACCGTAGACGAACAGACGAAAGACGGATGTCTTTTCGTCTGCAGACGACAACCGAATAGGGAGCGCAATCTAGTCGAGATCTCGACGAGATCTCGACTAGTCAAATCTAGTCGAGATCTCGACTCGATTTGACTCGACGAGACGGGTTTTTTTGAATTCTGCCATGGGATGACTCCTCCCACTCAACCAGCTGCAGGCAGGCTAGGTGCATCTATCTGCCCGCTTGCCTGCAAGGCACTATGTACAGTTGTGTTTGTGAGGTCAGAATGCATGTTTGGCTGAGGCATAAGTGCCGCCAAGCATGTTGAGTTGTGCGGCTATTGTTGCCATAGCGAGTATCTACATACTCATCGACAGTCTCGGAGTCCCGTAGTGGTAATGCTGTGTACTTACATCGTGACGACGTCGTAAAGAATTAAAAAAAACGTCGTAAAGAGCGTCAGGACTTTCTTGTTGTATCGTGTGGTAAGTTCGAAGGGCTGAGGCGGGAGAGGGCGCTCGGGCTCCATCTTGCAGTTCAGACGCTGCTGCGGGCATGCCTATGCAAACCAACTTTAACCGTCAACCCAACCAGGCCAGCATATCATTCGCTGAGCGGCGCCACAACGTCCACACAGGTGCCTTAAGCAGGTGCGCGGTTCAAAAGGCTCATCTCGAGTCCATCTCGACCGTCTAGTCGAGTCGAGTCAAAACTCGACTCGAAATTTCGAGTCGAGACGTCTCGTCTAGTCGAGTTGCGCTCCCTACAACCGAACCGTCTGCCCCTTTTTCGGCTGCATGCGACCAACATTTGTCTCTTGCTAAGCTACTTCTATTCTTCCTGTTTATATCTATGTAAACTTGCAGCAGCTTTCACGATGCTACGAAGGCTATCCTCCACTTCAAATCTGAGGTCATGAGTTCAGATCTGAGGCATGAGGTCAGATCTAGCCTAACATTGACAACCCAGAGCTCGAGCAAATCTTGCAGCCCACGAGCTCCATGGCGGTCTCTCAACAATAGCACGTAACCGGTACCGTCTCCACCTGAGATTGGTGACAACAACAATTCATAGTCATGTGTGTCTCCATGCAGTCTCCATGCAGTCTCTCCAAGTCTCCATGCAGAGCTGCCATTAAACATTTTGCAACAAACAAATGCTTCAAGGATGGTGCAAGACACATGGTACAAGACACATGGTTATACAACATGCGCTTACCTTAGTGCTTCCACGGGCATTATGCTTCTACGGGCATGTGTTGCATCCACTGCGCAAACTGCTGCCACTCAGCCTCTGGCTGTGGCTTAGGTCTGCGCTCCAGGACCCTCTTGTTGAAGTAGATGAACGCCAGGAGCCACATGCGGCCCAACAGCAAGCTTGACCGCTTGTCGCTCCCGCACTGCTGTAGGGGCCACAGCCACTTATCTGCAGGTCGAATCTCTGAATGGTAAGAGAGGCCCAAGTTTGTTGCACTTGTGCGGCAGTGGGCGGCAAGTTGCACTTGTGCGGCAGTGGACAAGCATGACCTGATAGACATGACCTGATGACAAGCATGACCTGATAGACATGACCTGATGACAAGCATGACCTGATAGACATGACCTGATAGACATGACCTGATGACAAGCATGACCTGATAGACATGACCTGATGACAAGCATGACCTGATAGACATGACATGATGACAAGCATGACATGATAGACCTGATAGACATGACATGATAAGAGGGCAACAACAAGCGCGAGAGGATTCGCCTTACCATGAAGGTAGAGGTCCAAGATGAGCCGGGCAGTGTAGGCACTGCCGCTTGCCGTCGACTATGGGGCCGAACTGACTGTAAAAGAAAGGTCTCTTAAAGCTCGATGCAGAGCCCAAGGGCAGTGGGCGCATTCCACCCGAAATTTGTTGCACTTGTGCGGCAGTGGGCATCGAAGGCTGCTGCATCGTCGACTGCATCCGCCTACGCGCATTTGATGAGCCTGGCGGCTCCATCGCATTGCTTGCACAACGCTCAGAGCCATGGGCCGCAAGCGGTCACAGGGGCGGGCACCAGTCACACATCGACAGACGAAAGACAGAAAGACAGATTGACAGACGAAAGACGGGTGGTTGAGACGAAAAGACGACGTAGACGAAAGACGTCGTCTTTTCGTCTGCAGACGACGTCTTGTCACAGCCCTGTATGTGCATCGACGAGCAAATGTTGCCAATACTCGTGCCAACAGTCGATGCAGCCCTGGCCGTGTATATTGCGAGGCAAGGCAGGACAAGGCTCCAGGGGTCCAGGACCAGGAGTTGATAGAGACCTACTACGTGCCCCCCACAATCAGGCCCTCCCAATCAGTGTGTTGTCAAGTCATGCTCCTGATGACGAGCAATACATGGAGGGTGGGTGCAAGCCTTCTTGGGATTGTGGGATGACCGCTGCCATGCAATAGCCATGCCATTGCCATGCAGTTGCCATTAGGGAGCGCAATCTAGCCTAGATCTAGCCTAGATCTAGGCTAGTCAAATCTAGGCTAGATCTAGGCTAGATTGACTAGACTAGACGGGTTGTTTCAAATGGAATGATTTTCACTCCGCCCGCACGTAGGCGGACGTCTATCTGCCCGCCTGCAAGGCACTATGTAACTATGTGTTGCGAGGTCAGCTGTTGCGAGGTTGGCTGAGGCATAAGTGTGTCATCGACAGCCTCGTTGTCGCGCAGTGGTAATGCATTGTACTTACATCGTGACGACGTCGTAAAGAACTAAAACATGAAAAGAAGAACAGCCATTGCAAACATGATAGCCTCTGTCTAAAGGAAAGCATCTTGCAAGCAAAAAACTCAGCCACGATGTTAGCAGGCATGCGCTGGTCTGGGTTCCAGCACGCAGTTATGCGCTCGAAGAGCATGTCACTGGACGTGCCACCAGCTATAGCGTGCTGGTCAGAGCGGGGCCGCTTGTTGCACTGGTGCTTCCTTGAGTCACTCAAGTTGCCACAGACCATTTTGCAGTCATTACAGACCGCCTTGATTTTGCCCCCAACAACCTCGATGCTGTATTTCTGCGCATACACGCTGCTGGCGTGCGCCTGGCTGATTTCCTCCAACGTCAGAAGTTTCTTGTTGTATCGCGCGGTGAGCTCGGGAGGCTGAGGCGGGAGAGGGCCCCCAGGCTCCATTTGCGATTCAGGCGCTGCTGGGCATGTCCGGGCATGTCCGGGAAACCAACTTTAACCGCCAACCCAGCAAGGCCAGCAAATCGATCTGAGCTGCGCCATAACGTCCATACAGGTGCCTGAAGCAGGTGCGCTAGTCAGATGCACATTTCATGCCCATCTAGACTGACTAGTCTAGTCGAGTCGAGACGTCATCTCGACGAGTCGAGACGAGATGACTAGGCTAGACGAGTTGCGCTCCTTAGTTGCCATGCAGCTGCCATGCAAGAGTACCTGCAGTGCATGGCGTGAGTGTGGACCGCACACTATGAGGTCCAGTTATCAACCACAGCATGCAGATCAATGTCATCCGTGCCGAACTAGGCGATGTGATGCCTGATCAGGCAAGACTGAGCCATGCCAGCACAGGCACACCTGGAGCGGTGCCAGGTGTGCCACACTGCCTGTATTTGTGAGACCACAGGCATGTGATTGAGGCATCCTAGACAAGCAACTGAGACTTGCCAGATTCACACATTGCTCCGCGCCTGCCTGCCTGCCTGGCCTTCGTCTGCAATGTCATATTTGAAGCACCTTGGCTCATTTGTGGGCAGCGGCAGCAGCCACTCAGGTTCTTCAACAGGCCACCTTGACAAGGGCTCCCAGGGGTCAGTTACCCAGGCCACTATGGCCAGCAGCAGCAGCCACTCAGGGCCAGCAGCAGCACCAGCCTACCCAGCAGCAGCCCCCGAGGGGCTCATCACTGCAGGAGGTGGCCATACCAACCTCATGGACCTACCCTGTCAGCCGGACCACACCTTGAGCTCACACTCTAATCTACCCCTGAGCCCCATCAGCATCACACCTGCCCCGGTCACTTTCCAGCAGCCTCAGCAGCCTGGGGCGGTGACCCTGGGCCCGTTCCAAGGTGCCAGGCTAAAGCACCTGGGTTACCATGACAAGTATGACCACCCTTGGGCCAGAGTGGTGGGAGCAGGCCGCGCCCCAGGCGGTAGCTCCTCCCTTAATGCACGCCGGTGAATACCGGAGTAGTCTTCTTCTTCTTCCTTGGGCCAGCAGGCCACCGCTGCCCGACTTGCAGCCCCTAGCACAACACCTAACCCAGCTTCGCCTCACTTTTCATCCTTGTGCAGCACTTGCGACCGCTGGCCCAGCTGCAGGTGCTCACTCTACACCGCCAATATCCTCTAAAAAGCCTGACTGAGCTGCTGCAGGTGCTGCTTCAGCTCCACACCCTGCAGCTGCCAGCGGTCAAAATCTTGGGCCATCAGCAGCTTGACACACTGCTGGCAGCAACCCAAATTGCAAGCCTCCAGCTGCGCGAAGTTGAGGCATTGGGCACCTCATATGCTGATGCGCCTTGCAGCTGGCAGCGGCTGGAGTTGGCAGAGTGCATCAGTTGGAAGGTACTCGCAAGTCTGCCCCTGCACTCCCTCTCCCAGCCTCTAGTGCTACATCGTCTGCACATCTGTGAGAAGGGCATCTCCAACCCTGAGGTGGCAGCGGCACTACACAACATGGCATATGCGTGCAAGGCACCAGTGAAGATCAAGCGCATGTGGCTTACTGCGCTCAGCATGAAGAGGGGTAAAGGTGTTGGTTCAGCAGCGTCAGTCATTGGCGTCACACCAGCATCCATACAACAGCAGAGGGTGGACCTGGCGCAGCTACTCGCTATGCTGCAACCGCTGCAGTGCTGTGACGAGGTGGAGGTCCGTGGCCTGCATAAAGTAGTAGTAGTTGTTACACTAAGGAGGTAGGGCTCGGGTGGATACAAGCCAACCTCCAAAGGTAAAAGACTAAGGAGAGAACAGAGAAAAAGGGAAAGAGAAGGGGAACTACCTAGGAGAGAAAGAACTCAGAGAAGGAAGGGGAAGGGAGCTAAAGGGAGCGGGGGAGAGACCTCGAGAAGCGGAGAAGTCACAGCCGCTGATGTTGTAGCACTGGCTCCATTGTGCCGGGACTGCACACACTTTGAGCTGGAGGGCTGCAGCATGGAGCCCTCACTGGAATTCTAGCGCCAGCTGGTGCAGCTCATGCCCACTGTACGCAGGGTCACCTTCATGAGCTTACAGAAGTCTTCTTCTGCAGCCATGTGTGAGTCACTGCAGCTCATGGCTGAGTAGCCCTGGGCACGGTGGCTGGACATCACACTGCAGCTACGCTACGGGGGCAATAAGCTGCCTACATGTAGTCAGGCTGATAGCTGGTACAGGGTCTGCAGTTCTCTCTCTTTAGATTTCTTTTGGAGTTTGAAGATGAGTATTGAGTAATGTGCACATGAATCATGGATGATCATGAATCTATGTGCCATGGCTATTAGCAATGCTCGTGTTTGGCATGGTGGGGTGTGTGCATGTGCTATGCTTACATCGCTCATACAGTTCAGGTCGTTGTACCTGCCCACACACAAGGGGAGCGCCATTGCGTACCTGCCCTTACATTCCCTATCTTCGGGAGACTGGCCATCAGTGTAGAGGATGTCTCTAATCCCGAGGTTGTAGCAGCACTACGTGAGGAGGAACGGGCGGCAAAAGCGTTGCTATCTTCTTCTTCACAGCCTGCTTAGGTGATATCAGGCTGGGCCTGCTGGGCAGTCTACCGAGTAGAAGATGTGGCAAGTGGAGCAGTGTGTTTCACTGCTGCTCTGGTTCTCTCGCGTTTCGCAGTATGCAGCCGGCTTGGCTACTAGGGTTGGTCCATTGCTCAGCTCCTCCAAGCTTTGAACAAATTGGATTTCCAGCGCGGTCAGTGCTGCACAACATCTTCCATGGCCAGTGTTCATTAGACTGCCTGAAGCTCAGGGAGTTGACCTGATGTGAGAGTGCAACCAACATCAACATGAGAACCTGGCTGCATGCAGTACCCACCAACTGTCATGTCTTGCTGCCTTCCTCGCCTCATGGTGCGAGCACTGTGGCCTGTTCCTTGCAGGGGCGGCAGGGCCGCAGGGCAGCAGTAGTCAGCAGGGCCTGCCCCCTGCTGCCTGGGTCCATGGGGCTGCTGCCTGGCTAATGGGGCCTCTGGCAGCAAGGGAAAGATGCTGCAGGATGGTGTGGTGCAGGATGGTGCATCAAGCTGGCCATGCCTTGGTCTGGGTAGACTGGCAACAGCTAGTGCCAGGTCAAGGAGAGGGGCTGGGAAGGTGCCTTGGCTGGCAGACTGTTGATGCAGCAGGCACACCTGGTGAGGTGCAGTGCTCATGACGTCCCAACACCAGCTGCCGGGCGCCCACCATTCACTACCCTGCGGGGAGCCACATAGAAGTGAGGGTGCAGGGCCTGGAGGCGCACGCTGCGCTTGGCTGCCGCTACCAGGGCCCGGCATGGCGGGTGGCCGGCTGCTGCCTGGCAGCTCCGTTTGGGCCGCTGCCGGCGCCACCCCCTGGTGCTGCCCCCTACCTCCTGACCAACCCCTCCTCCTCCTGAGCCAGCTGCAGCCCCCTTGTCCCTCACTAGGGCCTCCATTTGAGCCGGATCAGAAGTACCTACTAGCAGCCACTAGCAGCCACTAGCAGCCACTAACTAGATCCGGCTCAAACAGTGTTATTGGGCTGTGTGGAGTAAACCCAGTGCACATGGCACATGAGCCCGCCTACCACCTACAATATTGCCTGACCCGAGGGCTATGATTAGGGCACGACCGTTAATATTAACACCAGCGGTTTTTGACCTTAACAGAATCTTAACACAACCTTAACACATCCTTAACAACTTTAGCCTCTACCCTGGCGACCCGGTGTGCGATGGGGGTTTGCTGGAGGTCTTGCGATGTTAAATAAACACGGTTATACAACAGGGAACGCTCCCGACAATTGGAGAGCCAGGCAGATGACATATATGAGGACATTGGGGGGCTGGTATGAGTTGAGAGCTAGTGGTAGTGGTGCGCCGGCATGCAAGCCTCTAAGCCGCTAAGCAAGCCGCTGAGCAAGCCGCGCAGCCATTGTTGTCCTTTTGTTGACAAGGCTATTTGCGCCTAGCACAGCAAACACACAGGCTTGACTAGCTTGTTAACCGTGATAATGCTGATATTGTATCCCGTGTGCCTCCCGTAGCGCCGTAGGGCTCCCCGGAGAATACTTCGCTAGTCCCGCTAGAGCGGAGAGTGTTTGACTAGCTAGTCCTGACTTGCAACCTGACTTGCACGACTGCACTGACTTGCGCGAGTTTGTGCATTTGCGCTATGCTTACTGCCATCATCCTCGCCACCACCCCATCTAACGGAACGATAGCGTCCTCGCCATATCTGAAATACTGCCCCCTAAACTACAGCCAACCTTTCTTACATAGCCTTCTCCACGCAGAGTTACATCATAGTGAAACACCGGGCGAACGCTATAGCTTTGCGTATAGCTCTGCACGGACAAAAGTCCCTTTACGGTAGGACTGCATTATGAGCCCACTCGGGGCCAGCATCCCAATCAGGGCCGCTTCGCCATTCATCACGGCAAGAACGAGTGCAGGACGCGGTCGGGCCGCGTGTGTTAAGGTTTTTGTTAAGGTTTTCTCTTGTTAAGAAAGTTATGTTAATATTAACCGACCACGGTCGCGCCTTAGCTATGATGTAGAGTTGGCATGACAATGCATGCACTAATTGTGAGCTGATGACATTGTAAGCTGATCCGGGGTCCTTCTTGTGCTTCTTCTTAGCCATCACGCGATGGGCATTGCGACGGGCGGTGGCCTTTTCAAGTAACTTGGGTTTCCCGTGAAAAATATCTTACAGCACCGCGGCCCTGCATCTTACAGTACCGTGACGGAGAAAACTACAGACCCTGTAGCGGTGTAGTCTGTATGTATAAAGTCTTATGTGAGGAACAGCCATACCAGTCGATGAGCCAGCTGCAGCCCTGACCCTGCCAGGTGGCCTGACTGGTCAGGCAGTGGCAGTGGGGCCTGCTTGCCTTAGACTGACCTCAGAGCCTCCCCACTGCCTGCTTTGGCCCAGGTGCCGCTCTCAGCCTCAGCCCTGTGTGTCGCTCTATGCCTCCACAAACACTATAACTCATCCTTCAAGCCTGCCGCCCTGCAGAGCATTAGAGGGTTTACCTCAGGCTGCTGCCTTAGAGGGCAGTGTCAGAGCAGAGCAGCAGTGCTGGAGGAGGGTGTCCACTGCTGCCAGTATCCAGCTCCTTTGGTAGCCTGCTCAGTGCTGCTGCCAGTCAGCCAGGCTGACACCCGCACTGCCAGGCTTGGGCCAGGAGGCGCCTGCCTGTAGTGCGTGGCACTGGCTGTTGGGGCTCCACCTGCGCTGTCGAGCTGCCTGGCTGGCCTGGTGGGTGGTGGTGGTGGTGCAAGCCTGGTGTGGTGCCCCCAAATACATCCACCCAGCCAAGTTACGCAGGCAGCCCAGCCTGGCCACTCACAGCCCTACACAGCCTGGCCACCCTCGGGGTGATGGAGAGGAGGCTCCTATTGGGGTAGCGGCAGCGGCAGGGAAGGCTGATGTGGTGTCCGATGATGTGGGAGCTCCAAGGAGGGTTACAGGTTTAAGAAAAAATGGGTTTACACAAGACGAACAGATCAGGCTGGGTGTGCCAACGTGTCGCCTAGGCGCAACGCTTCCGGCTTCGTGCCAAGCTACCATAACCCTGCTCGGGGGGTTGCGTAGCACAGCTGACTGCCCGCCCGACCAACCGTTTGTAAGCTATCGGAAGCGCCTGTAGGAGTAGTGTTTCTCGCAAGCTGTGATATACCGGCTCATGTCCGAGGTCCCCGCTGCTGCAGGGTTCCTCGAAGGCATCGCCGACAGAAGTGAGCTGAGAGCAGCCAGGCGAAGCCAGGTGCGTACCCGCACCCACACCCTCGTACTGGCGCCCTCACACTCCGACAGCCTTGTGCTCCGCCAACTCTGCAGATTAACAGACAGCCCCAGCTATGAGCCAGCGTGACATGCAACATCAAGTCACAGTGGATGGCGGTGCCTCAGCCACAGATGGGTACAACCCAGCCAGCGAGGCGCCCCCTCCTGCCACTAGGCTGCTGGACCTCCCGCCAGCGCTGCTGGATGACATTGCTTGCCGGGTCATGCAGCTTGGGGCCAGGAGCCTGCTGCCCCTGACCTGCCGCGCCTTCTCCCTGGCCCACCTGCCGCACATCCCAGCCTTGCGCATCCAGCTGGGCAGGCAGTGCTGCGATCAGCTGCTCACGCCCCGAGTTGTTGCAGCGCTGCAAGCAAGGACAAGCAAGCTGGCTCTTACCTTGTGGCAGCCAGAGACAGAGGACAGCTTTTGGTACAACAAGCAGTTGGCTCCCACTTTGCAGCTGCCGCAGACAGAGTACACCCAACAGTACACCGACCTGCTGGCCCATGTCCTGGCAAAGCTGGACAACTGTGCAGCAGTGGAGGTCTGCAAGTTGGTCAGCAGTGGCACATACGACTCCGACAATTGCAGACATCTGCGCTGCTCACCTGGCCTAGCCCAGCACCTGCTGGACAGCTTCCCCAGTCTGACTGCCCTGACCCTGGACGGGCTCATTGTCTCAAGCGATGCGCTAGCCAGCATGCTCTCCCACCCGCCGCTGGCCTCGAAGCTGCAGCAGCTAGACCTCACTGATCCCAGCCTCGTGGATGGTGATATGGAGCCTGGAGCAGTGGGCACTTTGCTCCAAGGTCTGCAGTTGAAGCAGCTCAGCGTAGCTGTCGTAGAGGCCCAACAACTCCCGCTCGGCACACCACCGCTGCCTATCTTCCAGCCCCTTGCGCAACACCTGACCCAGCTAAACTTCTACCTGTACTATCCGCAGTATGATGATGATCCGCGTTCAAACTACCTGGTGCAGTTTAAATACCTGGTGGACTACTTGCAACCTCTGGCTCAGCTGCAGGTGCTCACTCTACCTTGCCAAGACCAGCTGGAGGGCCTGACTGAGCTGCTGCAAGCGCTGCCTGAGCTCCACACACTGAGGCTGCCCGCGGTCGCGGTCTTGGGCCAGCAGCGGCTCGATGCACTCCTGGCAGCCACCCGGATCACAACCCTCCAACTGGGCACAGTTGAGGGATTGCACACCTCATATGCTGATGCGCCTTGCAGCTGGCAGCGGCTAGAGCTGATGGGGAGCGTTGACTGGAAGGCAATCACGTGCCTGCCCCTGCACTCCCTCTCCCAGCCTCTATTGCTAAGGCATCTGGAAGTCAGTGTGGAGGATACTCCAGACCCTGAGATGGCAGCCGCATTCCAGCTCCTGGCATATGCGTGCAAGGTGCCAGTGAAGATCAAGAGCATGCTGCTGACCATGCTGAGCCTGAAGCAGCAATTTGATTCAGATGATGGGTGGTTTGCAAAAGAGGATGAGGAGGAGGAGGAGGATGAGGAGGAGGATGAGGAGGAGGAGGAGGAGCTCTTTGTAGAAGAGCTCTTTGCAAAAGGGGGATCAGGTCCCGTCGTCATCACTCCAGCGTACCTACGGCAGCAGAGGGTGGAACTTGCGCAACTGGTGGCTATGCTGCAGCCGCTGCAGTTCTGCTGTGTGGGCAAGGTGGTGGTTCGTGACCTGCATAAAGTCACAGCCGCTGATGTCCTGGCACTGGCTCCATTGTGCCGGGACTGCACCTACTTTGGGCTGACCAACGGCAGCATGGAGCCCTCACTGGAGTTCTGGCGCCAGCTGGTGCAGCTCATGCCCGCTCTCCAGGACATTGAGTTGATCAATGTACAGGGATGTGTTTCTGCAGCCATGCATGAGTCACTGCAGCTCATGGCTGAGCAGCCCTGGGCACGGTGGCTGGATGTCAAAATCCAAGCGGACATCACTGCCTCTGAGCTGCCTGCATGTTGGCAGGCTGGAAGCTGGCTGAAGACTGGAGTATGCAAAGTGAGCATGTGGGGTAAGTGATCTGGCGATTGAATGTGGTTGGCAGGGCCTTTATACTATGTGGTGTCTCATGCATGCCACAGTGTTGACTGTTGTCATGCTGGAAGACTCAAGAGTGGTGACACCATTAAGACAGGCATGGCTGGACCAGTCTAGACAGCTTCAGCGCTTGCATCACCCTTGATGACAACAGCTTTGTCACCACACACGCTAAGCCTGCCCTGGCACCGTTTGTGACGGTAGTGGCCAGGCAAGGTCGGTGTTGTAGCTAGACTAAGTTTCCAAGTGTTGAGGCTGATGTGGCAATGGCTGGGAGGTTGCATGGGATGAACCCTAGACAAGATGAGAAACGCTGTGTAAAGGCACATGTCTGCATGAAGGGCGCGATAGCTCGGCTACAACGCATGCAACGCCACATCCTGCTGCTGCTGCTAGGGAGCAATGGCAGTAATGATGGCCTGATGGGCGGTGGATAGGAGGTAACACGAGGGGTTGGCTAACTGCCCAGTCGCTCTTCATTCCGTTTCACAGTTTGTGGCCAGCCCCCTTGTCCCTCACTAGGGCCTCCATTTGAGCCGGATCAGAAGCACCTACTAGCAGCCACTAGCAGCCACTAGCAGCCACTAACTAGATCCGACTCAAACAGTGTTACTGGGCTGTGTGGAGTAAACCCAGTGCACATGGCACATGAGCCGCCTACCACCTACTATATTGCCTGACCCGAGGGCTATGATGTAGAGTTGGCATGACAATGCATGCACTAATTGTAAGCTGATGACAGCTCAACAAAGGGGGCATACATTACTGTGCCTCAGCAGGCTGCTGCTGCTGCTCCTGGGCCTTGGGGGGCTTGTCTCGCAGCCACTTGTAGCCCAGGCCAGGGTACTCCTTGCCCTTGGCTGGCAGAGCTCCCTGGTCTGGCCAGTAGCACAGCTCCAGCGGGCGCCACCTGCTCTCCCCAATGCGCTGCATGTTCAACGCCGCATTGCAGTCCCTGTCCAGCCACCTGCCTGGCTGTGGTGCTGGCTTGGCCTTGGCAGCCTTGCCCTTGCCCTTGCCCTTGGTGGGCTCAGCTGCCGGCTTGCTGCGCTTGGCTGGAGGGGGAGTGCTGGGCCCTGGCTCTGAGGCTGCTGGCTGTGTGGCTGCCTGGCTGCTGCGTGGGGCCTGTGGGGGCTTGCGGGGGGGCACTACTGGGCACCACACCAGGCCCCGCACTGGCTGGCCACGCTCCTGGCTCCACGCTGGCCGCACCAGGCGGGGTTCCACCTGCCCTGCTGGTGGCTTCCAGCCTGCGGGTCTTGTGGCACTGAGTGTGTTCAGCTCCACCTCACAGGGCTGCTGGCCATTCACTGCTGAGCTGACCCGGCTGGTGCGGTGCTCATCGACAAGCACCACCCTGCCCCCATCCTGGTCTGGGCCCCTGGGCCTGCACACCACCTTGCGGCAGGCACGCAACACCGCATCAGCACCCCACCCTCCTGCTGTGCCAATGCCAGCTGCTCCAAAGAACACTACCAGCTGCCTGGCATGATTGTGGCGCTTCATGGACAGCTCAGCCATCTCCTCCTCCAGCTGCAGCCATGCACACAAGGCACATACATGGTGGCTGACATGGTGGCACACGGTTAGGCATGGCACAGTCAACTACTCGTTCACTTCATGCCCAACCCACCACCTCCCAGCCCCTTACCCTCCCTCCCACACACCTACCCACCCACCCAACCTCACCTTGTTGAAGAACTGCTCCAGCGCCCGGTCCTGGGCTCCGTACAGCCTCAGCCGCTGCCGTGCCCACTTGGGGTCCAGGTACACCTCCCACACCGCATCCCAGGTGGCCATGGTGACGGTGATGTGCTTGAGGTTGGCCTCCAGGGAGGTGCCGGCTGAGCTTGCTGCTGCCAGGTGCTGGAGTTGGGGCTTGATTGGTGCTAGCCAGCGCTCAGTGTCACGGCGGGCATTGTGCAGGCCGCTGGCATGCTTCACCTCGCCCTTGGTCAGCTTCCACCGGCGCAGCTGGTCTGCCTTGAGCTGGCCTGTTGCTGGATCCCACACCCCAGAGGCGCTGACTGCCTGGGTGACGCCGGGGTCGATGCCCACCCCAATCTGTGTGTCTGGGTCAAACACAAACTCACGCATCTCAGCTATGCCCTTGCCTATGTGTGGGAGTCCCACCGCATGGGCCGCTGCTGCTGCTGCACTTGGGCGGCTGCTGGTGCTGCTTCTGCTGGCAGCTGGAGGTGGGGCTGGAGGAGGGGTAACGGGGCGCGTGTAGTGCACGCACACGCTGACACCATCTGTGTCCACCAACCTCTCAAAAGCAAACCCCTTGTTGCGAAGCTTGTTGGTGTTGAACCACCTGGCCCAGTGATGGCTCAGTGCTGGCTCTGAGGTGAATGCTGCCCGGGTTTCCTTGGTCAGGCCCAGCTGCCTGCACACCCCATGCAACACCCTGCTGTCCACCTTGATGAATTGCACCCCCACCCTGGCCATGGGGGTGAGGGGGAAGGGGGGTGGGCAGGTCAGGGTCCGGGGACCAACCCCACGCCTCTTGCCGCGCTTTGGCTGCCCTGGCACAGGGGGTGTGTGGGGCTGCTGCCACCGCTCTAGCCACCGGCACACATGCACTGCATGGCGCATGCGGCAGGGCAGGGGCAGGGTGTCCTGCAGGGAGCCTTGCTTCTTCATGCCCAGTAGGCGACGGTGCGTACAGCTTGACTATGCGCTCTGCAGGTCAGGTCAGGTATCAGGTCAGGTCAGGTCAGGTCAGGTCAGGTCAGGTCAGGTCAGGTCAGGTCAGGTCAGGTCAGGTCAGGTCAGGTCAGGTCAGGTCAGGTCAGGTCAGGTCAGGTCAGGTCAGGTCAGGTCAGGTCAGGTCAGGTCAGGTCAGGTCAGGTCAGGTCAGGTCAGGTCAGGTCAGGTCAGGTCAGGTCAGGTCAGGTCAGGTCAGGTCAGGTCAGGTCAGGTCAGGTCAGGTCAGGTCAGGTCAGGTCAGGTCAGGTCAGGTCAGGTCAGGTCAGGTCAGGTCAGGTCAGGTCAGGTCAGGTCAGGTCAGGTCAGGTCAGGTCAGGTCAGGTCAGGTCAGGTCAGGTCAGGTCAGGTCAGGTCAGGTCAGGTCAGGTCAGGTCAGGTCAGGTCAGGTCAGGTCAGGTCAGGTCAGGTCAGGTCAGGTCAGGTCAGGTCAGGTCAGGTCAGGTCAGGTCAGGTCAGGTCAGGTCAGGTCAGGTCAGGTCAGGTCAGGTCAGGTCAGGTCAGGTCAGGTCAGGTCAGGTCAGGTCAGGTCAGGTCAGGTCAGGTCAGGTCAGGTCAGGTCAGGTCAGGTCAGGTCAGGTCAGGTCAGGTCGGGTCGGGTCAGGTCAGGTCAGGTCAGGTCAGGTCAGGTCAGGTCAGGTCAGGTCAGGTCAGGTCAGGTCAGGTCAGGTCAGGTCAGGTCAGGTCAGGTCAGGTCAGGTCAGGTCAGGTCAGGTCAGGTCAGGTCAGGTCAGGTCAGGTCAGGTCAGGTCAGGTCAGGTCAGGTCAGGTCAGGTCAGGTCAGGTCAGGTCAGGTCAGGTCAGGTCAGGTCAGGTCAGGTCAGGTCAGGTCAGGTCAGGTCAGGTCAGGTCAGGTCAGGTCAGGTCAGGTCAGGTCTAGGTCAGGTCAGGTCAGGTCAGGTCAGGTCAGGTCAGGTCAGGTCAGGTCAGGTCAGGTCAGGTCAGGTCAGGTCAGGTCAGGTCAGGTCTAGGTCTAGGTCAGGTCAGGTCAGGTCCAGGTCCAGGTCCAAGTCCAGGGTCTAGTCACCACCATTACTTGCCTGGGTTGGAGTAGTGCTGTTGCATGGCCACCGCCAGCTGCATGGAGTGTACGTCGAGGGTGTTGTGGAAACCAGCCAGCTTGATGCTGCCCAGCTCCTGCAGCTTGGCCAGCAGCGCCTGGTTACTGGGGTCCTCAAAGGCTGGCATGGGCATGGGGTTGCGGTTGCGTACATGGCGCCGCTGCAGCTGGTTGTAGCATGTCTTGTAGTTTGGGTTGGCGAAGAACTTGCAGAAGTCCTTGAGCTGCCTCAGCATGACAGGGTCATCGCAGTCAAGGGGCAAGGGAGGGCCAGTGGGTGCTGCAGGTGCAAGGGCTGGCAGGCGGGCGCTGCAGCGCCTTGGAGGGGTTGCGTGACTGGCTCGGGTTCTGACTCTGACTCCGAGTCAGACTGTGGCTCTGGCTCCGGCTCACAGTCTGACTCGGAGTCAGAGTCAGTGTCAAACTCCATGCTGGCAGGCTGGGCAAGGGCAGGCTGGGCAGGGGCCCGTGGGGGTAGGGGGGGTAGGGGGGGAGCATCAGGGGGTTGGGGGGGCTGCACGGCTGGAGGCTGAGGGGCGCTGGGGAAGCCTGGGGTAGGGTAGCCCACCAGGCAGGTCAGAAAGATACGTAGAACAAAAAGCGAGGCGATCACGCGGAGCTGGGAGTGGGTTTCAGCCCGCAGCCGGAGGTGCTCCCGCAGCTTGCGCCTGGTCTTCTTGCAGCCGCGCAGCACTGCGCCCTCGGGGACCTTGATGACCTGCAGCCAAGCGAGGTTGCCATTTTGACAGGCCAAGACAGAGTAAGGCCAGCCCCTATGCTGCTACAGTTCCTTTGTGTCTTGCTCTCTGCCTTGCTGCTAGCTACAGGGCCAGCTACAAGGCTGTCCCTGTGTGCTGCCAGCTACAGGGCTGTCAGCTACAGGGCTGCCAGCTACAGGGCTGTCCCTTCCTACCCCTGGGATCCCCAAAGTGACATCCCTCCCGCCACAGTGACATTCCCGATCCTGATGATGACAAAGGCCTGATGATGAAGATCTCACACTTAAACTACACAACAATTGCAGCACCAGCCTGTAAGTCTCTGAGCAGTATAGTACATGCTGCCTCATCACCTCCACATCGGCATGGCCTGACCTGGTGCAGCCTGATGCAGGGCCTCAGCTGCCTGCCGCACGAGTCTCTAAGCTGCACGGCAACACCTGTCCACTGTGGGTGTGCTGCAGGGAAGTGCCTTGTCTGCGTTGCGGGGTGCCTGGATTAGTCTCTGCCCTCATGCAGGTCATGCCTGGAGCTGCAGGGTGGGGCAGGGGGTGTGGGAGGGGCTTGCACTGCAGCCTGCCTACCTGCACTCTTCCAGCCCTACGCCCTGGACCCAGCCTGGTCCTGCTCATGGCTTGCTTGGCTTGTAGGACATCCCATTGTGGGCTGTCTCCACACGCATCCCACACAGGCCCAGAGACCCAGTCAAACTTGCTGGTAGCCTCTTTTCAGCTGCTGTTGGGTCAAACAATCTGGGGAGGGCAGGGCAGGGCAGGGCAGGGACTCCCTGCTGCCCTACTGCCTTGCCCTCCCTTCCCAGGCAGAATAGCATGGTTACAAGGTCTTGGATAAGCCTGGCAGGGTGATGATAGTGGAACAGCAACACATAGACGCGGTCATGTGCTCCGTTCTGCAGCGACATCACCACACCACTGCATGCTTTGGCCCAGCTGCCACTGCCAGCTGCCTCAGCCTTGTGTGTTTCCCTCTGCCTTCTTGCCAGGCAGCTTCAGGTCTGCCTGGTGGCCGGCTGCTGCCCCGCAGCTCTGCCTGCGCCGCTGCTGATGCCGGCCCCAGGTGCTGCCCCAGCTGAGCCAGCTGCAGCCCTGACCCTGACAGGTGACCTGAATGGCCAGGCAGTGGGAGGCAGTGGCAGGCAGTCTTTGGGCTGACTCTGCCCCCTCTCGCCAATCCTGCCACTATGTAGTAGGCAACTAAGGAGGTAGGGCTTGAGTGGATACAAGCCAACCTCCAATGGTAAAAGACTAAGGAGAGAACAGAGAAAAAGGGAAAGACAAGGGGAACTACCAAGGAGAGAAAGAACTTAAAGAAGGAAGGGGAAGGGAGCTAAAAGGGAGAGGGGGAGAGACCTCGAGAAGCGGAGGAGTCAGAGAAGCGGAGGAGCTAGAGACGCAAAAGGTTGGAGCTAGGAGGGCTAGAAAGGAGAGGGGAGTGAAACACGTTACGAGTCAGGGGGGCTAAGAGGGGTAACCGGGAAAGTGATCCGTCTTGAGCAGAGATAAGGGGATGGGGATGGGGAGGTTCCAGCCAGGAGGGTTGGGATGGGCTAGGGTGAAGTCTTGTAGGTGATGCCAAAAGGTAGTGATAGCACGCTGGCTGGCTGCAGAAATGGGGGAAAGGGTGGAAGGAGCGGTCGCTTGAGTGGTGGGGTGATGGGTGAGAGCCCAGAGGCGGCGGCGGCCAAGGTCCATCGCATCAAGGGCTGCCATGCAGACTAAGCTCCAGAGGGAAGGAGGGAAGGTAGAGGTGGGGAGGATGAGGCACCAGAGGGAGGATTGGTGAACTTGCGTGCCGAGGCTGAGGGAGAGCTGTTGTCTAATGGTATTGGCGATGGGGCAACTCCAAAAGCTGTGTTGGCGGCTGTGGCGGGGATGGTGAGAGGGGCCGCAAGGGCAAGACCAGGGGGTAATGCCACTATGTCAGCGCCTGCTTGCCTGCCTGCCTGTCAGCGCCTGCCGCCTGGCCTGCAGGGCGGGGCGGGGCGGGGCGGGGCGGGGCGGGGCGGGGCGGGGCGGGGCGGGGCGGGGCGGGGCGGGGCGGGGCGGGGCGGGGCGGGGCGGGGCGGGGCGGGGCGGGGCGGGGCGGGGCGGGGCGGGGCGGGGCGGGGCGGGGCGGGGCGGGGCGGGGCGGGGCGGGGCGGGGCGGGGCGGGGCGGGGCGGGGCGGGGCGGGGCGGGGCGGGGCGGGGCGGGGCGGGGCGGGGCGGGGCGGGGCGGGGCGGGGCGGGGCGGGGCGGGGCGGGGCGGGGCGGGGCGGGGCGGGGCGGGGCGGGGCGGGGCGGGGCGGGGCGGGGCGGGGCGGGGCGGGGCGGGGCGGGGCGGGGCGGGGCGGGGCGGGGCGGGGCGGGGCGGGGCGGGGCGGGGCGGGGCGGGGCGGGGCGGGGCGGGGCGGGGCGGGGCGGGGCGGGGCGGGGCGGGGCGGGGCGGGGCGGGGCGGGGCGGGGCGGGGCGGGGCGGGGCGGGGCGGGGCGGGGCGGGGCGGGGCGGGGCGGGGCGGGGCGGGGCGGGGCGGGGCGGGGCGGGGCGGGGCGGGGCGGGGCGGGGCGGGGCGGGGCGGGGCGGGGCGGGGCGGGGCGGGGCGGGGCGGGGCGGGGCGGGGCGGGGCGGGGCGGGGCGGGGCGGGGCGGGGCGGGGCGGGGCGGGGCGGGGCGGGGCGGGGCGGGGCGGGGCGGGGCGGGGCGGGGCGGGGCGGGGCGGGGCGGGGCGGGGCGGGGCGGGGCGGGGCGGGGCGGGGCGGGGCGGGGCGGGGCGGGGCGGGGCGGGGCGGGGCGGGGCGGGGCGGGGCGGGGCGGGGCGGGGCGGGGCGGGGCGGGGCGGGGCGGGGCGGGGCGGGGCGGGGCGGGGCGGGGCGGGGCGGGGCGGGGCGGGGCGGGGCGGGGCGGGGCGGGGCGGGGCGGGGCGGGGCGGGGCGGGGCGGGGCGGGGCGGGGCGGGGCGGGGCGGGCGGCGTGGATAGATGCTGCGGCCTCGTCCCTCATCGACTTGGCGGTTTGTCAATTATGTTCCTACCTTTGTTCGCACCAATCATTTGCTCCAAACCGGTGTCGACAGGAGTTTTAGGACAGGTTATGGCCACCACCACAATCATTACGGTAACAGTGAATTGCCCTTCTCATTTCCTTCCACGGCTTGCAATTGCCAACAATTAACTTACATGATTGTTGACGCAATGTTGCAATGGCCATGCGCTTCTAACACTTGTCTACATGCTTCGTCATTATGATCTGATAATGCACCATTCCTGCCCAGTCCCTAGTCATCCTCAAGACCTCAAGATGGCACCCTGACCGTATATACCGAATGAGTATGAAGCTCAGCCCTACGCTTCATAGCTTAACAAGAGGAACTATGACAGTGTGAGGAACAGCAATGAGACCTAACAATATCTCCATGGAGACAAAAACGCAGCCACACGAGATGTACCAGCTGGTGCTATTTTCCTGATGTGTATGATGTAAACATACATTTTTGTAAGGGGCTTGCAACAACGCTGGTGGTGATTGACGGTGCTGCACACATCACACATCACACCCCACAGACGCACCCTTCGAGGCATGCCTGAATGGGGTTGGCTAGTGCACATGGGCCACCCCGCATGGCCTATCTCCCCTCTCTTCCATGGGAACTGCTGCTTGCATTGTGCAATGCTGGTCCATGCGTGGATGCAACGACAGATGGTTGAGGTATGTGCATCGACGAGCAAATGTTGCCAATACTCCTGGTCGATGCAACCCTGGCCGTATGTACCGCAAGGCAAGGCAGGACAAGGCTCCAGGGGTCCAGGACCAGGAGTTGATAGAGACCTACTACGTGCCCCCCACAATCAGGCCCTCCCAGTCAGTGTGTTGTCAAGTCATGCTCCTGATGACATGCAGTACATGGAGGGTGGGTGCAAGCCTTCTTGGGATTGTGGGATGACCGCTGCCATGCAGTTGCCATGCAGTTGCCATGCAGCTGCCATGCAAGAATACCTGCAGTGCATGGCGTGAGTGTGGACCGCACAGTATGAGGTCCAGTTATCAACCACAGCATGCAGATCAATGTCATCCGTGCCAAACTAGGCGATGTGATGCCTGATCAGGCAAGACTGAGCCATGCCAGCACAGGCACACCTGGAGCAGTGCCAGGTGTGCCACACTGCCTGTATTTGTAACACCACAGGCATGTGGTTGAGGCCTCCTAGACAACCAACTGAGACTTGCCAGATTCACACATTGCTCCGCGCCTGCCTGCCTGCCTGGCCTTCGTCGGCAAGGTCGTCATTGAAGCACCTTGGCTCATTTGTGGGCAGCGGCAGCAGCCACTCAGGTTCCTCAACAGGCCACCTTGACAAGGGCTCCCAGTGGTCAGTTACCCAGGCCACTATGGCCAGCAGCAGCAGCCACTGAGGGCCAGCAGCAGCACCAGCCTACCCATCAGCAGACCCCCAAGGGGCTCATCACTGCAGGAGGTGGCCATACCAACCTCATGGGACCTATCCTGTCAGCCGGACCACACCTTGAGCACACACCCTAATCCACCCCTGAGCCCCATCAGCATCACACCTGCCCCGGTCACCAGCCTTAAACTGGTCCAAGCCAGGAGCCTGGCAGGCAGTCGGAGCATTGCTGTCGGCCATATGCCCGTCCTCCTCCCAGCCAGTGTGCTAACCATCAGGTGCACCACCTGACTGGGCTGGGCTGGCCACTCAGGACCCGGCTCCAGCCAGGCAGGCAGGCAGCCAGAGCACCTCCACCCGCCGCACACCCGCCCATTCCTCCCAACCACAGCACCCTCATATGGCACACCAGAGATGGGAAAGGTAAAGGGAACCCTGGCTGGGTCCCTGTGGCTGCTCCTAGCCTGTTCCAGCAATGCTTCATGCCCACCCCAGCACCCATCGTTGCCCCTAGCCCCCTGTTGCCCATCCCTCGCATCAGCCCTTGCCCACGCCCTCACCCTTCTCTTCCCGCTGGACACCACCCGGCAGGGCCAGCCTTTCACCCCGTCACCCCAGGGCCCAGTCTTGCCCCCAGCCCCTGCTGCCATCCCCTGCTATCAGCCCTAGCCCTCTCCCTCGCCCCTACGCCTTCTCTTCCTCCTGACCACCAGTGGGCAGGGCCACCTCAGCAGCCAGTAGAGGTGGAGCTGGTGTCGGCGGGCAGGCCAGACATCTGCAGTGCCACGAGCAGCCGCTCAGCCTCCCTGCAGCCTGACAGGAAGGCGCCGTGCACCGTGCCGATGTGCTGGCGGTGGGTAGCCTCGCCCGCAAACATGATGATGGGCATGCCTGCAACACATGCGGCAGGGGCACCCGAGTGGAATACAAGGTGTGAAGTGAGGTGAGGAGCAAGACGCGGTGAGTGCGGCAGCGGCAGGGGCAGGGGCAGAGGCAGGGGAGGCCTGGCAGGGTGGGCAGGGGCAGAGGGGTCAGGGGCAACGCTCTTCTGCATCGTTTGCCCCCTCCTGCCCAGCCACGACACGCTGTTGCCTCCTTCTGCTTGCCTCTTATATCCATCACCCAATCCTGATCCCTTCAACCCTTGATCTTTTCCGCGAACGAGGTGGGAGTCAACTAAGAGGAGGCAGCTAGCAGCTCCAACAACTCCATCTACCCCTTTCTTCCCCTCCCTTGGCCCCTTCCCTAACCCTGTACCCAATGACCCAGCCCCAGCCCCTCCATCATCCGTTCCCTCCATCCTCCATGCCCAGCCCCTCCCCTGACCCGCACCCCTCCCACCCGCCCTCACCGGCATCATCACACAGCGGTTCAGCCAAGGCATCCACACAGTCCCCACTCTGCTGGTGGTGCCCGATGTAGCTGTAGCTGCCACGGAACAGCGGATTGCGGCCCCAGTTGGTGCGGGTCACACGAGGGGGCAGGCGGGCCCCAGGAGGGAGTGGCACCTGGACTAGGCACAGGCAGCACACAGCTTGCAAGGTAAGGTTGGGGCAGGACCAGGTTGCCAGCATTGGATCAAATCAGATGACACCTCATCACAGCTCTGATACGGCTATATTCTGGTGAATGCCCCAGGAGGCTTCAACAGCTACCAGAGCTCAGGCATGGGACGCGCTCTGCACTGACAAAAAATCCACCACACCACCCTTGTTTAGACAACTCCCACCACAATCCCTTTTTTGTGCCAATAGCCACATACCGCAAGCCTAAACCCACCATCACCTACATTTCCACCCATAAACTCATTTGCCTGTGCCATTCCCACCCCCAGCCCTTGCTCCCTTCCCCATCACCTATCACCCCCTGCCCCTTTCCCCTTAACACCCAGCACCTGAGGAAAGGCCTGCAGCACCGCCGTCACCGCCGCCACCACCTCCTCCTCCCCCGCCGCCTCCATCTCCAGCGCTTCCTGCCCAGTGATCCACAACACCCCTGACACGTGAGTGGCCCCACCGGAGCCAGGGTGGGTGGTGGGCGACAGCCGCCCCTCCCCCAGCATGGCCCCAGCAGCTCGTTTGCCCACCACCCCTGCTGAGCCAGACACCCTGCCCACACCCACACCCACCCCACCCTGCCGCCACCCTGCACCAATGCCTGCGCTGTGCCCGGCTTTGCCCTCGCCAGGGATTGGCCCAGCGTCATAATGATGAGGGCTGAGGGGTTTAGGGCGCCCTGAGTGGAAGTAGTCAATGGGGAGGGGGCCTGGGCTGGGCCCTGCTGCCCGACTTGCCAACTCCTGTGCTGGCAGCTGCTGCTGCTGCTGCTGCTGCTGCTGCTGCTGGCAGTGCTGGTCGCTGGGCGGCTGATGCTTTAGCGGCACATATGCAGAGGTGGGGGAGCTGGTGGGGAGAGTGAGAGATTCAGATGGGTGTGAGATAGAGCGGTGGTAGAAACCAGATCCAGCAACAGCACCACCACCAGCAGTGTCGTTGACAAACCCTGAGTTGTGGACAGGGTAGGCCCCTACCCTCTCCAGCAGGGCTATAGCGCCCTGCTGCTGCTGCTGCTGCTGCCGCTCCTCCCTGTCTGCCCAGCCAGCCCCAGTGGAGGGCGCCCACTGCCCCGCCCCTGCAGCCCCTATGGCAGTTGCCTGGCAGCTTCCCGGAGGCCCTGGGTGAGTGGGGTCACTCAAAGTCTGGGAGTGAGGGGGCGTGGCGGTGGCCGCTGCGAGGCTGCAGCTGCGCCGGCTGTGGAGGCGCTCGTGTTGCTCCTGCTGCTGCTGCAGCTCTTGCTGGAGGAGAGAGGGCTGGATCCACTCTGGGCCAGGGCAGTAGCGCAGGCTGTGCAGCCCAGTGCACCAACGGGGCAGCTGTGCAGCAGCAGGGGCCGCAGCAGGGGCAGTGGCTGCCCCACCCAGCCCTTGTGGGTGACCCAGTGCGTGGTCGTGGGTGTCGACAGCTGAGGAGGCAGGGGTGGGGCTGGGCTGGCAGGGCAGGAGGGGCAGGAGGGGGGCTGGGGCTAAGGGGCAGGCCGGCAGAACCTCTGGGGCAGAGGGGCACCAAGGGGGGCCAGGGGCAGGGGTAGGGATGGGGCCGGGGAGAGGGCGACCGCCCCTGCCTTGAGACTGGGGCTCCCCTACTGGCCACAACAGGGCGTAAGAGTGGATGGTGTGACGCTTGCGTCTTCGAGCCTTAACAGGCAACACAGCAGCTGTGGCAGCCCGTAGGGTGGCTTGATTGCCTGAGGTCGGGGGAGTGGTGCGGCCTAAGCTTTGCCCAAGGGCAGGGGCACCAGCAGCAACTGCACCAGCACCCCCCACACCCCCTACTGCCGCCGCCGCTGCTGCTGCTGCTGCTGCTGCCGCCCCATCCCCTTCTACAGCCTTTGGTCTTTCTCCTTCCCCTTCCAGCCGAGAGCCTGGCCCTGAGACAGACAGAAACTGGCCGGTGAAGTGTTGGGAGGAGGTTGTACTGGAGGGCGCACCCCCATGTGACACAAGCTGCCCCATCCCATAAGCATCTACCACCTGCCCCTCACCCTTACCATGCACTCCTTCCATCACCCCCAGCTGCCGCCGCTGCTGCTGCTGCTGCTGCTGCTGCTGCTGCTGCTCAGCCTGTGAAAGCTCCAGGCGTTGTCGCTGGCGCTGCTGCCGCTGCTGCTGCTCCCGTTCCTGGCTTATATCACCAGGCGGCTGTGCACCTGACTCTACGCTAGCCGCCCCCTTCGCCCAGCCAGGTAGCTCCGCGAGCACAGGAGCTGCTGACAGCAGCAACCGATCCAGCACAGAGTCGGTGGGTGAGTCAGTCATGGTGTCCTGCTCTGCCCCATCCTCCTGGTACCAGCCTCGCTCACACCCAGAGACAGGCAGGCTGGCAGCCATGAGCGCGGCCACTGTGGAGGGTGACAAACCCACCATCGGCATCCCGGCGCTGGTTGGAGACACCCCACCATCAGATGCCTCAGACCAGGCAGATCTGCTCAGCTGCTTGGCCAGAGGCCTCAGGGCGTTGAAGGTGGGGTGGGGTCGGTCCCCTGCTGTGTCCATTGTCGGTTGGTTGGGGTAGTTGGGGGCTATCCAGGAGTCAAGGCTACGGCACAGCTGAGCTTCCTCCTCCCTTTCGCTTGCGCAGCTGCCCCCTGCCATGAGGTACATATGCTCTGACACACCGCCTGGAAAACCAGAAGGAGACGAGAGAAACTGCGGGTGCTGAGCTGGCTGTCCATCCACAGCAGTGGTGCCACCCAAGGCCAGCGCAGGAGCAGCACCTGACAAATCGTCAAGCATGCCGTGGCAGGGGTGGATGGGGTCTGCAGCTGTGAGGGGAAAGCGGGGTGCAGAAAGAGACCCCTGGCAGCCAGTCTGCTGATCACAGTGGTGCAGGGGCTGGGGTTGGCAGGGTGACTGGAGTTGTGGGGTCACACTTCTGACCAGGAGTGACCGGTGGCTGATGGCATGAGTGAGGGAGGGAGAGGGGTGGGCTGGGGAGCTGTGCATGATGTCAACGCTGCGGCTGGCTACCACCACGTCCTGGTCAGGAGAAGAAGGGGACCATGATGGCCTAGGGGAGCAGCCAGGGTGGCTGGCCCTGGCCCCTGCAGCCGCCGCTGCCCCTGCCCCTGGCTCCACCTCCCCTGGAGCTGTGATAGGCACACAGGTGTGCACTCCACTGGTGTTGGGGGAAGGCTGGATGGAGAGGGAGGCGGTGGTGTGGGCAGGGGAGGTCTGCTGGGTGCCGTGACCACTGAGCCAAGCAGCAGCTTCGGCACACTGCTCAGGCTCTATCTCAAACTCGATGAACAGCTTGTCGGCCACGCCAATGTGGACACCGAATAGGGCCTCCACCTTCCAGTCAGGTAAGGGCGGGTTGAACAGGGTGGCGTGCTGGGCCTGAGTAGGGCAGGGGCAGGGCGGGGCAGAGGTGAGCTAGTGCGATGGAGAGAGTGCAAGGGGAAGCAGGGCAGGGCAGGGCAAGGCAGGGGTAGGGCAGAGCAGGGCAGGGGCAGGGTAGAGCAGGGCAGGAAGATGCGACTGCCATGAACCAGAGCAAGGCATGAGAAGGTGAGGCGGCTACCTTTACCATGGTTGAAACCCAGCAAGGCCAAAGGGTCTTTATCACTTCATTTTGCAGCATGCCTTGCTCATGCCTGACCTGCCTGCTATTTGTACCTCACATGTACCTCACATCTCACACCTCGTGTCACTCCAAACATGGTGTGGGGTGCTGGATTTCACTAGCCAAGCTGGTCACCCCTTACCTGCAGCACTCCAACGGAAGTAGTCACCAGCACCACATCAGCCTGGAACTGGGCTCCATTGCTGCAGCTGACCAGGGCCCCCCATGCGCCGTACTGGATGCTGCTAACACAGTGCCCAGTGCGCACATCCATGCCCTGGGCCAGCAGCTGGGCCAGGGCTTGGTAGCCGCCAGGGACGGGTAGGTTGGGACCATCCAAGCTCTCATACTCCCTGCATGCACCACCCCATGCACCACCCCATGCAAGCAATGACTAGCAGCCCACCTGCACTAGGACCAGCAGGTTGCACTGCATGGTCACCCTATAAGCCACAGCATCACACAGTGCCACGCATGGATGACAAGAGTGACACTAACCAGGTCACAATTACTGCCAAGTTTAGCCGCCCACACTTCACTCATGCTATTATATTATATTTAAGCAGGGTACTGAGCACGGATTTCTATGGGCAGGTCACACCAGCGCACACCTGGCAAATGCAAGGCTGACGTCGTCTGTGGAGAAGAATCCGTCAAAAGTGCGCTGCAGCTTCTCACGAAACTGCCAGCTGTCTGCAAAAACCTTCAAAGCCTCCCCCTGAAGCCCCTCCTCCTTCACAGCCTGCAACCATGCAGGGCAAGGTTTGTTAAATTGGTTGCACCGCATGTTGGCTGGCTCGTGGATGATGGGGATACACCGCTCAAGCCATGAGCAGCTAGGCTCCTTGGTCACCCTCTCACTCTAAGGGCAAAGGACTTGCTGCAAGGTTGCAGGAACATCTGTTAGGCCTTGCCAGCCATGCCATGCCCTTGTGTGCCCTGACTACAGGCCAGTCAGTATGCGCACAGCAGCGTTGATGCATGTACAAGGCAATGCAGCAGACAATTAACTGCATGTGAGAACAACAGGCAGGTGGTCGGTTGTGGGTGGGCCAGCAGGCAGGCAGGGCAGGCAGGACAGGCAGGGCAGGCAGGGCAGGGCAGGGCAGGGCAGGGCAGCGCATGAGGACTCCACAGGTCTGCGGGGCTGCAAGAAAGCGGGGGAAGGGAAGGTGAGGTGAGGTGAGGTGAGGTGAGGTGAGGTGAGGTGAGGTGAGGTGAGGTGAGGTGAGGTGAGGTGAGGTGAGGTGAGGTGAGGTGAGGTGAGGTGAGGTGAGGTGAGGTGAGGTGAGGTGAGGGCGCACACCTCATCAAAGGTGCGGCGCAACACGTCCCCCACGGTCCTTTCCTGCGCCTGCGCCCCTTGAGTGCACTCCTCAGCTGCCTCTGTGTACCTGAACACACCATGGCCATGCAGCCATTAGAGGAGCCTGCATGCCTCTGCTGCATGATGGACCACTGCTGGCTCTTCGCTGCTGCCGCTAACATCGATGCTGCCACTGACAGCGCTGCTCCTGCGGCGGCGGCTGCTGATGGCTCTGTTGCCTGGAGCAATAGCTGGATCAGGCAGGGAGAGGAGAGACTGCTCAATGAGCTGCATGCACCTGGTACACGCAGGCGAGGAGCTGGGCACTGGCAAGACGGCTTTATGCAAGGACTGAGAAACAGAGGTGCCAACAAAAGATATATAAACACAGATGTCAAAAATGACAAAGCACAGGTAAGCCATAACAACTAGGTACCAAGCAGCAAACCCAACAAAATACCCCCTCCACGCACAGGGAGGTCAAGCTGTGCAAGCACTGGCTGCGCTACGCAGTGTCAACATCTGCCGCCAAACTGCAGCATGGCCCCGGAGAGGTAGGTTAGTGTGCGATGCCAGTAATGATGCACATGTGAGCTCGTCCTGGACCTGCACTGACTGACTGGCTGACCACATGGCCGTCAGGGAGTCAGATGCAGCTGGGTTACAGTACAGTGCAGTACGCATGCTGTTGAGCTGGCTGCAGGCGGTGCTTGCATGCCCATCTCTGACCTGGCCACGGCCTCTACGGCCAGCTTCTGCATTGCGCCAGACAAAAGGTCTGACTGCCCAGGTCGGGCAAAGTGGAGCTGCCAGTCGATGTCATGCTTATGCAAGTCTGCACATAGGCAAAGCATGCATCACAGGTTTTGCTCGTCATGAACGGCTGCTGTTACATGAGGCTCAGCTGCAGAGGTGACTGAGCCAGGACTCGTCATACATTTTAGGCTGCAGCTTTGCCACATGGGGTATGTCCTCACCATTCTCATAACGTACGTCTTTGACTGCTCCCTGCCACACTGCCATGTCATAGACCGGGTTATCTTTGACGCCATGGAACCAGGTGGCCCCAAGCTCAACGGCAGTGCCACTGGGCAACTGCACACATGGGCGGCAGGGCAGAGGGCCACGTGCACCCTCCGCACTCAAACGCTGCGAGACAGCAACCGTCAGTCCTTACCGTGCCAGCTTTCGCCCGCCCGCCCACAACGTCGTCCGCCTCCAGCACCACAACTTGGATGTGAGGTGCCTGGGATTGGAGGTTGCGAGCTGCACTAAGGCCCGCAAAACCAGCGCCTATGATAACACAGCGCTTCGCCATCTGGGCAAACTGTTTCGGAATAGTGTCGGAAGCTGCGATTTGAGGTGTAGACGGGGACCAATAGCTGTGTCGCCTTGCTCGTGCAGAGTGTGGCACGAGACTACCTAAGATTTCAGACTAGATAAGCCGCTACGTACGCTTAACGATGTAAGCTTGGGTACGCCCTGCGGGCTCAACGTGAGCCCACCGCGTCAGCCTACAAGTTTGGAAGAAAATTCAAGCCCGTGACCTACCGTGAAAAAAGCAAAGAGTGCGACGGAATGCACGGCCGCAGACACCACATGGCCGCTGCCGTCGAGCGCACTGTGCTGCGACCATTTACGAGGAGCACCAGCAGGAGCTGCGGGGCGTGCACACGGATTTTCTCGTCATCCCATACTCAGGGATTTGGCTCGCAAACAGTATCCGCGCCGGACGACGCCGCATGGCACGGCCTTAGGAGACCAAGCTCAGCTGGCCGGATCGGCAATGGCCCTGAGCTTATCCATGACGGGCCAGGGTCTGGATCCATGGGGGGGCCAGGGGGTCCAGGTCGAAAAGGGAGAATGGACGCCCACTGGCACCATGGCGATGGTAACAACGGACCGTCAGATTCAAGCACGGCCTTGTTGACCATTGCATCCACAATTGCCGTGGCGCTCATGGCATCAGCAGTGATGCTGATATATGCACTCCAGGCATGGGTGGCCGCATTGGGAGCGATGGTAACAATGATGTACATGCCGTTCATGCTGATAACAGAGGCCATCATGTCAGTTCTGTGGTTCCCATTTGCCACCACCAGCGCCATCACCAGCATGGCAGCCCCTGTGGGCACAGCCTTGTTCGGCGCTCCCTTCCTCCTGCTAGAGCAGACAGTTGCTGCGGGCATTTCTCCACTCATGCGGGCTCTGCACTTGGCGCCATGTCCAGCAGACGCAGCTTCCATGCAGCACATGCAGCAGCAGCAGGAACAAGAGCATCAGCAGAGGACGGCCCAGGTTGCAAGAACATTGGCAGCTGGCCTGTACGGCATGCTGCTGGCAGTTGTAGCTCAGGAGGTGTGGCGGTGGTGGAAGAAGCGAGGTGGGGGTGGGCCAGGGAGTTGATGCAACTCAGCTGGAAAAATAGCCTGAAGGAGGGTTTTTTGCGTGCATGGGGTGCATTGAGCATACTCATACTCATACTAGAGTGCGCAACCACCAACAGCTTGCATGTGTCTCCAACGGATTGTGCATCTAACTGTTCTCTACAGGTGGTATGATCTTTGCTGTTGCCTGCACCAGCCTAGGTGCATCTGGGGTAGCCCAAGTAGGACATAGAGTCTGAGCATGTATGTTGGCTTGGATGTATGGCTTGGTACGCAGGGACATGATGCAGTTCGTCGTTGGTTCGTGTGATGATGATGTGGCTTACACCGCTTATACATGATGCAGTTCGTCGTTACATGATGTAGTTCGTCGTTGGTTCGTGTACCATCAGTAATGGTCAGTAGCCAGGGTTATGCCACCTGGTCCCTGCATGGCTGTCAGGGTTTGGGTCAAAACCACCATGCAAGCCAGAGATCAGCCAGATTAGCCAGACAATAAAGATAGAGATTCTTTATACATACAGACTACACCGATACAGGGTCTGAAGTTTTCTCTCCATGATATGATGCAGGGCCGTGGGGCTGTAAGATAGCAGCGTTAGTAGTGTTAGTCTTAGTAGTGTTAGTAGGTCACCCCCGCCATTGGCCCCGCAATTCACTTTTTGGCACCGGCTTTGATCCGCTGCATGTAATTCTTCCACCGTTGGGCTCTACATCTCACAACGGTGTCGCTAGCAGGTTAGGCCCTCTTTTGTCGATTGTACTGCATTGTCTTCGATTGTCTGATTAGCTTCGCAATGTCATTCGCCATCTGTTTATATGCGTGTCGCAACAGGAGAGATGAATTGGTGGCCGGAGGCATTTCCGTGCCGAGCAGCCTATGCTGCCGTCGGACTCGCAACTCGCGATTACTTCCCAGGCAAGCACGGGGTGTTGTTTCTTGGTGCGTATTGCTTACGATGCTAAAACATGCAACCGAATCTGCTGACCTGCACAGGTGCTTGGCCGTTTTGAGGATCAACACCAAACCCACACCAGCCCAAGGGTCTCCCAGGCAGCAGTGCAGCAAGGCAATCAGCCATTGAAAACAGTGAGCAAGAGGTGAGTAAGGTTGTATTATACCTCACCTTGTCTAGGTCAGTTTGATGTTCACTCGCACACTTCCGCAACGCATGACAGGCATGAACAGCTGAGGGTAACACACAACTGTCATGAGCCTTAGTTTCGAACTTTTTCTACTTTTTTCCAACCATGTTTTGTGGTGTGTGCCCCAACACTCAGACAAATTAGTAACAGCATTTTTCAGAACCGCGGCTTGAGATTTTGCACATAGCCATATGACGTGGTTGTAAGATTGGGGTTTGAACGAAAATTCATAAATATGCATGGTTGGTGAGATATCGCCAAGGTGATGTGTTGTACCACTCGGTGTGGTGCAGTGTAGCACAATTGGGTGCAGTGTAGTAGTGCACTAGTGACAGGTGCAGTACTACACCATGAGAACCAATGTGATTTAAAGGAACAACAATCTTTAAACCAATGAAATACCAATGAATTAATTAACATAACTACTTTATTACATCACAAAACTACTAGACCGTATATGGTGCTGTTTTTCACGATGAGGTTTGGTGCATTGGTGCGGCATTGAATATAGTGCAGTACTGCACTAAAAGGAGTAGCTTTAAAAAAGGGTAACTAAATATTAGTTATTTAATTCACGAAATTCGCTGATTACTACGAGGTTTTTCACGATGTTGGTGGGCATGGGCCATTAGTCTCATTCCGAGGCGAACCGTGTACAAAAAACACCCCCTCAAAATCGATAGTTGTGCACTAATTTGCGTGTGTGAAGCGCCCTTGTATTTTTGATTGTGTGTGCAGGATGCCTGTAAATCACCCCCATCTCAAGAACCCAGCTGCAAGGAATGAGCCCAATGCTAAGCGTTGTGCTTTGTGTGAACTCACATCGCCAGCCAAGAACAAGGATGGGTTTGTGGTGGTTGAGAAGGTCGGGGAGGACGCATGCCACGGCCCCTACCTGATTGTCTTTGGCCACGCTAGTGTGCTGAAGGGCAGCGTGCTAGTTGCATGCCAATGTGCAGGGCTTGCCCCCCTGGCGCATAGAGATTGCGTCAGAATGCACCAGAAGCAACAACCCCCTCCTCCCTCCCCACCCCGGCAGCCACCTCCTCCTCCCCCCTTCTCCCTCCCCCCCCTCCTCCCTCCCTCCCCACCCCACCTCACCCCACCTCCTCCCTCCCCCCCTCCTGCCTCCCTCCACATCCTCCTCCTCCCTCCCCACCCCGGCAGCCACACCTCCTCCCCCCTCCCCGCCACACTCACTACATGGCCAGACCCTGGAGCAGCAGCCCCCTCCCACCTCCCTGCCCCCCGAGCTGGATGACCAGCACCAGGATCAAGTGTCTCCATGCCCCTCCCCCCCGCCTCCCCCCCCGCTGCAGCCACCCTTGCCACCCTCCCCTCCCCGACCCTCTCCTCCAACCCCTCCCCAGCAGCCACAGCAGCCACCTCCCACCTTCATTCCCCACAAGTAAGTAGTAAGGGCTGTGGTTGAAGCTATGTGTCAGGTGCCAATGATGTGGTCTACAACCTGTGTAATGTGTCTTTTGTTTTGCAGGTGTTGGCAATGTGGTGCCCTACAAGAGCCCGTCGACCATCACCATCCAGAGCAGCCAGTCAGCCTGCCAGGAGCACCCCAGCCACATTTGAATGCAGAGTGTATTAAGCTCATGCTCTTGGACACCCCTGATATGCCTCAATTTGATACACTGAACAAGGACCTATTGAAAGCATGGTGCAAGCACAAGAACATCAGAGGGGTTTCAAGTAAATCAAAGAATGAGTTGCGTGACATGTGCCTGCTGAAGTTGAGGAAGAAGGTTGAGGCACCACGGCACATGTAACACTGAAAGCCAGAGCCATCCCCAGCCATCCCGACAACATATTGCAAAGTGATGATGTAGCGCTGTCATGGTGCAGCTTGTATTTGCATAGAGTCATGCCGCAACGTCAGTGAGGTAAGGGGTGCCAGCTGGCTGACTTGTGCGCATATATACGAATTATATGCGCCATGCACTGACATGCAAGCAGGCGTACTGCACTTGTGCCGTTGGCTTACGGCGTGCGTAGAAAGATTGGCAGCCTCGCCATATGATGTGCGTGAGTCTTTTAGAAGCGGAAAGCACAGGTCAGGTTTGGGCGGGCGCCGATCTGAGCTAGTGTTTTGCGGACGGTGGGTGCCGCATACACCTGTTACACCTGACTGCGTCAAAACTTTGTCGCGAGCTTCACGGAGATTCGCGCCCCAGACCGTCTCACATTTGCGGGGCCAATGGCGGGGGTGACCAGTAGTAACGAGTCTTAGTAGTCTTCGTCTTCATCTTAGCACTAAGTAAGCACGCTGTAAGATAAGCTGTCTCCGCTGAGGTCTCCGCTGAGGTCTCCGCTGACGTCTCCCCTGCCCAGCCTGCCCCTGCCCAGCCTGCCAGCATGGAGTTTGACACAGTTTAAAACAGTGACCAAGCACCACCTCCAGCACCTGGCAGCAGCAAGCTCAGCCGGCACCTCCCTGGAGGCCAACCTGAAGCACATCACCGTCACCCTGGCCACCTGGGATGCGGTGTGGGAGGTGTACCTGGACCCCAAGTGGGCACGGCAGCGGCTGAGGCTGTACGGAGCCCAGGACCGGGCGCTTGAGCAGTTCTTCAACAAGGTGAGGTTGGGTGGGTGGGTAGGTGTGTGGGAGGGAGGGTAAGGTGGGCACTGGGAGGTGGTGGGTTGGGCATGAAGTGAAAGAGTACTTGATTGTGCCATGCCTAACCGTGTGCCACCATGTCAGCCACCATGTATGTGCCTTGTGTGCATGGCTGCAGCTGGAGGAGGAGATGGCTGAGCTGTCCCTGAAGCGCCACGATCATGCCAAGCAGCTGGTGGTGTTCTTTGGTGCAGCTACCATTGGCACTGGGGGTGGGTGGGGTGCTGACGCGGTGCTGCGAGCCTGCCGCAAGGTGGTGTGCAGGCCCAGGGGCCCAGACCAGCTGCGAGGCAGGGTGGTGCTTGTGGATGAGCACCGCACCAGCCGGGTCAGCTCAGCAGTGAATGGCCAGCAGCCCTGTGAGGTGGAGCTGAACACACTCAGTGCCACAAGACCCGCAGGCTGGAAGCCACCAGCAGGGCAGGTGGAACCCCGCCTGGTGCGGCCAGCCTGGAGCCAGGAGCGTGGCCAGCCAGTGCGGGGCCTGGTGTGGTGCCCAGTAGTGCCCCCCCGCAAGCCCCCACAGGCCCCACGCAGCAGCCAGGCAGCCACACAGCCAGCAGCCTCAGAGCCAGGGCCCAGCACTCCCCCTCCAGCCAAGCGCAGCAAGCCGGCAGCTGAGCCCACCAAGGGCAAGGGCAAGGGCAAGGCTGCCAAGGCCAAGCCAGCACCACAGCCAGGCAGGTGGCTGGACAGGGACTGCAATGCAGCGCTGAACATGCAGCGCATTGGGGAGAGCAGGTGGCGCCCGCTGGAGCTGTGCTACTGGCCAGACCAGGGAGCTCTGCCAGCCAAGGGCAAGGAGTACCCTGGCCTGGGCTACAAGCGTCTGCAAGACAAGCCCCCCAAGCCCCAGGAGCATCAGCAGCAGCCTGCTGAGGCACAGTAATGTGTGCCCCCTTTGTTGAGCCGTCATCAGCTTACAATTAGTGCATGCATTGTCATGCCAACTCTACATCATAGCCCTCGGGTCAGGCAATAGTGTAGGTGGTAGGCGGGCTCATGTGCCATGTGCACTGGGTTTACTCCACACAGCCCAACAACACTGTTTGAGTCGGATCTAGTTAGTGGCTGCTAGTGGCTGCTAGTGGCTGCTAGTAGGTACTTCTGATTCGGCTCAAATGGAGGCCCTAGTGAGGGACAAGGGGGCTGACCTAACAGTCTCAAGGAGCCTTCACCAAAGAGCCAGCCATCAGCAAGCAGTGGGACAGGCGGTTCAGTACAGGCAAGCTGACCAACCGGAGTCTAAAGTTCGAGAGGACCGTGGAGACAGACACTATCAGCATGTGCGTGCACTACACATGCCCCTTCCCCTCCCTCCCGCCCCACCCCCAGCAGCAGGCCCCTCCAGCAGCAACAGCAGCCCGGCAGCAGCCCCAAGTGCAGCAGCAGCAGCGGCCCATGCAGTGGGACTCCCCCACATAGGCATGGGCATGGCTGAGCAACGTGAGTTAGTTTTCGACCCAGCAACACAGATTGGGGTGGAAGGTGTACCTGGACCCCAAGTGGGCACGGCAGCGGCTGAGGCTGTACGGAGCCAAGGACCGGGCGTTAGAGCAGTTCTTCAAGAAGGTGAGGGTGTGTGGGTGGGAGGGTAAGGGACTGAGAGGTGGTGGGTTGGGCATGAAGTGAGCATGAAGAGTGGTTGACTGTGCCATGCCCAACCTGGTGCCACCATGTCAGCCACCGTGTGTGCCTTGTGTGCATGGCTGCAGCTGGAGGAGGAGATGGCGCAGGTTTCCATGCAGCGCCATGGGCATGGCAAGCAGCTAGTGGTGTTCTTTGGTGCAGCTGGCATAGGCATCGGGGGAGGGTGGGGTGCTGATGCGGTGTAACGGGCTTGCTGCAAGGTGCACAGGGGCACAGGGGCACAGACCAGCGGCGGGGCAGGGTGGTGCTTGTCGATGAGCACCGCACCACCCGGGTCAGCTCAACAGTGAATGGCCAGCAGCCCTGTAAGGAGCAGCTAGACCATGAGCAGCCCACCAGGCCTGCAGACTGGAAGCCCCCAGCAGGGCAGGTGGACCTCCGCCTGCTGCGCCCAGCCTGGAGCCAGCAGCGTGACCAGCCGGTGCGGGGCATGATGTGGTGCCCGGTAGTGGCCCCCTGCAAGCCCCCACAGGCCCCATGCAGCAGCCAGGCAGCCACACAGGCAGCAGCCTCAGGGCCTGGGCCCAGCAAGCCCCCGCCAGCCAAGCGCACCAAGGCTAAGCAGGCAGCTGAGCCTACCCAACCCACCAAGGGCAAAGGCAAGGCCCAGGGCAAGGCTGCCAAAGCCAAGCCAGCACCGCAGCCAGGCAGGTGGCTGGACAGGGACTGCAATGCGGCGTTGAACATGCAGCCCATCGGGGAGAGCAGGTGGCGCCCGCTGGAGCTGTACTGGTGGCCAGATCATACAGCTCTGCTAGCCAAGGGCAGAGAGTACCCAGGCCTGGGCTACAAGCGGGTGCGAGACAAGGCACCCAAGGCCCAGCAGCAGCGGCATCAGCCCGCTGGGGCACAGTAGTGTGTGTCCCCCGTTCGAGCTGTCATCAGCTCACAACCAGTGCGTGCAGGGCATGCCAACTCTATACTATAGCCCTCAGGGGTCAGGCAATAGTGTAGGCGGTAGGCACTCATGCGCTATATGACATGTGCATGGGTATACTCCACAAAGCCCCTTAGCACCATTTTGAGTGGCCCCACTAGTTGTCCCTAGCGGTCCCTAATGATTCGACGCAATTGGAGGCCCTAGTAAGGGACGAAGGGGCTGTTAGATACAGATGATGTTTCTATTAGCTTCCCTTGTTTTGCTTTCCACTCAGCCCATCCTTTTGCGTTCCACTCAGCCCATCCTTTTGCGGATGGTGATGGAGATGTCTTGGACTGGCCATGGCTGCTTGATCACCGTCACGGGTTTGAGCTTGATTGGTGCACGGATTAATGGTACACATGGGCGACATGCAAGCCTGGCATGCATGCAGGTCTTGCCTCTGTCCCACATGGCACGGGTTCAGCCAGCGATAGTCACCTTTTGCACCTTACAGTCCTCTTGATACTGTTGCAAGAATTGTAATCATTTGCGCGCTAAGGTTGCGCGTTCACCACTGTGAAGGCTACTGCGTGCACACTGCCCACTTCACATCCGTATAGCTGTGGTGTGTGCTTCCAAGACTAGCTCGAACGCCTACAGCTCTTGCTCACACACCTCCTCTTTGTGAGGGATTTGGTGGGGATTACCTTGCATCAACTGGCCATCGTCGCCAGTTGCGACGTAACAAGGCCTAGTAACCGGGCACGTACAACAACTCTTGGCCTGCTCACTCCCATTATCGAAACTCAAGCGCGTTGCAGCACTAGTCGCAGCGAGCAATGAGGGCAATGCAGCCGCACTTCCTCGGAACGGCCCTCCTCTCAATAGTGCTTGCAGCTGCTGGCTGGCTCGTCTTCACTTGCCCTTGTGCGCTGCGCGGACCGTCATGCGAGCCCAACGTACACACGGTTCGGGCCCCCTCATGGCTCACACGCTTCGGAAATGCTTCACAGCACAAACGGGCGCTTGTTACCATCGCCACTCCCTCCCACGCCAGCGGCTTGCATGGCCCTCAGGTGACTCGAGCGAGCTCTGCCATCAAGCAATAGCGTCAGGGCAGAACCAGGGCAGGCCAGTACCCATACCTACCACCCTTACCCTTGGATGCACACATCCACCACTTGAATGCAATAGCTGAAGAAGAGTTGCCAAGGTGGACCCATCCCCTGTGCTCCCTATCCTTGCACGGCTTGCATGCTTAAGGCAGCAGCAGCATTATCAGCTGCATCAGCAGAAGGAGCTGTGTAGGTGTAGGTGGAAAATGGCAAGTGTGGTTGGCACGTAGTGCACGAATCATCGTTGAACGTGTAGCATGCCCCTTGCCAGCCTGCCCTATGCCCTCCGCGCCACCGCCCACATTTCTGCCAGCGCCTCACCTTCTCTCTGGCTCCCTGCCCCTTCACTGCTTACCCCTCCCCTCCCCTCCCCTCCCCTCCCCTCCCCTCCCCTCCCCTCCCCTCCCCTCCCCTCCCCTCCCCTCCCCTCCCCTCCCTCCCCTCCCCTCCCCTCCCCTCCCCTCCCCTCCCCTCCCCTCCCCTCCCCTCCCCCTCCCCTCCCCTCCCCTCCCCTCCCCTCCCCTCCCCTCCCCTCCCCTCCCCTCCCCTCCCCTCCCCTCCCCTCCCCTCCCCTCCCCTCCCCTCCCCCTCCCCTCCCCTCCCCTCCCCTCCCCTCCCCTCCCCTCCCCTCCCCTCCCCTCCCCTCCCCTCCCCTCCCCTCCCCTCCCCTCCCCTCCCCTCCCCTCCCCTCCCCTCCCCTCCCCTCCCCTCCCCTCCCCTCCCCTCCCCTCCCCTCCCCTCCCCTCCCCTCCCCTCCCCTCCCCTCCCCTCCCCTCCCCTCCCCTCCCCTCCCCTCCCCTCCCCTCCCCTCCCCTCCCCTCCCCTCCCCTCCCCTCCCCTCCCCTCCCCTCCCCTCCCCTCCCCCTCCCCTCCCTCCCTCCCCTCCCCTCCCCTCCCCTCCCCTCCCCTCCCTCCTTGCTCCCTGCCCCTTAACCCTTACCCATTGCCGGAACCCCTGCCAGGGTCCCTACGATGTACGGTGCCCACCGTGGCTGGTCCTCCTCCCGACCCAACGCCTCCGCCCCGCCCTACATCACGGGAAAGGCGCTGAGTGACTGGATGTCTGAGGGCTATGTGCAGGCGCTGCCAGGCCTGACGGTGCGACCACCCTGCACACACACACACACACACACACACACACACACACACGGGGGGGCAGGGTCCCAGGGGGAGGCCCTGAGCTACACTCTTTCTACCCCATCACCTCGCCCCCCACCCTCCCCATGTCACCTGCTGTCACCTCCCTTCCTCGCCTGCCTCCTTTGCCTCAGGGGAACCTGTTTCGTCAGATGGTGGGGGCGGAGGCCGTGATGGCGGCCCTGTCTGTCTTGCAGCGTCAGCAGGGGGTGGAGGGCGGCTTGGCTGAGATAGGCGTGCACCACGGTGAGTTCCTTGGCACAGTGCAGGGTAGGAGGCGGAAGGCAGAGTGGGATGTGAGTGTGTGTGACAGTGTGATCACAAAGTGAGGGTGGGTGAGTGCGGATGTGAGCAACACGAGGAGGAGGGTGAAAGAGTGGAGGGACGAGTGAGGAATTGGTAGGGGCTGAAGGGTGACAGAAGGGTGACCCCTCACACCCCTGATGCAGGCACCTTCCTGATCAGCATGGCGTTGCTGGGCAAGCAAGGGGAGCACATCCTGGCCCTGGACCTATTTGAGGTGAGCAGTGCAGCAGTGTGATGTCTCCTGATGACCCGCTGCTGCTATTTAGGTGACCAGGAAAGTCGACACCGAATTGGCTATCTTATAAACTTTATCTGTGATTGTTTCTGCTGGTGCCGTCACTGCTGATGCCGTCACTGCTGGTGCCGTCACTGCTGGTGCCTGGTGCTGTCAACATGGCAGTGACATGACGGTCCTGTGCCATACCTTCAGCTAAAACAGAGTGCCTGGCAGCATGCTGAGGAGCAGGAGATCCTGCCACCACTAGCAGCAGCAGCATTGGCAGCGGCAGAGGAGGGTGCCTCTCCGAGGACAAGCCACTTGCAAAGTGGGCCACATGCCAAACCTTGCATGGCAGAGCATGCAACATGTGCTGCATGTGCACTGATCTACGACGCCAGTATTGAATGAAAGCTGCTGCACATGCGACCATGCGGTCGCAGCAAGGCTAAAACAAGAACCAGCATGTGATAACTAGCAAAACCATGTCATGCCATAAACCATGTCATAACCAGCAAAACAGAACCGGCTCCATGCCATCATTGTTGTCAGAGGCCTGGTGCACCTTTGATTTTGCTGGTTATGACTGCAGCAAGGCCAAGACAAGAACATTGACAAGAGCGGGAATGGGCGCAGCGACATCATGCGGTAGGAACCCACACCCCTCACCCGCCTGCAGGCAGTGCCAGGGCCTGGTCTCCCCTGCACGAGAAGTAGTAGTAGTCTTGTTGTTGTTGTTGTTGTTGTTCTTTTTCTTCTTCTTCTACTATTATCATTACTGTCATCATTATTACTCGTATCCTTCTTCTCCTTCTTTGTCTTCGTCGCCTTCGTCGCCTTCGTCGCCTTCGTCATCTTCGTCGCCTTTGTCGCCTTCGTCATCTTCGTCGCCTTTGTCGCCTTCGTCGCCTTCGTCGCCTTCGTCGCCTTCGTCATCTTCGTCGCCTTTGTCGCCTTCGTCGTCGTATTCGTCGTCTTTCTCAGTCTTCTTCGTACCCTGCTTCTGCTTCTGTGTCTGCTTCTTCCTCTGGTTTTGCTTCTGCTTGTGTGTCTGCTTCTTGAACTTCTTTGCTTTTGCTTTTGCTTCTGCTTCTCTTCCTGCTTGGTTCTTCTTCTCCTTTCGTCTTCATCCACTCCAGATGCAAGTGGGTGTGGTCCGTGAGATGTGCGGTTGTGCGCATGATGTGCAGGGACAACCTGAAGGCGGTGAACTTCAGCGGCAACAACCATCTAACCGTGCACACGTGAGCTGCAGGGGCAGGAGCCTCAAAGGGGTAGCTCAATATGGGCTCAGAGGGGCAGCTGAAGAAGGGGCTGAGAGGGGCGGCTGAACAGGGGCTAGGGGCTAGAGGGGCTAGGGGGTGGGAGGAGGCGGGGCCTGGAGGAGGGTGGCATGAGCGTGGAAGATGTCAGTAAGAGGGGCTTGGGCTTGGAGGATGTTAAGGCAAGCATTAGGGGTACACATGTGTGTGAGGGGCAGGGGACGTCCACTCTTGCTCCTCAACCACACAGACGAGGGCCCAGCCAGGGTATTGCACATGGCCTGCCCATCCTGGCCTTAGTCTCTCTTTTACTTACGTGAACTCCATGCTTCCATGCAACCCTCAGCCCACTTACCCGCCATGGACCTCTTACACAGTGAACGCAGGCGCAAGGGGCAGGAGGGAAGGGCAGGCCGCACACCTTAACCCTAACCTTAACCTTAACCCTGTGTCTGTACTCTCTTTACCTCCCTCCCTCCCTCCCCTCCCTCCCTCCCTCCCTCCCTCCCTCCCTCCCTCCCTCCCTCCCTCCCTCCCTCCCTCCCTCCCTCCCTCCCTCCCCTCCCTCCCTCCCTCCCTCCCTCCCTCCCTCCCTCCCTGCCCCCCAGCCTACCTCCCACCCTCCTGCCCGCCCGCCTGCCTGCCCACCCGCCTGCCTGCCTCCCCGCCCGCCTGCCCACCCGCCTGCCTGCCTGCCTGCCTGCCTGCCCCTTGGCCCTCCACAGGGGTGCCTCCACAGAGCTGAACTGCGCCCAGTTCTGCGGCTTGCTGGGTGGCCAGCCGCTGCGCCTGTTTCACATTGACGGGGGCCACACCGCCGACATTGTGCTCAACGACCTCGCCTTTGCTGATTGTGCGCTGGCAGATGGTGGCATCGTGATGATGGTGGGAAGAACACTGGCTGGGGGTTAACACCTGCACCTGCACTCGCACTCGCCCCTGCACTGGCCCTGGCCCTGCACTGGCCCTGGCCCCTGCTACTGGGCAGAGCTCTGTGTCATCATCGCCCCACGGCTAACCATGCCATTGCCCTGCTGCTTGGTCAGACCACATGCCAGCTGTAGGGTGGTGCCGCCGGGCCAAGACCAGAGGCCCAGGCACTGGCTAGCTGCAGGGGAGCAGGTGCAAGGATAGGGGGCCGGGGTGCACGTTTGGAGTCTTGCACAGCATCACCAGCTGCTCTTGCTGCTCTTGCTGCTGCTGGCCTGGGGCTGCAGGACGATTTCTCCAACCTGTACTGGAGTGGAGTGCTGCAGGGTTTGGTCACTTACATGAACACCTACAGGTACTGGGTTCGACTTTTGCTGTCGCCTGGCCTGCTGCCTGACCTGCTGCCTGGCCTGCTGCCTGACCTGCTGCCTGACCTGCTGCCCGGCCTGTCGCCTCCCTGACCTGTGGCATGCAGAGGCTCGACCCGTCTGGCCCCCCTGCTGCTGGCTTTCAACAAGTTCTACCTCACGACTGTCAGCCACCACCAGCAGTACTTAGCTAACGTGACAGCCTGGCCCGTTTGGTTTGACGCTTGCACGTGAGCTGACCGCAACTGAAGGAAGCCCACTGGGGAGGAGAGGAGGAGCCAGGGATGTAGGAAGGGGTGGGGCCAAGCTCATGTAAAGGGGTACAGGGGCAGGGGCAGGGGCACGGGGCACGGGGCCAGGAACACAGGGGCAGATGTCAGCTTGGTGCATGATAGGGGCAGAGGCAGGCTCAGGGGGCACTAGGGCTAGGAACACAGGGCCGGGGTCTTGGGGCCTGGGTCATTGCTGCATTGAGACAGGCATGGGTGATTGGAAGGCTGACACAGGGGCTGCTACCAAGGGGCTACTACCAAGGGGCTGCTACCAAGCCGGGGCAATGCTTACCATGGCTGGACTGGCCTTCCCTCAACCCAACCTTTTCCTCACATCCTAAGCACTCTTTTACCCTATTACTGTTTTACCCACACGTCAACTGTTTACCAGCCCACCCCACCCCAGCCCACCCCACCCCACCCCACCCCACCCCACCCCCACCCCACCCCACCCCACCCCACCCCACCCCACCCCACCCCACCCCACCCCACCCCACCCCACCCCACCCTACTGCAGGAACAATCTCAACATGAAGGACGGGCGCAATCATTGCATCCAGGCACCAGGGTTGCCGCACCCCAGCATTTCCCCGCCTGCAAAGTTCAACTTTACTGGCTTCCCCGTGGCCATCGCGGACTGGCCAATGACCTACAGTGGCCCTGAGCTGTACAAGTGGGCGGGGCGGTGGCGGTGGCGGGGCAGGGGTGGTGTGGTGGCGGGGCAGGGGTGGTGTGGTGGCGGGGCAGGGGTGGTGTGGTGGCGGGGCAGGGGTGGTGTGGTGGCGGGGCAGGGGTGGTGTGGTGGCGGGGCAGGGGTGGTGTGGTGGCGGGGCAGGGGTGGTGTGGTGGCGGGGCAGGGGCGGGGCGTGGTGGGAAGGATAGGCCGGGGAGGGGAGAGACGGGGAGGGCAACAAGTGACGGTCACTGCCAAGAGCAAGCCAGGCTCATGGCAGGGCCAGAGGCCAGGGTGGGGGTTAGGTTGGCATGGAACAGGACAAGGGAGGAGGGAGTTTGCAGGGGCCTTGCTTGGCAGGTAGCAGCTGGGTAGGCGGCAGGCGCCAAGGGCCTGTCAAAATGAGTGAACTTTATTACATCGGTAATAGCTCCACCGCCCGTCTGGTTATTACTTATCTCCCCAACAATGTATCCCATCTTCCGCAAACCCCAAAGCGCCTGGTACTCCGCTTATTACTTATTACAGCTCAGCGAGTTCTGCAAGGCGGCCACACTGCTAATTGTGACAGTCCCAGGCTCAGTGGAGGAGGAGCGCCCCTTTTCTGCCATGAACTTATCAAGGACGAGAGGCGCAACAGCCTCAGTGCCAACCTGTGCAGCACTTTGCGTGTGTACCTTGACAATACCTTCACCCTCAAGACGTTCCTCTACAAAGAGGCCATTGATTACTGGATGGCTGGGGCATCTGCCAGGGGCCGTTACCAAGGGGTCTAGGGTTACAGCCCAGCCTGTTGCATGCTGACCCACTAGGGCTAGGGTGTGGGGCTACAGCCCAGCCCTGTTGCATGCTGACCCACTAGGGCTAGGGTCTTGAGCTACAGCCCAGCCCTGTTGCATGCTGACCCACTAGGGTTAGAATGTGGGGCTACAGCCTAGCCTGTTGCATGCTGACCCACAAGGGCTGGGGTGTGGGGCTATGTGGGATACATTGCATCCATGTCCTACAAGGGAGTATGCTGTAATTGTATAGAGTTATTTGGCGATTTTTGCGATTTCTTTTGGTTTATACTAAATATACAATTAATTATGTAATTATTATATATTAAAAGTAATAAAAACCTTTTGTTTTGATGCTTTTTATTACATCGAGTAATACGTCTTTGGCGAATCGCCCAGCACTGGTCAGGGCAGGGTAGACTGACGAGCAGCAGCGAGAAGGAAGCTCAAGGGGATGCTCAGGGTCATGACAGGGGACATCAAGGCCCAAGTGCCCCTAATAGTGGGGCAGAGCATTGTGTCATGGTGGGTGTCTTCCCGGCACAATCAGGAATAGGTGGGAGCATGGTGCGGCATGATGCTGTTCCTCTTGTCACCCAGTCACTGCCCCTGCTATCACTGTGCAGGTGGTGGCGTAAAAGTGTGGGGGTGTGATCATGGAGTGAGAGCATGTGGGCCCAACGCATGCGGAAGGGGGTCTGCCTCACAGGTCCTGGTCCAGGCTGCCAGGCATGGCAGTGGAGGGGACCAGGTTGCAGTGGCATGGCAGTGGAGGGACCAGCTCTGTGAGTCAGGCACTGCCATGTGCTCTGCGGGTGTGGAGCGAGGGAGGGGGCGGGGTGTGTGGGTGGGGAAGGGCGGGTGGGGGAGGGGAGGGCGGGGTGGGACGAGGAGGCAGCAGGAGGGGAGGGTGATGTGATGGCCGTAGTAAGGTGCTCGTGAAATGATATCGGAGTCCGGAGTCAGGTGCGGACTGGGGCTGCATGTCATCAGCGATATCCCTATGCTAGCTGTCATATTAAGCCGGCCTGCTTAGGCCTGGCTAAGCTTGACAGGTCAGTATGACAGGTTAGTCTGGTCAGGGTTGATGACATGGGCTTTGCTGGGCCTTGCTCCACTGGGTCTTGCAGATGAGGAGGAGGGCACAACCTCGGCTTGCACAACTTGCCTAGTCATTTATTCCTGACTTAATGTCTGCATGGCTTTCTCTTTATTTGGTGCCAGTGCATAAAGTAGGATAGGTATAGTGTTGCTGCGCTAGCATGTATGACTCTAGGTCTATTGTCCTACTAATGTTGATCCTGCAGAAAGTGGGATGTACCTTTCGCACACAACATGCCCTGTTGACCGTTGCCATACGTTGTACTGTTGATGTTAATCCTGCCTCCAGTTCCCCGTGGAATGCCCTCCTCACACACACGCTTCTCTCCTTTTCTCACCCATTACACGTGTGGATCTCAACCTCCTGGGACAGCATGAGTGATGGCACTGGCCACGCAGGACCAGGATCAGCAGGACCAGGATCAACTTCCACTCTTACACTCTGTACTTACACTCTGTCGACCGCATCTCACAGCACAGTTGTACCCCCTACAATTACTACAGCATCTCACAGCAGCCACCGGCCAGCCGCACGTTAGTTAGCCAGCCAGACAACAGCAGAGAACGAACGAGGTGCAGCGTCAGAGAGCAGCGTCAGAGACAGAGCTAGCGCAGCCCCCTTGTTTTGGACAAGCCGGTTATCACATGACAGCCCCCTTGTCCCTCACTAGGGCCTCCATTTGAGCCGGATCAGAAGCACCTACTAGCAGCCACTAGCAGCCACTAACTAGATCCGACTCAAACAATGTCATTGGGCTGTGTGGAGTAAACCCAGTGCACATGGCACATGAGCCGCCTACTACCTACTATATTGCCTGACCCGAGGGCTATGATGTAGAGTTGGCATGACAATGCATGCACTAATTGTAAGCTGATGACAGCTCAACAAAGGGGGCACACATTACTGTGCCTCAGCAGGCTGCTGCTGCTGCTCCTGGGCCTTGGGGGGCTTGTCTCGCAGACGCTTGTAGCCCAGGCCAGGGTACTCCTTGCCCTTGGCTGGCAGAGCTCCCTGGTCTGGCCAGTAGCACAGCTCCAGCGGGCGCCACCTGCTCTCCCCAATGCGCTGCATGTTCAACGCCGCATTGCAGTCCCTGTCCAGCCACCTGCCTGGCTGTGGTGCTGGCTTGGCCTTGGCAGCCTTGCCCTTGCCCTTGGTGGGCTCAGCTGCCGGCTTGCTGCGCTTGGCTGGAGGGGGAGTGCTCTGAGGCTGCTGGCTGTGTGGCTGCTTGGCTGCTGCGTGGGGCCTGTGGGGGCTTGCGGGGTGGCACCAGTCGACCAGTCGCCAACCCACCCCTCCCTCCCAGCCCAGCCCTCCTGCTCAAATGAACAAACTCACCAACCTGCTGCCACCACACTGACCCAGCCCTGCCTGCCTCCTGGCCCTTCCACCCTCCCCAGCCCTTTTGCTCCTCTGTGTAACTGGTACAACCATTCAGTGCCAATGTGCGCCCAGGAGGGCCAGCGCCTTGGGCAGGCCCACCTGCTGCCAACACCCTTGCCCAGCCCCTCCCCTCTCTTCCCCTTTCCCCTGGCCCCCTCCCCTTCCTTCCCCTCCCCTGGCCCCTGTCCCTTCCATCCCGCCTCAACGCCAGTGTGCGCCCAGGAAGGCCAGGGCCCTGGGCAGGCGCTCCGCCCAGGCTGACTCTGTGTGTGCAGCCTTAGGCCCGAGCTCCAGCTGCTGCCGCTGACCCAGGCCAAGACCCTGCACACAGCAAGGCACATGCAGCTGGGCCCATGTAGCTGGGCCCATGACATGGAATGGGGATGAAGGCACAGCCAGTGGTTGCACCATAGGCCTAGGCATGTCGGAATAGAAACAAATGACAATCTAGAACAAATGAAATGGACAACAAGGGGCAAACGCCTCATTGCCTTCACGCGGCTGCACACCTGCTTACTGTTCGCCATCCATTAGAAAGGTTCAGGGTGGGGCATCAGCATCAGCATTGGCATAGGCATATGCTTATTGGAAAATGTGGCTAGAAAGTGGCTAAGGCTTAAGTAGGTCATGTAAGAAAAGCCACAGAGAGACCCGACTCTGCCTCCCACCTGTTGTCTGAGGTGTTGACTGAGCTGGGTGGCGTAGCCCACAAGCAGCCGAGACAAGGGCGCCTCAGGGTCGCGCCTGTGCTCCGCTTCACCCATAGCCAGCCACACCTTGGCTGGCCAAGGGCCCCTGCAGCAGGCAGCTGGAGCAGCTGGGTGCACTGGCTGCAGCAGCAGAGTAGGGGCTGGCTGCTGGGCGGGCTGGCTGCTGCCACTGCCATGCCGGCTGCGGGCAGAGAGGGAAGAAGGGGACGAAGGGCAGATGCTGGCTTGCTGCCGCCGTTGCCATCGCTGCTCTGATAGGTGTGACAAGGCATGGGAGTTTGCATGTGCAAGAGTAGGAGACATTAGAAGAGGTATGTGTGGGCGGAGAGATATCTAGTTAGAGAAGGGAGAAGAAGAAGAAAGGGATGGGACAGGTATGGTGGAAGGGAAGGAAAGGGAAGGGAAGGGGAAGGAAGCGGAAGGAAGGGAAAGGGTAAGGGAAAGGGAGGGAAGAGGGGTAGGGCAGATGGGAGGGAGTGGAAGCTAAGCCTGACCTGTGTTTGAGCAGCACCTCCTTAAACCAGCGCCCCTCATCAATCCAGCACGAGGGACTCTCTATGAGGGTGCTGCCCACTAGGCCCGGGTACCTGAGGAGGAGGAGGCCAGGAGGGGCGGGCAGCACAGGGGGGGTGGGGCAGCAAGGTGGGGCACACAAGGGGAAGGTGTGGGGAGGTGAGAGGGTATGGGGAGGGGGATAGGGGGCAAAACATGGGGAAGGGGAAGGGGAGGTGGGGCAAGGGAAGGAGCAAGGGAGGGGATAGAGGGGGTGAGGCGGCGGGCAAGGTATGGGGAGGTGAAAGAGTTTGATGTGAGGGGCAAGGGGTAGGGGGGTAGGGGGGGCAAGGGATGGAGTAAGGTTGGGAGGGAGGGGTGGGAGGAGGTGAAGAGGTGCGGGGCTAGGCATTCACCTGAGGCACAGGCACAGGGTGCAGATGGCGCCAAAGCTGGAGCCACCAAATGCTACCTTTGCTGCCTGGTTGGTCACGCGATACGTTTGCTGAGCCCAGGGCATGACCTGGGGCAGCATGGGCAGCAGCTAAGGTGTGACCGAAAGTCAGATAGAGTGTGACCAGGGGCATGGTCCCGTCAACATGGATTGGCAGAGAATTTGGGTATTTAAGTGGGCGTGGCATGAGCTAGTACACAGGGTTTTGTACCTGGCTGCCTGGCTCAAGACCACGTGGGCAGCAGGCAGCATGGAGGGAGAGGCATGGCACGTCAGGGGCGTGAAGGGTGAGGTGATGAGGCTGCTCTATGAGGTGGAGGAGCTGAATGAGCTGCTGGAAGACACCTGGGCAGGTGGACAGGCGGATGGACTGGATGAGCTGGAGATGGGTTGCAGACGGGCAGGTTGCAGATAAGCAGGTTGCAGGTTGGGCAGGTTGCAGAGGGGCAGGTTGCAGCAACAGGTTTGGAGAGGGCATACAGAGGGCAGACAGAGGGCATGCTAGCACATAGTATTATGAGTAATAGACTGGCTGCTGGGCTTGCTGTTGGGCTAGCGTGCTGGCTGTCTTGTGTCCATTGGCAGCTGCTCATGAATATGCCAAACATCAGTCGAGCAGCGCTTGGTGTGCACAGCTGGCCCCAGTTGAAGCTGGTGCAGTGTGGTGGGTGTTGCACAGCCGACCTGCTGCACCACGGTGTCAAGGTAGGCGTCCACCTCACCGCCCGGCCATGCTGCAGCGTCCTGGCGGTGACCCCCTGCCGTGATGCACAACGCCTGCTCTCACATATACATGGTACTGCTGCTACCCCCCTAACCAGCCTGGGTCAGGGTCAGGGCCAGGGTCAGGGTCAGGGTCAGGGTCTGGTCAGGGTCAGGGTCAGGGTCAGGGTCAGGGTCAGGGTCAGGGTCAGGGTCAGGGTCAGGGTCAGGGTCAGGGTCAGGGTCAGGGTCAGGGTCAGGGTCAGGGTCAGGGTCAGGGTCAGAGTCAGGGCCAGAGTCGGGGTCAGGGTCAGGGTCAGGGTCAGGGTCAGGGTCAGGGTCAGGGTCAGGGTCAGGGTCAGGGTCAAGGCCGTCAGTCACCTGGCCCAGTGCCTGGCTTCACCGGGGTGTACTCAGCGGACCTCCTGGCCCCAGCATGGTCCAAGCCCACCACCACAAACCCTGGCAGTACCCCTGAGCTGCAGCATCAGCCAGTGCCATCATGTGATCCTCAGGCTTGACCTCACTGACAAGGTGAAATGCGACTGCTGTTCTTCTTGGCCTGCTGGACTATGTCAATATGTAGCTTATGGTAGCTTATGTGAAAGAGGAAGAGGCTGAACCTAGCACACCTTGCTTCAACACTATGTCAGGCCTGACCACCTCTGCTAGGGGAACAGCAGTTGAAGGCAAGGCCTGGCCTGGCCAGGCCCTGGTGGTAGAATAGGTGGAAGAATCAGGTGGCGGCCATTAGCACAGTTTGCCTCCACAGCCGCAGCAGGCAGCAGGCATGCACACTGGCCGATACATGCAGCAACCAGTGCTCAAGGTCTCTGGCTGTGCAAAGCAGGAGGGCACAGCTGCAGGGGGTCAAAGGGCTCAAGGGGAGGAGGGAGGCATGGGGCGGGTGGGTTAGTCTAGCCAGGAAAACACAGGCGAGGGGGAGGCGGTGGGGGTGGGGGCAGGGTGGGAGGCGGGGACGGCAGCAGGGGGAGGAAGGCGAGGGGGTGGGTGCTGGTGAGAGTGGGTTTATCCTGAGGCTTAGAGTTAGGGAAGGGCTGAGGCCTACAGGCAGGCAGGCAGGCGGGCAGCCTGGGAGGGGGGCTTAGGGTGAGGGCTGGGTGAGGGTGAGGGTAAGGGTCCAGGGTTGAGGCGTGGGCCCCTACCTTATGAGTTTGCTGGCTGTTTGAGCTACACGCCAGCTGTGGCCTGAGAAGGACAGCCGGTCGTCAAACATTTCTACATTTCTGGCCATCTGCAGCACAGTTGTATCCCCTACAATTACTACAGGGCAGGGGCTGTGTCATCTGTTGTCCGAACTGTTTGTCTCCCTCCTGGCCATCTGCAGCAGGAGCCAGCAAGGCATCAGGCGGCTCAGGGCAGCTGCTGGGCGTGAGGGGCCAACCAGTGCCACAAAGAAAAGGAGTCATGGAGGGTGGGGGCAGCAGGCAGCAGGGTGATGACACACAAGGGGTATGAGGAGGGCCATTGCACATTCACATGACGCATGCATGGTCGCGTGAGGAGCCCAGCGGGAGGGAGCAGGAGCAAAGCGTGTTGTGTGTGATGAGCCAAGGGGGCAGGGTGGAGGGGGTTGGGTAGGGTAGGGTAGGGTAGGGTAGGGCTAGGTGTTGTGTGGTGTGGCATAGTGGGAAGGGTGTGGCCCCCTTGCCTTGCTTGTCCCTGCCCCAGCTGACCTCACCGTTGAGCAGCAGCAGGTGGCAGGCCTCAGGGGATTCAGCTTGTAGCAGCTGGTAGGCAGCTGGTGTGCAGCTAGGCTCGAGGATGCCAAACAGTGCTACTAAGAAAAGGGGTCATGGAGGGTTGGGGACGCCGCAGGCAGCACTGGCAGCAGGCAGCAAGGTTATGACACAGTAGGGGTATGAGGAGGGCCATTGGGTTAGAGGAGGGCCATGACGCATGCATGGTCACATGAGGAGCCCAGGTAGGGTGTGGGAGGGAGCAGGAACAAAGGGTGTTGTGTGTGATGAGCCAAGGGGGCAGGGTGGAGGGGGTAGGGTAGGGTTTGGTAGGGTATGGCTGGGCGGGATGTGGTGTGGTTTGGCAGGGCAGGACGGAGTGGGGTGTGGTGTGGCATATAAGGCAGGGTCAGGGGGTCAGGGTCAGGGTCAAGGTTTGTCCCCCTTGCCTTGCCTGCCCCTGCCCCAGCTGCCCTCACCGTTGAGGTACAGCACTGGCCAGCCTCCAGGAGGAGGTGTGGCAGGAGCGGGCGCAGGCAGCAGCCCAGCAGCAGGTGGTGTGGGAGCCAGGGTGGAGGGTGGTGGCGGCCCAGTGATGGCTGTTGATGTGGCTGCCGGTGTGTCTTCAGCTGCCAGGTCGGCTTGAGTGGTCCCTGCCACCGGGCCGTCATAGTAGCCTGTGTGTCAGGCAGCAGTGGGGCGCAGTTCAAGGGCACTAGAGGAGTGACCTGCACAGTGTGATGCGCTGCACTGACTGAGGGTGAGAGCAGGCCACGCCCCCTCCCAGGCGGTAGCTCCTCCCTTGATGCACCCCGGTTTCCATGCCGGAGTATTCTTCATCTCTTTCTCCTCCTCTGCGCTGGCTAGGCTAGGCTAGGCTGGCAGGATCTGGCTAAGAAGCCGACCCGCTAGCCAGCAGGGTGCAATGTAGGAAGCTAGCAATGGGGTATGATACTGTCGTGCCTCACGACTGCGCTGTGACCTAATGCATGTCATCAAATCAATGTCGTTATGCGGTATGATAATCACAACAGGACACTACTTTTGTTTTTGTATAACCACTACTACCACCACCATCACACGTGCCTGAGGGGCGGTCAATGAGGGTCTGGCCTGGTGGTGCTCCCCAACTGGACTGCCACAATACATCACCTTCCGGGTGTCGATCCCCCTACCTCTTGCAAGTTTGCAATCATTCGACCCAGTGCGTTTGGGCCACGAAACATCACAACACAGCACCAAAGGGAGGGCTTGCAGGGACTAGGAAGCAGTGTCTCTGAGGCCCCCCACCTGGTGGCAGCCACACCCGCAGCAGGCGAGGGGAGGGGGCGGGGCCGGTGGCAGGGGAGGGGGCAGTGGGTGGAGGCCCCCACTGCACCAGCTCAAGGTGACCGCCAGCCAGCTCAATGCGGCGCAACAGCGCCCCAGGCTGCCCTGCAGCAAAGAGGCCAGGGGTGTGACCCTGGCAGTGCTACGCTGCAAGCACAGGTCAGTAGCCCGGCAGGGCACTGCAAGCACACCCCTAAACGAATGCTGAAGGAATGCAGGGTACCCACTAGGCCAGCGCGGTGACCCTGGCAGTGCTGCAATATGTCATGTCCTAATGTGTGTGCTATCATACATGCATCAGGTCACAGCGCAGTCATGAGGCGCGACAAACTTGTGCAACATTTGTGGGGGCCGCCACCAGATGAAGGACCTCAACACCTGGGCCTCAAGATGAGGTGGCCTAGCCAACCCTAGCAGGCCGAAGGCCATGAGCTCGCTCGCCAGCAATCAAACCCTGTGCGCATTCAAGCGAAGGGTTGCACATGGGGATGATGAGTACGACTGTGGCCCCAATGACACCGTCTGGTTGGCATGGCTGCCTGGCACTGCCTGCCAGGGGTACTAACACATCGTGAGGGTGGCTATGGCCCTGTCACCACTGTCAGCCCTGGCATCGCTGCCTGGCCTTGCCCATCTAATGAAAGGACATGAAACCTAGTATAGCTCACCATGAGGCAGCGGTAGTGATGTAAGGGGGGCTGCCCGTGAGCATGTGTGCAAAAGGCACAAAAGGCACCATTCCACATGTGCCCCCATCCCACATCCAGGCCTGGGGCACAAGCTGTTCCACCGTCGTGCTGCATTGGCTAGGCAGGACCAAGCACACACCCCAAGCCAAGGGAAGCCAATCCAAGAAGAAGCGTTATGTGGCTATGTCTGACAGGTTGTCCACCAGGTTTGACCAGGGTTGACCAGGGTTGACCAGGGTTGCCAGAAGTGAACAAAGCCAAGGGAGCCAATGGCAGGGTAAGTGATCTCTAGGCACTGCAGTGTTGTTGGTGGTCTAGGCACTTCCAGCGCATGTGTCCCCTACAAATAGGGGGCTACGTTGTCTGTAACCTGGGCTGTTAAATACAAACAATCCGCACCAATACCTACTTTCCTACCCCAGGCGGTAGGTTGAATTGAGGTTGGATTGAGGGGGCCTCGCATTAGCTTTACCTAGGGAGCCTTAGCAGCGCAAGGGGCCCACATCACCACCCACCAGGTGTGGCCACTGCCCCACTAGGACCCTGTGCCCTCAGGGTGGTTGCACTGGCCTCAGGGTTTGCCGCTGCAGCTGCAGCTGTTGTGCTCCTGGTCCTGACCAGGCTGGTGACGGAGCTTGTCCCGATGAACCTGGCCTGTCTCGTTGACCGGGGTGGCAGACGACGCTGGGCGATGGCCGTTGGCGTGGTTCGGGTAGTGGTCATCGCTGAAGCAGAGCAGCGCAGCCCGGTTGCGGTGGCACATCACAGTCTTATGTTATACATGGGCGTGTGACAAAACTAAGTATTCCTAGTATTTGAGGCTGCTTCGCGTTTTTACTGTCGATAGCGAGATGAACAGACAAATCATACCTAGACCCGGATAACCCCGACAATGACACTTAAGATCGCAACAAGGCACAAGAACCAGACCTCGCCGCGGCGCAGCGCAAAAGAAAGGCTTCCGGAGAGGCCCGCGCTGCCGGCGATAGAGACAACACCTACCAAGGCTGAAAATGCAAGCTAGCCCACCTTACCGACCGCAAGAGCTGTAGGATGCCTTCCTCCTGGCCGCTGCGCTGCCACGAATGAAGGCCTGCAGCGAGCGGGCGGTGATCGGCAGCCTGCTGCTGGGCTTCCTCGTGCGCATCTTGTTCACGATCCTGCTCGACCTGCACGGCTAGCCCGTGTACACCCTCTGTACCATTCTGTACCCTCTGTATGTCGCTAAAGCCGCCAGAAGTGCATGGACTCGCAACTGCTTCTGTGGCTGTTGCCACCCACATACTCGTTGATGCCTTTTGAATAGCGTAGTGAACAATCCTAACATAGTGTACAATCCTCCAGGCTCCTTCCCCCAAGATCTACATCAGTCAAAGCAACCCACACCTTGTTGTACGCACACCGTCACCTGACAGCCCTGTGCAAGCCGACCCTGAACATCAAGGCATGCGCATGAACAATGGGAAATCCTATCGTGCATCCTAGCTTTCAAACAACTATGTTTCACGGGGTCTGGGAGATGGTGGTTGGGAGCCGCAGAGAATGAATGGGCTTGAGGCATCCACTGGCTGGCACCACAGGGTTGGGCCCGTGCCAGGCAGGGCACACCACGTATCACTTCACCACCATCAGCTTCATCTAGGTGATGGAGCAAAGGGTCAATCATCACTACCCAGCACATGAGAACGGCATATCATGGCAGTCCGCCGCACCTCACGGCCCACCCCAGAGGGCACACAACCATGCAGTCGTCAATAGAACCCCATGTATGCGGTTGGGAACAGGGCAGCTAAGGCTTGCCAGTTGGCTGAGGGCAGACCCCGCTCTCCATCCCCGTCCCTAATGTGCACCGCCTTCACGCAGCGGCCGAGGCGCTGCATGAGAGCCTGGCTCCCTGCTGCTGACCCCCCATGCTGCGCCCCCTGCCCACTGCTGCTGCCCAAACCCCCTGAGTGGCTGCTGCTGGCCACAATGGGGTGGGGGGGCAGCCGGGCAGGACGGCGGTTGTGCCTGAGGTATTCCTTGGTCAGCAGGTCCACAAAGGTCTTGCTCAGGTACAGGTCCTCATCCAGCACCAGCCCTGCCTTGTTCCGCTCACACAGGTTGAGCTCAGCTGCAGTCAGCACCTCTACACTCGGTTCCCCAATGTCATTTTCCAGCTCATGCAAACGCAGAGGGTGAGTGAGGCTGTGCAAGGGCAGGTAGGCGGCTGAGTCCCAGTCCAAGCGCCAGACTTGCAGCCATCTCCAGCTGCAGGCTGCGCTGACCCGGGAGGAGGTCAGGCCAGAGAAGCCCTGCAGCTCCAGGCGTGTGATCTGGGTGACTGCCAGCAAGACGTCCAGCTGCTCCTGACCCCGCACAACATCATCCATCACCAGAGTGTGTAGGCTGGGTAGGTGGGCCAGCGCTCGCAGCAACGGCAGGGGCTCTGACCTCGAATAACTGTCTCTACCAGTAAGCTTTAAGCACCGCAACTGTGTCAAGCTACTCACAGCCGCTGCCATTCCGACCCAATCCCACTGACACACATCGTCCATACCATTCACTGCCAGCTGAGTGAGGGTCGGCGGTAAATGCATTAGTCTAGACAAGAAATCAGACTCCCCGGTCACCCCAACCCGACCATGCAGGCTGAGTTCCTGCAGCCTGCTGCCAATGAAGGGAGACTTGCCAGGCTGGTCAAGACCGTCTTCATGTTTGATGCTGATGCCCACGAGGTCCAGGTGCAGCAGCCGCGGCAATAACAGGGGGTGGTTAATGGCTTCTGCCAGGTGATCTATGCTGATCCTGCCTTTCCGAAAGGCCAGGCTCGTCAGGGAGGGAAAGGAGGACGCCAGGGCTGCGCTGAAATCAGGCTCCCATGGAAGATGTAAGCCCTTATGCCAGTTGAAAGTCAGGCTGTCGACTGCACCACACAGCGGCACTGCCCCCAGCATCCAGGCAACCAGTTGAGTCGCATTTTCTACGGCTGGAACAGCTGGCTCTGCTTCCCCACTCTGATTTGTTGCATCTGTGAGGCCCCTGGCTGGCTGCAGTGTGAGGTGCAGCTTTGGCTGCTGCCTGTTGCGCAGGACCTCAGTCAGGAAGGGAGCAAGCTGACGAAGGTGTTGCCCAATGATGTCATGCTGGGTTGGGTAGGTCAGCCGGATCCTTGGACACATCCGCAGCAGAGTTGTGGCCAGTAGCTTGCTGGTCCTGAAGACTTGCAGCCGACTGCTTGCATCCAGTTGGCTCAAGATTGCATCCAGGAGTTCTGCTGGCAGGCCCTGCAAGCCCGGCAACTGCTGGCCCTTGTTCACGTTGCCTGCTGATGACTCCTCCATCAGGCCTACATCGCCGTAAACGATAGCAAAGCAAAACGATGAGTACTGCGGAGCTTAGGACTGTTGGTGCACGGGAAGACCTACCTGCTGCAAGGTGTCAGCGCCAAGCTCACAGGACAGCACAGGATAGGACCTGGAAGAAGAAGAAAGCGTGTCGTGTACGGCAAACTAAGCACCAGTAGATGACGGTGTCATCGGCGACGGGGACACATCACTATGATGTGCGCAGTCTGTGTTTGATTGTGTAGCATTTGGTGTAGCATAGGATTCAAACTTGTTGTGCTCGTATGCATGCTGCATTCTGACCAGAATGTCGCTGAAGCCGCCAGAGGTGCAGGGACTCGCACCCACATACTCGTTGATGTCTTTCGATTAGCGTAGTGATTGTCCTTAACATAGTGTTCAATTCTCCAGGCTCCTTCCCCCCAGACCTTAAATACAGAACAGAATTTCAGCTTCATAATCAAAGCAACCCACACCTTGTCGTACGCACGCCAATACCTGACAGCCCTGTGCAAGCCGGCCCTGTACATTAAGGCATGCGCATGAACAGCGCGACATCTTATCATGCATCCTATATTTGATTCAACTTGCTTTTTTTATGCAGTCTGGGAGTCGGGCGCCCCCAACATGGGTCATGCAAGTACTCTCTCACTACTTCATCGTTTTCGATAGCGTTTGTCACGCTTGTGGCTGCTAATCAATGCGCGTCATCTGACCATCAGCGCAAGCCATTGGAGATTTTGCTCGCGTACTGCCACATGTGCCCGCGAACAAATCACAGCGGCGAGACGGGTCTCTCCTAGACGGTGAGCCGCATCCCTGTGACCCCATCTACCTAGCGTATTGAGCTGGTTGTGCACAAATGGAATGTCCGGCCGACACCCAACGCGATGCCTGCCGGGCGTGCAGGGCGCCTAGACGGGGCAACTAAAACATCTGGTTGTACTCGCTTCCGCCGAATACATCATTTCGGTCGGCGCACACTAAGGTATCACCGGCTTACCCCCCCCCCCCCCTCCACTGTGTCCTCCACTGTGTTGCACCCGCTGCACCTAAAGGGAAATCGATACAAAGACTTTGTTCTTAACCCATTGGCCCATCTATTGAAACAAATTGCACATTTAACAGCCCAGGCCTCAATCAGTTTAACACTTTCAAAGTTACATCATGTTCTCCAAGCAGAATTAGGGCCACGGGGCTGTGGGGTGGCAATTGAGCTATGAAACTTTGCACGCAGGTGGATGGCATGTAGGGGAGTGTAACTCTTAGAGGAGCCGAGGCCAGTTGTGGAGTTGTATGACTGCCATGTTGTGGAGTTGTATTCGGCCATGTTGTGGAGTTGTATGACTGCCTGCATGGCCCTGGCCCTGTGATCGGCTAAGGGAGTTGGGGTCAAATACCAAAGTGAGCTTATGGCTTGTCTGAGTATGAGCGTTTGTTACAATGTCCTAGATGAGCTTAGCCTAGTAAGTAGCATGTTGTATGTCCCAATGGTCGAGCTGTGGCATTGCCCTCTAGGCATGGGGGGGACGTGGGCTTATTGCCACATCGCCGCAATCGCTTTCCGATCCGACTGCTGCTGCCGACGCGTGCTCGTGTAGAGCAGCCTGAGCGACGCGGGCGGTCGCAGCGATGACTGCATGCTCCGCAACGGCTCAAATTTGAATTACTAACTTTGATGCTTTGCTGTGCACGGCCTACTGACTGGATAATTATTCCGGATGGGTGAAAGGTAGATGGCTGGGTTGGCTACATTCTGAGCCAGCTAGCATAAATTTTGGCGCAGCGAGTGCAGAGTTACAGCCGTCCTACTACCAGGGGTCGGTTTACTGCCATTTTTTGAATGTTGGGAGCGCCTGACTGGGAGATGGTGGTTGGGAGCCGCAGAGAATGAATGGGCTTGAGGCATCCACTGGCTGGCACCACAGTGTTTGGCGTGTGCCAGGCAGGGCACACTACGCATCATTTCACCACCATCAGCTTCATCTAGGTCATGAGCAAAGGGTCAATCATCACTACCCAGCACATGAGAACGGCATATCATGGCAGTGCTGCCGCACCTCATGGCACACCTCAGCCCAACCCAAAGGGACCACAGCAATACAGTGTTCTACCTTTACTGGCTAAACCCAATATCTGCAGTTGGGAACAGGGCAGCTAAGGCTTGCCAGTTGGCTGAGGGCAGACAGGCTCCGCCCGGTCCCTGCACTGTGATGTGCACCGCCTTCACGCAGCGGCCGAGGCGCTGCATGAGAGCCTGGCTCCCTGCTGCTGACCTCCCATGCTGCCCCCCCTGCCCACTGCTGCTGCTCAAACCCCCTGGGTTGCTGCTGCTGGCCACAATGGAGTGGGTGGGCTGCTGGGCAGTGCGTCGGTTGTGGCTGAGGTATTGCTTAGTCAGCAGGTCCACAGTGGCCTTGCTCAGCCACAGTGCACCATCCAGCACCAGCCCTGCCTTGTTGCGCTCACACAGGTTGAGCTCAGCTGCAGCCAGCACATCTTTACTCGGTGCCTCGATGCCCTTCACGAGCTTCTGCAATCTGAGAGGGTGAATGAGGCTGTGCAGGGGGAGGTAGGCAGCTGTGACCCAGTCTAAGTCCCTGACTTCCAGCCATCTCCAGCTGCAGGCTGCGCTGGCCCGGGAGGAGGTCAGGCCAGAGAAGCCCTGCAGCTCTAGGCGTGTAATCTGGGTGACTGCCAGCAAGGCGTCCAGCTGCTCCTGACCCATCACAATATCATTCACCACCAGCGTGTGTAGGCTGGGTAGGTGGGCCAGGGCTCGCACCACGGGCAGGGGCCCTGACCTCGAATAACTGTCTCTACCGGCAAGCTTGAAACCTTGCAGCTGTGTCAAGCTGCTCATGGCCGCTGCCATTCTGACCCAATCCCGCTGACACACATTGTACATACCATTCACTGCCAGCTGAGTAAGGGTGGGCGGTAAGGGCAGCAGCCCAGACAGGAACTCAGACTCCCCCTCCACTTCGACGAAACCATGCAGGCTGAGCTCCTGCAGCCTGCTGCCAATGAAGGGGGACCTGCCAAGATCGCCTTCGTGTGTGATGGTGACGTGCTGGAGGTCCAGGTGCAGCAGCCGTGGCAACAGCAAGGGGTGCCTGATTGCTTTGGCCAAGTGACGTATGCTTATGTTGGCATCCTTGAAGGTCAGGCTAGTCAGAGAGGGGAAGGAGTCGGCTAGGGCTTCGCTGAAATCAGGCTCCCATGGAAGATGTAAGCTCTTATGCCAGCTGATAGTCAGACAGTCAACTGCCCCACACAGCGGCACTGCCTCCAGCATCCAGGCAAGCAAACAGTCAGCATCTGCTGCAGCAGCTAACCATGCTCTCCGCCGTTTTGCCTCTGTGCACCTCGAAACTGGTCGCAGTGTGAGGTGCAGCTTTGGCTGCTGCCTGTTCTGCAGGATGTCAGTCAGGAAGGGAGCAAGCTCACGAAGGTGTTGCCCAGAGATGTCACTCTCGGTTGGATAGGTGAGCTGGATCCTTGGAGATATCTGCAGCAGAGCTGTGGCCAGGAGCTTGCTGGTCATGAAGACTTGCTCCTGACTGCTTGCATCCAGTAGGCTCAGGACTGCATTCAAAAGCTCCGCTGGCAGGCCCTGCAGGCCCTGCAGCTGCCGGCCCTTGTTCACATCGCCTGCTGACGACTTCTTCATTAGGCCTACATCGTCAAGAAAGATAGCAAAGCAAAACGATGAGTACTGCAGAGCACATGACTATTGGTTCACGGCACGACATACCTGCTGCAAGGTGTCAGTGAGGACACAGGATGGGACCTGGGAGAAGAAGAGAGCGTGCTTCAGTCATTGAGCCCTGTGAAGACTTTCAGTGCGTCTAATACCAGGCGTGTCCTGTCCGGCAAGCAAAGTACGGCAAGCAAAGTAATTTCTGATGTGCTCAGCGACGGGGACACATCGCTATCGTGCGCTCACTGACATGCAGAGCAGTACAGCGCAGAAGGGTAGTTGTGTGACACACCTCAGTAACACAAAAACTTAAAAACAAACCTTCGCATTTACAATGAAGAGCGCTCCCAGCTTCAGTATCGTCGGCATCCCAATAAGTGGTTGCTCCGCCATTCATCAGAGCAAGGCGGAGCAAGAGCAGGATGTGGCCGCGCCCCTTCCAGCCCACCCCCTCCCAGTCCACCCCCTCCCAGCCCACCCCTTCCTGCCCACCCCCTCCCAGCCCAGCCCACCCCTCCCAGCCCACCCCTCCCAGCCCACCCCCTCCCAGTCCACAACCTTCAAGCCCTCCCATCAGCTCCCTTGCTGGCTGCCTGCTCACCTTCCCCCCCCGCCGCCTCCCAGCCCTAGCCACCACATGTCCCTGCACACACATAGGTCCACCCTCAACATTATAGACGTGCACGACTTCACGCCGCAGTTGCCTAAGCTTCGCAATGCGGTGCGGCTGCAGAAGGAGGCTGCAGCCGTAGCCAGGGCACCAGCCAAAGCCGCATACAAAGCCACAACAGGTGCTTGTAGTGTCGGGGTGGTTGTGGTGAATGTGGCGGACCTTGCAAGCCAGCAGCGGGCAGCAGCGGGCAGCAGCAGCAGCAGCAGCAGCAGCAGGGTGCAGCAGAGCTGAGAAGGTTGTGCCTGCAGATGCCCCCCAAGCAGCCAAAGGGCATGTTGTGCCAGCAGGTGTGCCCCCCCCCCAGCCTCCCCGCAACAGCCTCCGCAACAGCAGGGTCAGAGCTTGTGTGGCAAAGCCCCAGGGGGGCGGATGCTTGCACCCCCTGTTGAGTCGCCTAGGGCGCAACAGCGCCAGCTCCTGGCTGCACGTGGGTTGGAGCTGCCTCTCCCTCCCTGACATACCCCCAGACAGATACCCTCCCAGACAGCTTCCAAGCGCAAGCGGTGACACACGAGACATAGTAAGACAGCCCACCAGCGCCAAGCAAGGTTGTGGAGTGCGCGACACAGCCTCACGGCTCCCCACCGTGTGGAAGCTACCCTGGCTGAATTCTGTAAAGGAGGTCATGTGGCGCCTAGCAGTCAACGGGGTCCCTTGTGCAGGGGGTCTCAACATCGGCATGGCCTGCCCGTGCGGCTGGGTGCCGGTGCGGGATCCTTCACCTTAAGGGCAGGCCAGGGCTGATGCTCAAGCCTTGAGTCAAGGCAGTGCCATGAGACGCCACACTTTCTGGGACTGCCCCCTAGCCTGCCCTTCCCCTTCACACCAGGGGGTCCACCAGGGGGTGTGGGAGCCAGGAAGCCAAGTTGTGGAGTGCGCGACACAGGCTGTAGCAGCCACCTCTCCCAACCGCAGCACTGAAGGGACAACGGTAGCTGCATCAAGACCTTTGGGGCGGCAGCAAGAGCGAGCAAGAGCGGAGCAAGAGCAGGTCAGGCGGCCCCAACATTCAAAAAATGACAGTAAACCGACCACTGGTAGTAGGACGGCTGTAACTCTGCACTCGCTGCGCCAAATTTAATGCTAGCTGGCTCAGTATGTAGCCAACCCGGCCAGCTACCTTCCCCCCATCCAGAATATTTATGCAGTCAGTAGGCCGTGCACAACAACGCATCAAAGTTACTGATTCAAATTCGAACCGTTACGGAGCATGCAGTCATCGCTTCGACCGCCCGCGTCGCTTAGGCTGCTCTACACAAGCATGCGCGTCGGCAGCAGCAGTCGGATATGAAAACGGTTGCGGGAATGTGGCACGGAGCCCACCTCCTTCCCATACCTGGAGGGCAATGCCACAGCTCGACCGTTTGGACTTACAGCATGCTACTTACTATGTTAAGCTCCTCTTAGACATTGTTACAAACGCTCGTACTCAGATAAGCCAAAAGCTCACTTTGGTCCGTGACCCCCAACTCCCTTAGCCGATTTCAGGACCGGGGCCATGCAGTCAGTAACACAGCTCCACACCATGACCGAATCAGGACTCGGCTCCTCTGAGAGTTACACTCCCCTACATGCCATCCACCTGCGTGCAAAGTTTCATAGCTCAACTGCCACCCCACAGCCCCGTGGCCCTGATTCTGCTTGGAGAACATGATGTCACTTTGAAGATGTCAAACTCATAGAGGCCTGACTTGTTTAATGTGCGGTTTGTTTTAAGAGATGCACCAATGAGTCAAGAACAAACATTACGTATCGCTTTTTCTATGGGTGCAGCGGCTGCAACACAGTGGAGGACACAGATGGATGAGGGGGGGGTGTAGGCCGGTGATACCTTAGTGTGCGCCGACGCAAATGGTGTATTTGGCGAAAGCGAATACGCCCAGATGTTTCAATCACCCCGTCAAGGTGCCCTGCACGCCCGGCAGACATCGCGTTGGGTGTTGGCCGGACATTCCATTTGTGCACAACCAGCTCACTACGCTAGGTAGATGGGGCCTCAGCGATGTGGCTCACCGTGCCAAGGCGACCCGTCTCGCCGATGTGATTTGTTCGCGGGCACATGTGGCAGTACGCGAGCAGAGACTCCAATGGCTAGCGCTGATGGTCAGATTACGCGGACTAAACCGCCAATGCCAATGTGATTAACGCTATCGAGAACGATGCAGTTTTGAGAGAGTACTTGCATGAAGATTACCAACCCCATGTTGGGGCCGCCTGAGAGCAGGATGCAGCCGGGCGGCTGTTTTACGGTTTTTGTTAGGGGTTTTCCTTTGATTAAGATAGTTATGTTAATGTTTACAGGGCCGGTCGCGCCCTACCACACACATCCCCTAAGTACGGGGCATATTGTTTGACTGATTTGTAGGATGACACATATGATACTATTGCTGCCGCAACTCCCACCGTTGCCACCTCTCGTCGCAGACCTTTGTCGCGTACGCGCAGACACTGCTGGCTTTCTGCCATGGTTTGGCATGGCGGGGTGGATTGTCCAACCGTTCAGATCCCGCGCACGCGGCCCCGGCCCGGCCCGGCCGCACATCTACATGTTTCTTTCATGCCGTAATGTACCACACACCAGAAAATATACAGGTCCCACATCTGTTTCCATTGCTATGACCACGTCCGTCTAGGCAGCTGGAGTGTAACTCTATTAAAGCACGACACGAGTTCTTCATCTGCATCATTGAAATGGTGTGATTGCAAAGGTGGCACCTCCTTGTCACAACCTCCTCACACTTTACCCATGGCAAGGCTACCTGTCTGCTTTGGCTTGGCGGGCAGCACGGCGAGCAGCTGGCTGAGCCTGCCCCTGGCCATCTGCCTCTTGTACACCACCAGCGCCAACACCAGAGAGACTGGCACCACACAGCCCACCACACCGGCCACGATGCCATACTGCTCCAGCCAAAACACATACTTTGCGTCTTTGCCGTGCCAGGAGCTGCCGTGCAGGTGGCGCAGGTAGGCATCAGGCGTTACTTCATATTTGCCGTACACCACGGGCGGAATGACCGCCACGTCCGCCTTGTGGCTGTGCAGGGAGTACTGGACGGTGACGTACATGGGCCCGGTGGTGAACATCACGGTCACATACCTGGCCATAAGGGAGAGCAGGGTTGGCAGGAGGGTGGCAGGGGTGGCTGGGGCGAGGGGGCCGGAAAGGGGTGGGTACCAGGTCAGGGAGGGTGAGCAGAGAGGATGGGTAGAAGGTTAAGGGGTGTGGGTAGTGCTCCTATGCAGGTGGGAGACCCAGGCAGGCGCAGGATGTCATGCGGTGCATGTCTGCATGCCCAAACGGTTAGTATGTTGCCGCAGCATGCCACAGGCTCTTGCAATTCTTGTCATGCCAGTCATTGCTGGGCATGACTGCGCAGCTCAGCACATTATCAAGCTGGCATTAGCAGAAGTGGGCAAGGCATGCCAAGCAGGTCTGGCATTTGCATCCGTAGCTCCAATTGCATTGCAATATGTCTGCATGATGACATGGCCCAGGATAAGTTCTGGTTTCCTCTTGGTCTTCTCCTACAGCCCTTGACCTGATTGCCAGCATCCTGACCACCAGGTTCCACTTACTTGACAAACAGCCACTTGTTCCATTGAGGCAGGTTGGTGATGAGGCGCAGGGCAAATTGGTCCTGGGGTCGTGACACCAGCACATCGTTGGAAATGCCTGCAAAAAGTGCACAGCACCACCTGCCACCTGGCACGCCCCGCATGCTGTGCTTGCATGCAGCTGTCCCCGCAGGCCTGGTGCCTGCGTGGCAGAGTCTGCAGCAGGATGCGGGGCCAGGCCCAGGCCAGCCTGGGCTTCCGCATGACCTCAAGCAGACAATGCACCCTGGTAGGGGTCGGGCAACAAGCAAAGGCCGTTCAAAAGGCCTTTGAAGGACAAGAGAAACATGCGTTAGTGGGGACTGACCGCATGAGCAGGACAGTGCACAACAGAACTGTTTAGGCAACTGATTCCCCTGCCATTAGCCTGATCCGAACCTCACTGAACACCACCTGCCTAGTTACTGCTGCTGCATTCCTCAACAATGAGATGGCATAGCACATGGCCACATCTTACTCTACTACGCATAGCATAGTGCAGAACAACTACCTTCTCACCACAACAACCCTGCTTTCAGCAGCACCAGCACCAGCAGCAGCAGCAGCAGCGGGCTTGAGACTGTCAGTGTGGACAGTTTTGACTGACCAATGGGGTATGTCTTTGGTGCTGAGAAGTTGACATAGCGCAGGTAGTCCAGGCTCTTCAAGCATTCCACATCCAAGTCCTGCCAGAATGCAGCCGCAGGCGTCAGGGCTGTGGGCAACAAGGTTATCGCTCGCCTTCACACTGGTAGCTGCAGGCCCAACACATCCAGCCATGTGCTTGTCCACTGTCATTGTGCAGGTCCCATCGGCTCAGGCTAAGGAGAGCTGGCAGGGCTGTGTATGCACACTTGGCCTGGCTAGGTTTGTTAGGTGGCTGAGGTGAGGGTGTGACCAGCCCTCTACCCTGATAATAGCTTGATTTGGCTGGAGCTGGAGCTGTAGCTGTGGTTGACTTTGATAAGTGCAACATGCTCTTTGTGCTGCTGCAGAAGGCGCTGACATCCAGACACGCTGCCATGCAGCTTCATGTAACAACATGGACCCACCAGGTAAATGCCGCCAAATCGATGCAGCACAAAGTAGCGCAGCGCATCGGCGCGCTGTATGCTGTAGGGATATGATTTGAAGGTAGACAAGAACCAGGGGTAGTGACTGGCAATGAGCTGCAAACAAGGAAAGGCAAAGTATTGACACAGGTAGCGCATGCAGTCCAAAAGCTTCCTTAAGGCCGCTTCCCCTTGCAGCACCCACCTGCTCGGCGTCGTCATCTGTCCAAAGTCGGTATTCGTATCCTGGGTGGGCGTCAATGCACGATTGCTGGGCAGCGCGCCAGCGCGCCGGGAGGTTCTTGTCGCGCCAGGTTTGATGCAGGATTTTGGGAACGGGAGCATTTGAGCTGGCTACCGGAGCAGTCTCGGGGAGCGCGTAGCTGACTCTGGAGGAGAGCAGCGTCCACCAGCAATAGTTGTACGCGATGGTAAGAGCGCAGGGAAGGAAATACCACAGGAAGCATGTCAGGGCCACGACAAGGACAAGCAGCAGCCACTGACGGTGCGTCTGCAGCAACATGGCTAGGCATTAAACTGCCTCTATATCTTGGGGGAGCCCCTTCACAGGTCACATCAGGTAGTGACTGGTTATGCTGTGTCCCTAACCTTGGTGTGAGTCCAGAAGTGTTCGAGCCCTACCCTATGCATGCTCTCGGTCACACACACCCCCTTTGTAAGGGAGTCAATAATCTGTTTGCTAGAATTTGGGAAAGCGTCACATGATACTATTGCTGCCGCTGGTGTCGACGCTGCCACTTCCGTGCCCGACCTTCGTCTCGCACCTCGCCGTCTGACTTTGGCGCCCCCAAATGACATGGACAGGGAAGCGATGAAGACATGGTGGCTGAGTGACCCTCCCCCCCTCCCCCCCAACTCTCGCTTTGTGGGTGATAAGCTGCGGTGCTACATATAACAATGCTCACAGCCCACACACTTCTGGGTTCACATACTTACCACTAGGGCGCGACCGATCATATGACTTGCTGAGGAATTGGTCATATGACTGAATATGATGGCTTGAAGATGGGATATGACCGGGTCTGTAGTCAAGAGGATAATGTGGCAGATTACCACACTAGTCCACCTGGGAACCCCGAGTGTGAAGAGGGTTTGACGATCTCAAAACCAGTATCGCTCTCAGTTGCAGTTAGCCCGCCGCAACACTCCTCTACTCTCCGCGAAGTTAACCATTGAGGTTGAGACCACGGCAATGAAGCTCTCTGTATCCTCTTGTAATCGATCTTGGCCTTGGTCATGCGCAAAGTGATTTTGGCTACACGCGTCCCGGGTTCCATGCTCCTATCTCAAAGATGTCAAGCTCCTCAACTGCAGCGGCCGGAGCAACCTATGTGCAATGTACAAGCCTTGTAGCATGCGATGCTAAGGTTAGCAAAAGGGGTCAGCAAATTCGAAATGTTCGGCGGTTGGGTCCGACGGTTGGGTCGCCACGGGTCGTCCATTTGCGCTGCTGAGACGCTCCCCAAGCAGCTACGGGTATGCAGGAGAACCGTGTGGGGCCAGACCGCGCATCGCGCCAGCCACTTTTGCACAAGGCCGAAAAGTGCAGTGGTTGCGAGCAAATGGGATTCTAGAAACATGGGAACAGGGCCCATAGCTTGTTGTTGATGCGCAATTGACTTTGGTTCGGTTTTGGCTTGATCATATTTCATCATATTCTCTGGCTTGATCATATTGGGTCATATCTTAAAGATTTTTCCGGGCGCGCCTTACTTACCACTGTTGATCGGGCTCCCGGCCACTGCGCTTGTCTCAGTGCTAGGCCAAGTCATCCTACGCTTTGCAACGCCTTGTTCACACATGTAATGTTGAGTCAGTTCTGGCCGTTGTCACTAGCAAGAGGTTTTTACCAATTGTACATCCACTGGAGGGAGTGGCATGGTCTAAGCTTGACTTAAGTCCGGCTGACCTTGATGTAAATTCCAGTGATGAATTCAGGCGACCCCAACTAACAAAAAATGGCAGGAAATGATAGGAAACCGACCCCTGGTAATCAAAATGACGCCGCGTCTCAGCCACGTGGTTTCTATTTGTGATTTGCACATCCCTGGATAGAAGACTCTGTCAGCTATGCGGTGCAGCTTGTAACATCAAATATTGTGCAGTGTGCTGAGTGCTATGGCGGCTCAAATCTTGACATTGAAATGCATGCCAGTTTTGCTCATGCGGGCCTCGCCGCGACCGACCGCCGCGACCGACGTGGCCCAGTAGCCTCTGCAAACAGTCAGGGACAGTCGCCGCAGTCAAAACAATGCACATGGCACGCAAAACCGATGTAACGACGCCCCTCCACCCATGCTCGGAAGTATACAAGGCTGCTGCATTGCTTGACCGCTTCGTGAGTAGTACCTACTACCTGGCCACTCGGTGAGGCCACTCAAGGTGTGTAGGACATTGCTACGTTACCTTGCTCGACATGTTGGGTCCGATCCCTCCCGCCCGCCCTCCGCTTGCGTGTCGAGCTTGTGTCCAGCTCCGCCCTGACCCCCTGCTGCTCAGCTGGAGGGGTGGGCAGGGCAGGGGCGGCACCAGCACCAGCTGCCTGCTGCTGCCAGGGGGGTGCAGCAGGAGGGGTGGGCAGCCCAGGGGCAGCACCAGCACCAGCTGCCAGGTGCTGCCAGGGGGGTGCAGCAGGAGTCTTCATCATCAACCTGGCTGTGCTGAGGCACTGTTGAGCTGTGTATGCTGCTGTCCTTGCTGCTGGCTGTCCAGGTGAGGCCTCTTGGGTGGGGATGAAGAGGTCACAGGGCTCAGGTAGGCTCGGCCCCGGTGTGGGCTCAGGTGGGCTCGGCCCCGGTGTGGGCTGCACTGTTGTGCCACCAGCGGGTCTGCCATGCGTGTCAAGCCGGCTGCAGTTGCTGTCAGCCCACCGGCGCAGGACCTCAATGGAAACACCTGTCTGCTTCAAGATCTGCAGTTGTTGCCTCTGCTTGCGTGTTAGTTGGGGGCGGCGCTGATACTTGCGCAGCTGGGCCTCGAGGCGGTGGTGAGCACGCTTGGCAGTAGTCATAGCCAGTTCCTGTTGCTTGACCACAACCTCAAGAGACTCGTTCTCCAACCTCTGCTGCCCGTGTGATGCCTGCAGGTGCTTGTGCTTCTCCTCTTGGTCGTGCATGTTGGCAAGTAAGACCTCCTCAATGGCTTGATGCAATTCAGCCTCGGTCATTAGCATTTCATTCTCGGCCTGCACCTGCTGGGCAATAGCCTCAGCCCTCGTTGCAATGGCTTTTAAGCCGCTAGGGCAGTGCAGATAGCCAGCCCTTGGTGAGTTGAACAGGGCTTGGAGCTGAGCACGCCGCCGGCCCTGGACCATTGGTCTAGGATGTACAAGGGGTGGGAGGGTGGGCTTGGGGCTGGGAGGGAGTGGTATGGGGTGGGAGGGCGGGCTGGGGGTGGGAGTGGGTGGGAGGGCGGGGCTGGGGGTGGGAGGGGGTGGGAGGGGGTGGGAGGGGGTGGGGCTGGGGCTGGGAGGGGGTGGGAGGGGGTGGGAGGGGGAAGGGGGGAGGGGGTGGGAGGGGGTGGGAGGGGGTGGGAGGGGGTGGGAGGGGGTGGGAGGGGTGGGACTGGGGGTGGGAGGGGCTGGGAGGGCGGGGCTGGGTCTGGAAGGGGGTGGGAGGGGGTGGGAGGGCGGGGCTGGGGGAGGGAGTGGGTGGGAGGGCGGGGCTGGGGCTGGGAGGGGGTGGGAGGGGGTGGGAGGGGGTGGGGCCGGGGCTGGGAGGGGATGGGGCTGCCAGGGGGTGGTCCGGTTGGGCTAGTCAGCACTGCAAGGCAACGTTAGGTTACGCCAATGTATGTTCCCACAAGCTTTCTCAATGAAATGACGTGCTTTCTTCTCCAACAGGTGTGTTGTTGAGTTAGGAACAAAGTTACAGAGACACAATCTAGGTATTCAGTGTGGTCAACTCACAACATGCCAGTTTGTGGAAGGGGGTCCCTTTTTCTGCGTGATTGGCTAGAGAGAAACGCACATTCTCCGCGTATATTGCAATGTCGCTCTGTAACTTGCCCCACGACGGTCTTCAGACGCCGCCTGCACCAATGAAAGGCTCGCGGAGTGAGCCTGGCGGGCTAAACATAGATTGTACTTCAGGCTCGATGCCAAGCGCAGTTCGCTCATTGGTGCCGCTACTCACCACTAGAACAATCGATAGTGAGCATCTGAGGTGTGTCCGCGCTCGCTTGCGCCGGCATGGACTCTGATGCAAGGATTAACGCGCCGCCTGCCAGTAGATGCGGAGTAATTCGCAGGTGCCAATGCAACGAACGCTATCGAGATCGGTGCACTTTGTAGCGAGTACTTGCATGAAGATTACCAACCCCATGTTGGGGACTCCTGAATGCAACACTAGACACATCCATTGAATGGTAGTAATGCGTGTACAGCTTGAAGATGTTGTTCCAAGGCAATCAGGGCCTCTGCAAACATTGCTATAAAAGGCACTCCGCCTTCCCCACCCCTGCCCTTGCCCTTTCCCCTGCCCTTAAACAAAGACTTGTAAAGATTCTCAGTTGCAGTCATCGTTAGAGGCATTGGACAGTACTGGCCACAGCCCTGCTACATCATGCCTTTCCGTTGCATGGCCTGGCATGCTGGCAGGCAACACTCAAGCAATAGCGGCAATGCACAATGCCAAAGCATTAAAAAGAGTGTGCAGATCCCATCCAATATAATACAGCTGCCCTATCTTAGTGCAGGTGGTTTACCATTTCTTGGAAATGCATCAGAGGCAAGCCATGCTGTCTAGGGTGGTCTAGACTAGGATACAAAAACCCGACCGAAGTGGCCAAACCAAAAGGGGCAAGCAAGCAGCCCTGCAGGCCGCTCTGCAGTCAGGATCAGTGCAGGAGGTGCTATGCTGTGTTACAGGTCAGGGTGGGGCTGACTGCCTAGCATGAAACTGTGGCGGTGGTGGCAAAACGTGTGAGGCTATTGCTATGGGTATAGTGGGAGGGCTGGGAGGATGTGACGGCCCCTGCTGCTGCGCTGCCACAGCCACAGCATGTGAGGCAGAGGTGGCACTGCTGGGCAAGGCAGAGCAGGCAGCCCTAGGCAGGCTGGGTGCTGCTCCTGCTGCCGCATGGCTGGCAGCCACAGGGGAGCACCGCCCAGGTGAACTGGCATGCGTCTGCTGCAGCCTGTCTGGGCCCAGGAGCTGGTGCCCCCCATTGACCCCATTGACCCCTGGCAGCCAGCTCTGCCTGTCAGGCTGCATGAGGGACAGGATGCTGCCAGGGCCAAGAGGGTGTGGGCAGTGCGGGCCTGTGGGACTGGTCAGCGTGGCAAGGGAGGGGTGGCCACCCTGCCCGCCACCCCTATGATTTTGGTGAGGGTCGACAGCAGCAGCTGGGCCAGGTGGGGTTCCTTGTTCAGTGCTGGGGCTGGTGCTGAAGCCAGAGCCGTGGCATGGGTTGAGGCTGGGCAGGGTGCTGTGGGGTCTGGTGCCGCCTGGGTCAGGTCCTTGAGGTGTGTGGATAGGGGAGGTGGTGGGGTCAGGGCAGAGGCTGTTGGACTGCACCAGGCCAAGCTCAGCCAGGGAGAGGGGTGGGGAGGCCCGTGGCCCAAGCAGGGACAGGGTGGGCTTTGAGGTGTAGGCCATCAGGAAGCTGGAGGGGCCTGGGCTGAGCAGCTGCGCCCCCTCCTCCACATCCTTCTCCTCCTCCTCCTGCGGCTCACCCACGTGCTTCTGGCAAGGTGTGCCGAGCTGCAAGTTGCTCCAAGAGACCTTTCGGGACACACACTTGGCTTGGCGCTGCTGCTGCTGTTGCTGCTTTGCTTCCAGCCTGTTCCTGCCCCGCTGGTGAACTTCTTCAGCTGTGCTGGACGAAGAGGAACCCGCGTCTGTTGTGGCCGCGTGCAACTCGGATGTGTTTGCTGCGGCTGTGACATCGCCAGGTGGTTCCTGTGTGACCCTGTCAGGGCCAGGGCCACAGCCAGGGGTAAGGCCAGGTTCAGGCTCAAGAGCAAGGCCAGGTTCTAAGTCAAGGCCACAGCCGGAGTGGGTATCAGGGCCAGGATACCCAGTGCTGTGGAGGTGGCTGTCAGTAGTCGAAGCTGTGGCTGTTGCTGCACCACCACCACCACCTGCAGGGGCGCAAGGTCAACAAGGCAGCTTTGCTTGGCCTTGTGAAGGCAGTCCAGCCTGAGCTTAGCCCGCAATTGTGGCAGAGATCAAGCAGCGCATGGCCATGGGCAGCAGGCAGTGCTAACTGGAGGCACTCCTGTGCCTGTCACTGCTGCAGTACTTCCTGGGTCGGCCCTCTCAAGGACTCTCCCCAAAGCAGGTCCAGGACCCCACCTCTCCCTGACCCAGCCTGCCCTCACTACACCCACGCCCGTCAACCCACATGCAATGCATCGTCCCTCAGCCCTCATCCCTCGCAAGGCATCCAAGCACACTGTAGCCAGCCCAGCCCAGCTCCCCACCGCAGTGCAGCTCAACATGTTTGACCCCAAGCTGCTGCCACAGATCAGGCAAGACCAACAGCTGCTCACCACTGCAAATGGGACTCTGCACCTGATGCGTGGGCCCACCACACCGGCATAGTAAGAAGCCCTGGCTCCGCCATACAACAGTAAGGCTCACCACCGCAACAGTGCTGCAGCATCTCACCATCATGGCATCAACCTGCTGCCCAGTGGGTCAATGAGAGAGGAGCTGCTCATACACTCTCACACACTGCACAGACCTGAGCATGACTGGGCAACGGGGCACATAGGACTAGGCCCATAGGTGTGGCACGTGGGTGTGACACGTGGGTGTGACACATGGATGTACCATATGACTGGGCACATATGGCTGGGCACATGGTCTCTGACCGGGCTGTGTTGCCCGCTACTAGTTGCCCGGCGGGCTGAGCAGGGAGGTGCTGACCCCAGGCTATCATTTGTACATGCCCCGTCCCTCACTCCACACTCTCACTCACCACCTGCTGGCTCGGATCCAGACTCGATGCTGGCGCCTGACATGGAGCCTGAAACGAAGCTTGAGCGACCCAGCATGGGCCCCAGCCCCAGCCACAGCCCTTGCCCAGCCCTGCAGCTCTCGCCGTTGTGCAGGCGCCCGTGTCCATACGCCTGAGCGTATGTCACCGGGGACCAGGAGTCGGCCACAGCGCCTGCGAGGCTGCGGCTGGGCGTGCGCATCACCCTCGCACCTTCCCCTGACATCACCCTGCCCGTGTCTCCCGCCACCCAGCCGTTCACGCTGCTGTACCCGGCCCTGAGGCTGCTCAGCAGCCGGTTGCTGCCCCTCCCTGTGCAGCCCTCCCTGCAGCTGGCCTGGGCATGGTGGCTGAGGCGCAGGCTGTCCCTGTCCAGCAAGAATGCCCCCTTTCGCTCTAAAGCCACCCCTGCCGGCACTGGGTCAGGGAGAGGCAGGGCGGCCTCTACTCCACCGGGCAGTCCACCCACTGCTGCTGCTTCAGCTGCTTCTGCTTCGGCTGCTTCTGCTTCTGTTGCTTCTGGAGGCCAGGGCCGGGCTGTGGTTTCACTGTCCGTGGAGCTGAGGTATAGGGCAGGGGGCTTGTCAGAGGTGCGGCAGCTGAGGCGGATGGTGAACACGTCACTGACTGGGAAGGTGCCAGCTTTGGGGTAAGGGGTTGTGGGCTGGTCAGGTGAGCAGAGGGCGGAGGTTTGAGGGGCTGTGACGGCGGCAGAGCAGTCTGTGGGAGCCTTGCGGGTGGACATGCGGCGCAGAGGGCGACGGCCATAGGAGCGGGTCGCCTCCTCGCTCAGCAGGCTGGTTTGCATCAGGCCCTTGCCTGGCCAGGGTGCAGCAGCAGGCCGCAGCAGCAGCTCGGGTCAGCTCAGGCTGCCAGGCTCTTCTACTGCTCCCACTGCCCCCTGCTTTCATGATGGCACTGGCAGCAGCCTGGGGCAGCTCAGGCTACCAGGCTCTTCTACTGCACCCCTCCGTGCACTGCCTCCTGCCCCTTGGGACTGGCAGCGGGCCTGCACTGAAGCGGGGCCAGGCTGGCTGTCAGGGTGAAGAGGTGAAGAGGCAGCAGCAGACTGGAGCAGGTCAGGCCCTCGGGCAGGTGTGCATAAGACCTATGGCTGCAAGTGTGCCCTAGCTATTGCGAGGGGAGTGCTCCAGAGGCTCGCCTGCTGCAGCTCATCAACGTGGAGGCTGAGGAGCAGGCTCTGCCCCTGTCCCTCGTAGGCTATCACAGCTGTGCCTGACCAGGCAAGTGATGACCTGCTGTGACCTGCTGTGCCTGACCTGGCAAGCTATCACAGCTGTGCCTGACCCTTTCATATGCCATGGTCAAGCATTCCTCACCACCACCCATGTCTGACTACCTAACCCTCAGTGCCTGAAGTGCTACCAGGTTTTAGAGAGAGAGGGGAGAGAGAGAGAGAGAGAGAGGGAGTGAGAAGTCCACTCCCCTGGCGGGGCTTGCCCTGAGGTGTAGTGGTCTAGTCGCCATCAGTGCACAGTGCGCAGGGCAAAGGTGCCAGGGAAGTGGTGGTGGGCCACCCACCCTTGACCTCCACACCGCCAGTGGGCTCCCAGCGTGAGGGCTGCGCGTCACGCAGCAGGTCCAGGGTGGCCTGAGACACCTGGATGCGACCTGCAGGGCACACAGCCAGCCAGGGTGGGGCCCTGCAGCGTGAGGGGTGCCAAAGGGCCACCATGACTGTGCAAGAGGCCCCACTTGATTGGTTGGCTGTCTGCCTTGACTGTGCCACCTTCCATACTGCTCTTTTGTCAGTCCTGGTCACACTGAATCCTAGATCTCAGATCGGCTGGCTGGCTGGCTGGCTGGCTGGCTGGCTGGCTGGCTGGCTGGCTGGCTGGCTGGCTGGCTGGCTGGCTGGCTGGCTGGCTGGCTGGCTCACATGTACCCTGCCTCACTGTCTGGGCCTAGCAGTGAACACATCCCATGCATCCGACACGTGTCAGCTCTTGATACAAAGGTTCATCATTGCTCAACGACAATGACTTTTGAAACTGCAAGAGTGTGCAACAGTGACCAGAGTGACTTTGAGACCCTTGTGAAGGAAGGCGGTCAGGCAGGGTGGTTTGAGGAAGCTGGCAGCCCTGAGGACCTATAACCGGTGACCAGCTGCGACACCCCTCCTAATGTGCCATGTGTGCCATGCAGGGGAAATGAGCCTGATCCTATGAGCCAGCATGTTAGGTCGGCCACCTGAGAGGGGTAGGAGGCTGCAGGCTTAGGTAGGAGGCTGCATTATCACAGTGTTCTGCACGTGTTCTGCATGTGTACTGCACTGCATGTGCACTGCCAATGTCGACCACGTCTAGCCCAGCTGCTGGCAAGTGGCGGGGGAAGCTGAGCCTGCCATGCGCTGCTGTCAGCCCGCCTCCTCACCTGGCAGGCTGGTGGACTCCATGCGGCTGGCCGTGTTCATGGTGTCTCCACTGTGGCCGGCAGGGCAGGGCATGCAGGAGACCTCAGTCTCACCGCACAGCACAGTGTGCAAGAGCACGAGACAAAAGCCTGAGCTGAACAAGCTGGTTTCAGAACCTCTCCGGCCTAGTAGTTCGTTTGGTAGCAGCAGCAATGCTATGGTGTGCCTGTACTTGACATGTGATGGTGTGCCACACAACCTAGACTTTCCGAATTATCTCACCAAGCTGCATGTGAACATGTGCAAGGCAACCGCATCATGGGGTGGCCCTGAGATGCAGTCTCAAGCTGTGGGTTTGGAACCTGGTATGCTTGAGTATGCAGGCGTGCTGCCGCAATGCAAAGGTTAGGGGGTTAGGGTTAGGCCCCAACCCACAAGAGGGAGAACTTGAGCAGGCGTGACCCGATGAGCCCGCTGACCACTGGCCCGCTGTGCAGCCCCGCCCTCAGCACCACAGGCTTGCCGGTGTTGGGCATCATCACAGTGGAGGCCACCTGCAATACACACTAGGCCCACACTTGCATGACAGCAGGGTCACAGCAATTGACCTGCATTGAGTAAGCAGGCAGGCGGGCCACCAAGGACACCTCCCCTCCCCTCCCCTCCCACCCATTGGCAGCACAAGTCGTTGTCCGGGTACGGGTGGGTAGGTGGGGGTGGGTGAGGGTAGGTGAGGGTAGGTGAGGGTGGGTGAGGGTAGGTGAGGGTAGGTGAGGGTAGGTGAGGGTGGGTGAGGGTAGGTGAGGGTAGGTGAGGGTGGGTGAGGGTAGGTGAGGGTAGGTGAGGGTGGGTGAGGGTAGGTGAGGGTAGGAGAGGGTGGGTGAGGGTAGGTGAGGGTAGGTGAGGGTGGGTGAGGGTAGGTGAGGGTAGGTGAGGGTGGGTGAGGGTAGGTGAGGGTAGGTGAGGGTGGGTGAGGGTAGGTGAGGGTAGGTGAGGGTGGGTGAGGGTAGGTGAGGGTAGGTGAGGGTGGGTGAGGGTAGGTGAGGGTAGGTGAGGGTGGGTGAGGGTAGGTGAGGGTAGGTGAGGGTGGGTGAGGGTGGGTGAGGGTAGGTGAGGGTAGGTGAGGGTGGGTGAGGGTAGGTGAGGGTAGGAGAGGGTGGGTGAGGGTAGGTGAGGGTGGGTGAGGGTAGGTGAGGGTAGGTGAGGGTGGGTGAGGGTAGGTGAGGGTAGGTGAGGGTAGGTGAGGGTGGGTGAGGGTAGGTGAGGGTAGGTGAGGGTGGGTGAGGGTAGGTGAGGGTAGGTGAGGGTGGGTGAGGGTAGGTGAGGGTAGGTGAGGGTGGGTGAGGGTAGGTGAGGGTGGGTGAGGGTAGGTGAGGGTAGGTGAGGGTGGGTGAGGGTGGGTGAGGGTAGGTGAGGGTGGGTGAGGGTAGGTGAGGGTAGGTGAGGGTAGGTGAGGGTAGGTGAGGGTAGGTGAGGGTAGAACCCCTTGGCTCCACCCACCTGCATCATGTCCATCGTGAAGTTGAGTGCCCGGCGTGCTGCTTTGGCCTTGGCGGCAGGGCTAGGGCTGGCCGTGCTGACAGTTTTGAAGCCGTCCTCATCCTCGTCAAGCAGGCCAGCACAGATGATGTAGCAGTCGCCTGTGCAAGACCAAACAGAGGCAGGCCACGGTAAGGTTTTCCAGGCTGGCTGCTCGGTCAGTTTGAGAAGACAGGGCTTGGATGCAGCCTACATACCTGCAACACTTCATTAGCGTAGACAACTTCTTACTTCCACCGTACCACTACCTGTAGAGACACTCTACCCTTTTCTGGATATACACTCCATTGCATTGATAATATCAACCCAACTTGATATATGTTGACAGGACGGTGATAGCTTGTTTGCTTGCCGTGCCTACAAAGTGCCTTGGCATGTTTGGGGCAGGTGCAGGGCTGGAGCTGCCCAGCATGGGGCATGGTGCCTAGCATGGAGCACCGCAACACTTTTCCATTCCACGACTCATGACCTCAAGGGCAGGCCCTAGCATGGGCAGGCCCTCGAGGGCAGGCCCTAGTATGGGGCATGGTGCCCAGCGGTGAAGCATAGTGCACCGCAACATCCATCCGTTCCACAACTCATGGCTCAGGGGCAGCAGGCCATTGCTGGGTGGCCAGCCCCTGCCCACCTGCCGTCTCCACCTTGTACACGCTGTGCTTGTCCAGCAGGTCATCCAGCTTGGAGAAGAGCTCGTTGAGAAATGACATGACCTGCGCCCCAGACAGCACCACAGCTACAGAATCACAGTTTCAGGAGCACACTGGTGCATACTGCAGTGGGCATCAGCCAGGCCAGCAAGGTGGCTTGGGCCCAGCTGGACCTTGAGAGGAACAAGCGGGCTAGCTGTGCTTGTAGGCATAGGCGTCAAGCAAGCTACTGGAGCATTGCAAGCTAGCCAGGTGGCCTCCGTGATAAGGGAATACTTGTACTATACCCTATATTTGGGGTGTAAACATAATCATGCATAGTCATGTAAACATAGCCATGCATGTCCGTAGATTGGAGGTGAACGGGACCAACAGCCACCAATCTTAGCAGCACAACCCGTGATAACCCAGCCGATAGCTTGCTCCGCTGAATTCAAAAGTTCTCCGCAACGTGCAAGTATGGCTTGCGCGCTGCAAACTGCAGTTTGCGAGTCGGATGACCACTTCTGCAACTTGCGTAGTTGCAGCTCCACAATGTGCTCAGCCTGCCGAGTACCCATTACAATATGTCCTACCTATGCAGCAGGACTGGGAAGTGGTGGGGGCGACCACGAGGGGGAGCTGGCATCAGATTAGCACAGCTGTCACCTGTGTCAACTCTGTCAGCTCTCAAGTTCGTTATTACAGCTACAATCACCCACCTGGCCTGGCGTGCACTCCTTGCTGAAGGCGGTGAAGCCCACGATATCAGTGAACATGATGCTGCGGGGCATGCACACATAAAGCGCAGCAGTTGGTGTGCTCCCTGCTGAAGCTACACAAGCTCGCCCTACACCATTCACCCCACCCCACCCCACTTGCCCCAGCCCAGCCCAGCCCAGCCCAGCCCAGCCCAGCCCAGCCCAGCCCAGCCCAGCCCAGCCCAGCCCAGCCCAGCCCAGCCCAGCCCAGCCCAGCCCAGCCCAGCCCAGCCCAGCCCAGCCCAGCCCAGCCCAGCCCAGCCCAGCCCAGCCCAGCCCAGCCCAGCCCAGCCCAGCCCAGCCCAGCCCAGCCCAGCCCAGCCCAGCCCAGCCCAGCCCAGCCCAGCCCAGCCCAGCCCAGCCCAGCCCACCCCATGCCCAGCCCAGCCCAGCCCAGCCCACCCCATGCCCACCCCATGCCCACGTACATCCCCCCCACACCCAACCCTGTACAACCTAAACAGGGGGTACGCCCTTGGTTAGTCAGGATGCAAGCAAGAGCGTGTTGACCCAGTCCTAGCCAGTTGCATGAGGGGTCACTCACGTCACACACTCATGCTGAGTGGCCATCTTGTCGAGGTCAAGGCCAGCGGCAGGGCCCCCGCCTAGAGCCCCAGGGCGTTTGCCCCTCTCCATACTCGCACCCTGAGCTGCAATCTGCTCCATAATGTGCCTGCGCAGGTGGGTACGCAGCAGCAGCTCTGGGTAGGCTCCTCAAGAGGGGCTGCACAAGGGTGGGATAAGGACCGCTCACAGCAGGTACCGGTATGGGCATTTGAGGGGTCCTGCACAATGCAGCAGAAGCCCTGGGTAGAGCACAAGGGGAAGACAAGGACTGCTGACGACAGGAACTGCTAGCTGTCGCATACGGGTGAAACCAGACCACTCCAGACCGGGCTTAGTCGGGCTCTCCCCTCCCACCCTTACCTTGACCTGGCCCAACCCTTGCTGCCTGTTGCTGCACCTCTCCGAAATCACTCCCCCCTTCTCTGCTTGTGCTCTTCACCTACCTCTTTACCGTCCTTTCCTGTCATTCCCTGGCAGCTTCACCCTGCTCCCCGTTTCTCCACCTCCCCTCTTACCCTTACCCCCTTATCCGCCTCTTCCTAACTTATACCCCCTGACCCCCTTATCCATATCCCCTAACCCCTACCTTTGCATCTCCCCCCTTCCCTTCCCTTCTCCCTCCTGCCATTGCACTTCCCCAACCTGGGAAACATGGCCTCCAGCATGCTCATTTGGGCTGCCGTGAGGGCCATCAGCCGCTCCTCCACAGCGGTGCGCTCGCTCACATCGCTCTGCACCACCACCAGCACCTGAGCGGCACACCAGCAGCAGGCTTTGTCAGGGGAGCAGGAGGGCTTGCTGGCTGTCCTGGCTGACCTGACAGAGCAGGGCATGTAGGGGGCTGTACAGTGAGGGGAATGTAACGACCAATAGCTCATGAGATGACAACGTGCAACGCCTACAGACCTATATGCACGTTACATTTCTCCCCCCCCTATTCGGCTGAAAGCACGATCTGATAGACATCGGTAAGGGGAGATCTCCACGCGTTTGCCGGGGATCGAACCTAGGTGGGCGACCAACTCCACTCCAAAGGTTTCTCCTTGCACTACGGCAAGGGCATCCGGTCGGAAACCAATGTAACGACTAATAGGAGCTCATGAGATGACAACGTGCAACGCCTACAGACCTATATGCACGTTACAGGGAAGGTGTTCAGGGTGAGGAGGCCGCAGGAGGCCGGTGTCCTTGCTGTCCTTGCTGTCCTTGCTGTCCACCAGCAGCTGGTCAGGAGGCCGCAGGAGGCAGGAGGCATTAGGCAGGTGTCCTTGCTGGTCAGAGAGGTAGCAGGAGAGGGGGGGCAGGAGGGGCAGGAGGCCGGCTGCTGATAGCACCCAGCCTCAGAGCACCCACCTGCTGGAAGGTGCCCGGATCTACCAAGGCAGTCACACTGATCTCATGTAGGCTGGTGGGAAAGCCAGGCTCATATCCTTGTTCGCCCAACTCTTCCTCCTCCTCCTCCTCCTCCTCCTCCTCCTCCTCCTCCTCCTCCTCCTCCTCCTCCTCCTCCATCCCCTCTTCCCCCTTCTCCTGCTCCTCCTGCTCCTCCTGCCCCCCATCCCCCCACTTCACGCCCGTGCGTGTCACTTTCAACACCAAACGGTGCGGGGCTTCGTGGTCCACAACAGGCACCACCCCACTGACACTCTGGCCGGCAGAGGGGCACCTGGAAGTCAAAGAGGCGACACGCTCGGCCAGCGTTGGAGAGCTGTCGCCTAGGGGTGGGGATGCCAGGGTAGTACATCGAGATTGGCCTGTCAGCCTCTTGCAGGCTGCAGGTGGGTGATAGGGGCTAGGGGACACTTCTCTGTCAACGGCAGAGAGCAGGGACAGCAGGCGGCGGTGCGTGCTGGCCATGGGCGGTCCAACATCGGCATGGGAGTCAGTGGTTGGGTGGGTGTGGGGGTAGTGGGTCGGGACATTGGCGCTCGGGCTGCCTTGGCTGCCAGCAAAGGGGGTGGGCAACAGGGCAGAGTGTTTTGAGTCCGACTTGCTGCTGCTGCTGCAGCTGCTGCTGCTGCTGCTGGCCCCTTTCCTGGTGTTGGATTCTCGACCCAGAGATCTGGTGAGGTTGAGGGAGCGCCTGCTAGAGGTGCCCAGCGTTTGAGTCAGCCAGCTGCGGTCAAGAGACAGCAAGCAGAATATAGCTTGCTGAACATAAGACCATCCAGCTGGGGTGTAAAGCTGGGCAGGGCTGAGTGTAAGGTTGGGCAAAGCTGGGTATCAAGCTCATGCAAGCTTTCATGCATGAGAACATGGGCTCCTATCCCTGAGAGAGCATGGCATAGGGCTAGGCACATGCCGTCCGCAGGGTTGTTGAGAAAGGTGCTGCTATACACACATCACTCACACATTCCCACAACACACCTCACACCGCCCCGCTCACTTGCCTGCTGCTTGCCTTGTGGGATGCTTGGCTGCGCAGTCGAGTTGTTGGTGAGTGGTAGCCGCCTTTGCCAGGAGTCCCGCTCAGCGTGAACGACTGAGACTCAGACTCCGCAGGCAGCCGAGGGCTGGCGCACGACTCAAACATGACCCGCGGCCCTGGGCGAGGTCCCGGTCCAGGGCTGGGTCCAAGGCTGCGAGAAGGCCGCGGGTGGCCTGCGCCCAGTGGCGTCTGTCGTGACAGCCTATCACGCTGGATGGCTGCGAAGCTGACTGAGGCCGCAGGGGACACCATGAGGAGCCCCATAGCCCTGTTCATGCTGGCACTTGCCACAGTGGAAAACAAAGGGCCCTTGCGGGCCAAGGTGATGGAGGCCTGGCGGGGCAGAGGCAAGGTGTGTGGGGTCTCTGACGCCAGCCTCTCCGGCACCCGCACCACCTGGGACCAGATGTCGGCCCCCAGCCCCACCCTCTCCAACACCTCCCCCACCAGCTCAGGCTGCAGCTGCAGCAGGTCGGAGAGGAAGCTGCTGCTGGTCTGGGGCTTGCCTGCTTCGCGGCCTAAACAGGCAGTGGCGGCCCGGGCTGCAGGGCTGCCGGTGTACTCCAGGCTGCTCGCGTTTTGGTACAGGATGTTCTGCAAGGCAGGCAGGCAGTAGTGGGGGCCACCTCACGCCCACCTGCTTCAGCTCACACTTACACTCACACTCACACTCACACACACACCATGCCACTCTGTGCCACCCAGGCCACCTCACCCCCATTAACTGCACTATAACAACATCACGATGCATGTCACACTTATCACGCCAAGTTCACTAACTTTTGTTACGACGTCTCCGTCTAAAGCGAGCATGCGCCTTATGCCCATGTCAGTCATGACCATAGCATAGCATTGCCACAGCAACAATGATTAGCCACCAGCCACAAAGTATACACACACACGCCACACCTGACAACGGGCATCACCCGTGGCACACCCTTACGCACACATTTACATAGCGTGCCTTCACCCACGGCATCCCACCGCAAAATGACCACCTAGTACATAACCTATAACATAAGCGAGCCAACACATTGTTACCCGCTACCTCATAGCAGCCCACTGCCTACCAGCATTTTTTCTATGTATCAATTGACAGCCATTATAACTCACACCACTTGGCAAACGAAAACAGAAACTGCTGCCTACATGACGCACCCTACTCTACCCAGTGCACCATCACAGATGGGCCAAATGGGCTGTCACATCAGGGAGGGACAGCGGCCGCCACCTGAGGTTAAGCTATGAAGTCGAGGGCATGAACCTGGGCCGTGTCGGTTTGAGCTATGAACCACGCCACTCAGCTAGCAAAAAGAAACACTGCTGCCTACAGCACCCATTGCACCCTACCCAGTGAACCCAGTGGGACTCAGCAGCAGGGAGGCACCGGGCACACTGCCAACATGACCACCCTACCCTACCCTACCCTGTACCCTACCCTGTACTGTACCCAATGGACCCAGTACGACTCCGCAGCAGGGAGGCACCAGGGAAACCTGTGCAGGAGCTGCTCACCTTGCCATCCCCTGAGCACAGTGTGACCATGCTGGGCAGCGCGTCCATGGTCGACAGCAGGCGCAGCAGGCGTGCACTTAGGCCGGCCACCATGGGCGCTGGGGGCAGCACAGCCAGGCCCTGGCCGCCTATGCCTGGCAGCATGCTGCTGCTGCTGTCATGTGGCAGCTTGTTAGGGATGCTCAGCGCCGGGCTGAGGGCTGAGATCAGCTGGTGTTGAACGAAGATGGCAGGGACTGGGGCTGTGCGTAGTGCTGGCGCCTGCCAGCTTGTGGTGTGCAGGCAGAGGGCATGCAAGGGGCTGGACAGTGATGGGAAGTCGTCAGCATTGGGCGGGAGGTGAACCACCATCACACCCCCACATTGCTTCATTGGTGCAGCACTCTGGCTGGATGTCCTGGAAAAACCTGCCCAGGCTACTTGCTTCTCAGCTGCCTTGGCTGGGGAAGACAGCTCAGCTGCACACAGCACCATCTGGGCTGCAAAGGCTGCATCCCAATCCAGAAGGGCCTGCAGCAACCTGCAGCGGACACAGAGGCTATAACAATGTCATTGTTGAGCTCATAATCCAACCTGACTGCACTCATCATTATTATTAATTTTATGAACCTGGCAACTTGATTCGCGGAAATGCTCCACTTGTCGTAGCCGTTGTGCTCGACCATGTGCAGCTGGAGGCTGCCGCAGCTGATGCTGATGGATTCCGCGTCCGGCGGGGTCGTCACGAGCACGAGCGATGTCACCCTTGGGCCTGCCAGGCTGCCAGCCACAATTGACCTTGCGTTGCTCATAGACCGGCCCCGGACGCGGTCTCTTTCCGTAGGCTCTATCAATGCCGGAGGGGAAAGTGGGTCGCAGGGTGGTGGGATGGCACTAGGCGATACGCTGGAAGCGCATTGACCCATAACTGCGACGATGCGTGGGATAATTGGGTTACTTTGGGCGTATCAGAAGATCGCTGTGGCCCATGTTGCTAGAGGAAAACACACCGGCCGGTGTGAAGATACAGTAGCTCAATACACAGTAGATAGGCGGATATCTGCATACTATGAGTCATGCATACTATGAGTCTACTAGCGTATCGCCCTTGTAAGCTAATACGCGCTGCCCTGCGCTCAAGGCATGCAAGAGCTGTGTGGTTGTTAGCCAACTAGGTCGACGAAGCGCGAATATAGAAGGCGACCAAGGTGGACAATAACAAGGGACAGGGTCAGGGTGGGGTGGGGTGGTGCCTACTGAGGCCATGCGGGATGAGGTGGCCAGGCAGCGGAGGTTGCTGAGGGTGGGTCAGGGGGTGGTGGTGAACGACGCCTGGCTGGAGAGGGCTGTCAACCGGGGCAGCCTGCTGCGCCATGCAGTGGACACCAGCAGACAGCTAGAGGCAGCCAACGTGAGCTGGCAGGCGGACTGGGCGGTCTGGCAGGCAGCTGGGGGGCAGCGCAACACCAGGCCCTACCGCCCCCCCTCCCCCTTTGCGCTCACACCCGGCTGCAGCTGCAAGGCTCACCACATCAAGCTGGACACCCAGGCCCTATATGGCTTGATGCGTACTGCTGGCATGCTGCCAGCGGACATCACCTCCTTGCCCAGAATGGTGTGGCCGGGCCCAAGGACAGTGAGGTGAGTGTGCTCATGTCAGCCAATGCTTTGATTGTTGCAGGTTGCTGGAGGCAGATTGTTTGAGGCGGATTGCTTGTCTCTAGGTGATCTGTGGGTGACTTCAAGTGTGTTGAGGCTGCTGTGTTGGCTGCAGGTGGAACGCCGGTGGAACGCCTTCCTACTCAGGTGTCCCCAACTAACAGAAAATGACAGGAAACCGACCCCTGGTAATCAAAACGACGCCGCGTCTCAGCCACGTGGTTTCTATCTAAGTTTAGCACATCACTGGATAGAAGACTCCGTTAGCTATGTGGTGCAGCTTGTAACATTAAATACTGTGCAGTGTGCTGGGTGCTATGGCGGCTCAAATCTTTACATTCAAATTCATGCTCTTTTTGCTCATGCGGGCCTCGCCGCGAGAGACCGCCGCGACCGACGTGGCCCAGGAGCACCTGCACATAGTGAGGGACAGTCGCCGCAGTCAAAACGGTTCACATGGCATGCCAAACCGATGTAACAGCGCCCCTCCACCCATGCTCGGATATATGCAAGGTTGTTGCGATGCTTGACCCCTTCGTGAGCAGTACTGTTGGCCTGGCCACTCTGCAATGCCTCACAAGGTGTGTATGCCATTGCTACGTTACCTTGCTCGACATGTTGGGTCCGATCCCTCCCGCCCGCCCCCCGCTTGCGTGTCGAGCTTGTGTTCAGCTCCGCTGTGGCCCCCTGCTGCTGCTCAGATGGAGGGGTGAGCATGCTAGGGGCGGCACCAGCACCAGCTGCCAGCTGCTGCCAGGGGGGGGCAGCAGGAGGGGTGGGCAGCCCAGGGGCGGCACCAGCACCAGCTGCCAGCTGCTGCCAGGGGGGGGCAGCAGGAGGGGTGGGCAGCCCAGGGGCGGCACCAGCACCAGCTGCCAGCTGCTGCCAAGGGGGGGCAGCAGGAGGGGTGGGCAGCCCAGGGGCGGGTGGGAGGGATGGGAGTGCGGGGCTGGGGGTAAGAGGGGGTGGGAGGGCGGGGCTGGGAGGGGGGGGAAAGGTGGGGGTGAGGCTTGATAGGACTGAGACCTTTGCTGAGGGCTGGGAGGGGGCTGGGAGGGGGTGGGAGGGGGTGGAAAGGCAGTGCTAGGGGGTGGGAGGGCGGGGCTGGGGCTGGGAGGGGGTGGGAGGGGGTGGGAGGGTGGCGTTGGGGCTGGGAGGGGGTGGGAGTGCGGGCTGGGGGTGGGAGGGGTGGGGAAGGCGGGGCTGGGGATGGGAGGGGGCTGGGAGGGGGCAGGTTCCGGGCGGTCGGGGTGGGCTAGTCATTACTGCAAGGCAAAGTTGAGTCACGACAAAGTCATTTCCAACCGGCCTGGTCGATGAAATGCAGTGCTTTCTTCTCCAGCAGATGCTTCGTTGAGTAATGAACAAAGTTGACACTCGAAGTTTTGCAAAGTCACAGTGGTCAGTAGAGCACGACCCGGTTTGTTAAACAATGTTTAACAAAGTTTAACAAAGGGAGAATGTTTAACAAATGTTTAACACGACCGCCCGGTCGCGCTCCGCAGTCGCGACGCAAGGCGAAGCAACCGCGACCCCAATGTTCGAACCAATGCACACACGCAGCCTTCCCGCGAACCAAAGCTACACGCAGAGCTACAGTGCTCGGCTGATGTTTCACTATGATGTAATTGTGCTTGTAGCAGGCCATGGCTGGTCGGCTGTAGCTTTTGGGGTTGGCTGTAGCTCTGGGGGCGATCTTTTTGAATGGTGACGAACAAGGAGGCTATTGTCCCGTTCAGTGCAAGTCAGTGCAGTCGTTCAAGTCAGGCTGCGGGGCTTATCAGGCTAACTAGTCAAGCACTCTCCGCACTAGCGCTCTCTATGGCGCGACGGGAAGCACATTACAACTTCAGCATTAAACAAGGTCAACAAGCTAGTCAAGTTTGTGTGCTTGTTATGCTAGGCGCAACCAGCCGTGTCGAAAACCAGCCGTGACAAAAGGACCACAATCACTGCGCGGCTTACTCAGCGGCTTGCTTAGCCGCTCGGAGGCAAAGCCCACTCAATGAAGCCTATTGCCTGGCTCTTTAGATGTCGGGAGCGTACATTTTTCGTGCCGGAAGACCTCAACCAAACCCCCATCGCACTCCGGGTCGTCAGGGTGTTAGGCTCAAGGCGTTAACGTTACGTTAAACATTTGTTAAACCACGTTAACAGGCCCAAACATCAGGATGTTAACGTTAACAGTCGTGCCCTAGTGGTCAGCTCACAACATGCCGGTTTGTGCAAGGGGGTCCCTTTCTCTGTGTGACTGGCCAGCGAGAGACGCACATTTTTCGCGTTTGCAGCAATGTCGAGTGTCAACCCGCCCAACGATGGTCTTCCGACGCCGCCTGTACCAATGAAAAGTTCGCGGAGCGAGCCTGGCGGGCTGAAATGGGATTGTACTACTGGCTCGATGCCAGGCGCAGTTCACTTATTGATGCCGCTACATACCACTAGTACGATTGATGGTGAGCCGCTGAGGTGTGCCCGCGCCGGCATGGACTCTGATGCAGGATTAACGCGCCACTTGCCAGTAGATGCGGAGTAATTCGCAGGTACCAATGCAACAAACGCTACCAAAATCGATGCACTTTGTAGCGAGTACTTGCATGAAGATTACCAACCCCATGTTGGGGACTCCTGATTCCTACCCAACCTCGCAGCCGTCCGGCCCAATGTCGGGCAGACATTCGCGCAGGTGGTGCACACTGACGGAGTCGCGGTCAGCGTGATGTTCAAGCTGCCTTGCATGGGCAAGGAGGAGGGCGCTGTCAACCCGCTGGCGCACCTGGACGCCGATTGGCTGGGCTGCGACCCCGGGAAGACGAACATGGCGACAGTGGCCCACGAGGAGCGGTACCCCTCCGGCGCTGTGAAGTCCGTGTGGCAGCGCAGCCTGACTGCGGGGCAGTACTACCGGCAGAGCGGCATCACGGAACACGCCAAGGAGTCCAAGGTCTGGATGGCCGGCATCAAGCCTCAGCAGGGATGAGCTGTCGCAAGTGACCAACTACACCGCCTCGCTGCAGCGGTACCGGGAGTACGCTGACACGACGTTGTGGACCTGGCCGGCCATGTGGGCCGAGCTGTCCAAGCGGCGCTGGTCCAACACCAGGTTCCGGCTGTACGGAGGCAAGCAACGCACGGTGGCCAAGTTCTGGGCTGAGGTGAGTAGGCCGTACGATAGTTTGTGTGCCAGTATGTGTGCCACAATACTTGTCTTTGCCATGACTTGACCTGAGCTCACAATGTGTATCTCCTTGTGTGCCTTGGCTGCAGACTGTCAAGGGTGCCAAGGTACGCTGCAACTCGGCTGCCACAGCAGTGGCAACATTGGCAGCAAGGGTGTGCCTGTCAACCAGATGCGACGGGAGACATGCAAGCAGTTTCCCGGGCGCGTGGTGTTGGTGCATGAGTTTCGTACCAGCCGGGTCAGCTCTGCCCGCACCAACGTGGTGCAAGGTCAAGCAGAGCCCTTCAGATGAGAGACCGCAGATGCATTTGCACTGTAGGAGTGGAGTCGTTACATAGCTGTAGAATGGCTTGGCTTAATGGTTTAGTGGCTGAATGGCTTGGCAATCTTACAAGTGAGCATTGATCTATGTCGCCTTGCAGGTGGCTGCACCCGGTGCGCAGCATGGCGAAGCGGTCCCGGATCCGGGGCTTGATGTGCTCTACAAGCAATGTCATCAAGCGCAGGTTCTACGACCGAGACGTGTCAGCCGCGCTGAACATCGCCCGCATTGCCGCCCACGCGAGCTCAGCAGCTGGCAGGGCCGCCCCGCCATGCCTAACCCAGGCAGAGTGGGCCAGGAGTGGGTGCAAGTGCGCGACAGAGGCCTGCTGCGGAAGCTGCAGCTGCGGCACCAGCGGCAGCGATAGTGACATGTGTATTATGCCATGAGCCAAACAAACAAACAATACGATCGCCCCTTACAAAGGGGATGTGTGTGCGCTAGAGTGTGCATAGGGTAGGGCTCTAGCGAATAGGTTAAGGACACAGTCCCGACTCCTAGGTTAGGGACACACACCGGTCTCTCACTGCTGTGGAGAAGTGTAGGGGCCCCACAGGAGGATAGGGATACAGCATGGTTGATATATCCGTTCAGATATATCTACTGTCATACAGGTAGTTGTATGGCAGAGCTGGACGATAACTACCAACACACAGCTCCTTGACATGATGGTATACTTCACCTCGCTCCTCCCCGCCTTGCCCTCCCTCCCTCTTCATCTCCTGTCAGACAGTTTAACCTGGTTATAGCGCAAGGTCAGAGGTGCCCAAGGTGATTGCTAGCTGACTAGGTCGACACGAATATTACCACCACACAGCTCTTTGCACTGCACTGCCTAGCTCATCCTCACTCATCTCTTGTTCGGCCCTATCCTTCCCTACCTTGCCTTTCCTGCTCTCTGCCCCACGGGCCTTGGTGCAAGCTCCCTCTTTCGCCCCAGCCCTCCATCCGCCCTCACCCCCACTCTCTCCTGCTCCTGCACGAGATCCTATCATGTTAGCAGAACTGCCTGCCTCCATACCATTCCCCGTCTGTCCAGGCCCTTGCTCCTGATCCTGCCACTCCTGCTCCTTGCTCCTGCCACTCCCAACTGTTATGGCAGCTGTAATAGCAGCTGCGTTAAGCCGTCTTGCCTGATCAATATTAATATGCTGAGGTCTTGAGCTCATGGGCACCATTGCTTCCCTCCCCGCGCCTTTCGTCCCACCTCCTTTCCGCTGCGGTGTATTCTCGGTGGAGCTCCGTATCTGCTCCCCTCCCCTCCCCCTCACCCCACCCTTTCTATTCTGTGCCCCATGGGCCTTTGTGCGATCTCCACGCCTTTTACCCCACCCCACCCCTCCATCCCACCCTTCACCTCCCTCTCCGCTCCTGCATGGGCTCTCATCATGTCAGCTAATGAGGCTCGCTTAGGCTCTTCTTCCCCTTGCGCTCAACTGCTTATGCGGCAGCCCTCTTGCAAACCCCAGCGTGCACGGCCCCTCACTCCTCCACTGCCCCCACCTGCCCCTGCTTCCACTGCGCCCACTGCTCGCTGCCAGCCCCCACGCTCTGCGGCAGGGTGAGGCAGTGCAGGCTGGGCAGGGCGTGCAGCACTGCGGGGACGTCCACCCACAGCTGGGCGGAGCGGCGACCCCAGCGCAGGGCCAGACAGCTCAGATGCGTGAGGCTGGTGAGGCCTGGCAGGACATCGGGGTGGAGGGAGTTGTCGGCTGGGTCATGGAGGAGGGTGAGGGAGAGGTGGGTCAGGTGCGGGCTCAGAGGGGCCAGCAGGGAGTTGGGCAGACCAGGCGGGCAGCACAGGCTCAGTTGCTGCAAGCGACTGCCTTGGAAAGGAGAGCTGCTGGCTGCTGCTGCTTGTCCTGCTGCTGGTAGGGTGGGTGATGTTGGGGATGCCGGTGGTGGTGGCGCAGAGCTATGTAAGACAGAGGCCGAGTGGGTGTGAGGGGCGGGTTCAAGGGCCCCATCGATGTACAGCTTACTGCCTGCCTCAGTTTCAGAAGCTGGCCGCCCTTGGCTAGCGTGCTGCTGCGTTTGTGCCTCAGCCTGGCTTCTGTGCGTCTGTGCCTCCTTGCAGCACTGGTGACATGTATTCTGCCGTGCCTGTGGCGGTGGCAATGGCTGCTGTGACCGAGGCTGTGGCTGCGGCTGCGGCTGTGGCTGGGGTTGTAGTAGCTGAGGCGGCAGCACTAGCAGCGCTCCACTGAGGTCCAGCTGCTGCAGCTGCCCCGTGAGCCTGGGATGTGCCACCAGGCTGGCCAGCCCGTCCGCGGACACGCTGCACGCCTCCAGCGCCAAACCCTCCAGATGGGGGAAGGCAGTCGCCAGTGTCTTGGAGCAGGCAGGGGTCCAAGGGGGCAGGCAGGGGGCCTTGCGGCCAGGCCGCTGGTACTGGATGTCTGCCACTGCAGCGGCTCGGCTCGGGCTGATGAGGGAGGTGCTGCCACAGACCAGGGTAAGGTGTTGGACTGAGGCACAACAGCCTAGTGTGTGTGACAGGTTGCTGCACGCCAGGGCAGAGCTGGCCAGACGGTAGGCATGGGGTGGGGGTACCATCAGTACCAGCTGCAGGCAGCTGCTCCTTGTTTGCATGGAGGTTTTCAAAAAGGGAGGCATGGTGGTGGACCCAGGCAGGGGCAGCTGCAGTTGAATGCATGGGCTGTGCTGCAGCAGGGCGGTGGCCAACCGCTTGCATGTGCAAAACAGCTGTTGACGAGCTGGGGCGTCGAGGTAGCGCTGCAGCAGGTCAGCCAGCAGGAGGGGTGGGAGCTCGTGCAGCTGTGTGCTGCTGCACTTGCAGCCCTGTTGGCAGTGCTGGAACATGTCTGTTGGGCTGGCTGCGGCTGCATCACAGGGATGGAGCTCCCGGGCAGGAGGCTGCATGCATGACCATGGTGCTGGATCGATGCTCAAGACCCAGACGCTGAGGCATCCACTGTCACAAACTGGCCTTTGGAGCTTGGGCACACTGAGGCTGGGATGCACGCCAAGCTGTGCAGGGCAGGGGATGGGCGCAACGAACGTGTCAGGTGCCGTGATGCTCTGGTCCCCAACACATACGTATTTCCACTGTGGAGGAAACCAATTCTTACCTGGTTCGCCTGACAGTCTGTTTGGGCTCTACCGCTCCGCAGGCTCTCGCAGTACAATTCAAAGGAGGTCGTAAAGGCTTCCTTACACTTGCCACGACATGAATAGAGCGCTTAATGGAGGAGCACGAAGCCGCGATCGTTTAGTAGTTGTCGGCAGTCACAACGGGGTTCCACTCTCGAGTCAGTGTGTCTTTATGTCTCAAAATACAACTGTGCCATGTGCTCCCCTACTTGCACACACATGCATATGGCAGGGCTCGAGCACTCTTGGAGTCAAACCTAGGTAAGGGACACAGAAGCAGCAGTCACTTCCTGTAGTGGAGGAGTGAAGGGAATCACAGGATAGGGATATAGGGTTGCACCTTGTCTCTGTTACAGTGCGGTTTGCAGCTGGGACTCAGCACAGTTGTACCCCCTACAATTACTACAGGGCAGGGGCTGTGTTATCTGTTGTCCGAACTGTTTGCATGCTGGGACTCAGCAGTGAATGTCAAGGCCGCACAAACAGGCTACGCCAGGCACAACACACTTGCATGAACTCAGCAGCCAGCCAGCGCAACAAGCAGCTGCTGTCAGCCTACACTCACAGGCTAAGCACACAGCCTCTGCTTGCACAGACATCCCCTATCAACGACACCTTTGCTGTTATCACGCACGCAGGCATGCACAGCAAGCAAGCAGGTTGGTTGCAGGCATCCATAAGGTTGGCACCCACAGGGGCCGGCTACCGCCCAAACCCGCCTTTGCATAGGGTCACCCCCGCCATTGGCTGCACCCCCATGGCTCAAGAGATAACTTTCTAACTCATTTCTGCACGGATGAGGCCGCCGATTTGTGCGATGAGTTGCTGATGGCCCGAATAGAGTGCAGCCAGCCCCAGCGTTTTGCCGGGTGGCTGGCCCCCAACACGCGACGTGTTCTGGAGCGTCGTAGACACATTTAGCGACGGCATTAGGCAGCCTGGACCCAGAGCGGCGTGAATGGCGCATCCTGACTGGACATGCCAACTTTTCAGGTTAGCACGCATCAGTGCTGCAACGTCCTAGCACGAATCGAGACCCACTCCCAAGCTCACCTGCTGCTTTTCGGCCTGCTTCCTTGCCCCCTTCTCCAAAGTGTCACCTATTGTCATCAAACGGCGCCTCTGCAGGTCGATGGCATTGTGGGTTGGGAGCGTGACCGCGATTGCGGATTGTCGCTGAAAACAGGTTCAGTCCACATGTTGCAGCCATTTTTTAGTTGCACAAGAGTTCCTGATTACTGGTGCTTGTGGCTTCTGAGCAACCACGAACGGCAAGAATTAGTGAAAAACATGCAGACACTGAGCTGTGAGAAGTGTTTGCCGTTGTGCAGGCCTGTAAACGCCATGGTTACCAAGAAAAGGGGGGTGATGGCTAGATGTGCCGGTGCGCAAAAAGCGAGGGAGGTTATGGCACAGCGCAGGGCTGCTGAGGCTGAAGCCAAGGCCCTGGCTGGTGCTGCTGAGGCTGAAACCCAGGCACAGGCTGATGCTGGTGCTTATGAGGCTGATGAGGCTGGTGCTGATGAGGCTGGTGCTCATGAGGCTGATGTTGGTGCTTATGAGGCTGAGGCCCAGTCACAGGCTGATGCTCGTGCTTATGAGGCACAGTTGCACCAGCTGCAGCCTGAACTGCAGCAGAGGGAGCAACAAGCTACTGACACCCAACGCTTGCAACATCTACAGCAACAGCTGCAGGACCTGCAGCAGGATGAACTTCAACGTAAGGAGCAGCAGGTGGCTGAGCAGCAACAGCAGCTGCAGCAGCAGCAGGCAGACATGCACCTGAGGGAGCAGCAGTTGGCTGAGCAGCAACACCAGCTGCAGCAGCAGCAGGCAGACATGCACTTGTGGGAGCAGCAGTTGGCTGAGCAGCAACACCAGCTGCAGCAGCAGCAGGCAGACATGCAGCAGAGGGAGCAGCAGGTGGCTCAGCAGCAGCAACAGGTGCAGCAGCAGCAGGCGGACCTGCAGCTGAGGGAGCAGCAGGTGGCTCAGCAGCAGCAACAGGTGCAGCAGCAGCAGGCGGACCTGCAGCTGAGGGAGCAGCAGGTGGCTACCCAGAAGCACCAGGTGCAGCAGCAGCAGGCGGACCTGCAGCTGAGGGAGCAGCAGGTGGCTACCCAGAAGCACCAGGTGCAGCAGCAACAGGCGGACCTGCAGCAGAGGGAGCAGCAGGTGGCTCAGCAACACCACCAGGTGCAGTTGCAGCAGCAGCTTGACAGGCTGCAGCAACAGCTCGAGGCACAAAGTGGGGCTGAATTGCAACGCCAGGTGCAGCAGCAGCTGGCTGCACAGCAACACCTGTTGCAGCAGCAGCAGGCAGACCTGCTACTAAAGCAGCAGCAGGTGGAGAAGCAGCCGCAAGAGGCGGCAGTCCAGCAGGCTGTCAGCACCAACCACCCCCTCCCAGACCATTCTACATGCTCTCCCCAGGTCCCTGGGTCCCTCAGGTCACCCCTCTTCATGCGCCCACGCCAGGACACAACAATAGCGCCCATGCCAAGGTACGCAGTTCCATGCATGCCCTCCCAAGCAAGCACAACCACACCTTTCATACACCACACCACACCACACCACACCACACCACACCACACCACACCACACCACACCACACCACACCACACCACACCTACCACAAACCTGTGTGGGATGCTTGTGTGCATGTGCAGGCTCCATAGTGTGGCCCATGCATTGCGCATTCCAGGGCTGCCCTACTCAGAGGTGGTGGGTGCCCATCAAAGCCTGCTGCTGGCAACCGCTCCCCCTCCCCCTCAGCCCAGGCCAGCGCAGCAAGCTCAATCCAACCCAAAACAGCCACCGCCCTCCAGCCCTTCTTACCTGCCACCACCACCCCTGCATGGGGGCACAGCCAGTGGGTTGGCTGTGAGGGCCTGGGGGAGGTCATTGGCGGAGTACTTCAGCGCATGGGGCATGCCTGGGGATCTGTGGGTCCCCTACGCTGCTGGTCGTCTCACTGGGGGTGCAGAGGTGTGGTGGAGCCACCAAGTGTTTAACAACACCCCCGCTGCCACGTGCTGGATGGCCTTTGTGGGAGGACTGTGTGAGCATTACACCCCCGCTAAAGAGCGCGCATGGCAGCCAGCCGCGCAGACTTCAGCCGCAGCGAAGCGTGTGCACAGCGCAGCCCCCACAGTGTTGCTGACGACCAGCAACAGATTTGCCATGCTGCCAGTGGCCGATGAGCAGGAGCAGCAACTACCTTCCCAACCTGCAAAGTGAGTGTTGCCCCAACTACTACTACTACCATCTTACTTGTCACCAGCCATAGCTAGACATCCACCCCAGCTGCCCTGCTGTTGCTGCTGCTGCTGCTGTGCAGGTTGGATGAGCCTCAAGGAGCGGCTGCATCAATTGCTGCGGCAGCTGTGGCTGCTGTGCTTAGAGCTGCTGCAGAGTTACCGCCTTGCACCGAACAGCCGCTCTCCCCACGCCCGGTGTGGGACTTGCGCTCGCACCGTCAGCAGCAGCAGCAGCCACAGTCCCTCAGCAACTCCCCCCAGGCTTGGCAGCGGAAGCTGCAACCACTGTTGAATGAGTTTCAGAAGTACCCAGTGGAGGCGGGTGCAGGGCTGCTGGACAGGCTGCAGCAGCACCGCCGCATGCGGTCTGTGGTCAGCCTGGCTACTGGCGTGGTCCCCCCCACCCCTGACCAGGTGCTGGGGGGCATCATGGTGGAGTCACTTAGGCCTGTGCTTGCCGGCATCAAGCCCGCCCCGGGTGGGCAGCGCTCAACAAACCAGCAGCCGTTGAACACTGCCTTGATCATGACTATGGGCAGGGGCATTGAGCAGCATGGCATCAAGAGGACGGCCAGGCAGCTGGGCATCACGCCCCATGCAGTCAAGCGTGCCAGGAGGAGCCACTTGTCCAACCTGGCAGCTGGCGCAGCAGCAGACTGGGCAGCAGCGCCCCTCCGGCGCGGCCGCCGCTGTCTCAGCCAGGAGCAGCTGGAGTACGTGCGCACCTTCTTCGAGGAGCACAGCAGTCCGTCACCCATGTACAAGGACGTGCGGCGCTACTACATGCGCATGACCGCTGGGTAGGCTGGCTGCATGGGCTGGTAGGGCTGCATGGGTAGGGTGGCCTGCTGCAGGCTGGTTGGCTGGGTGGCTGCATGGTGAGGGTACGGGTATGGGTACGGTAGGCTGATTGCATGACCGCTGGCTGGCTGCATGCTGAATGCAGCACACCCCACATGCCCACAGCCCCCCCCTACAGCTGCCCACCACACTGACGTGACAGGAGCAGTGAGAAGAGCGAGGTGCGCATGTCACGACGCTACGTGGACCGCTCCCTCAAGAAGCTGTACCTAGAGTACGCACGGGAGTGCCCAGAAAACCTTACAGTGGGTAGCACCACCTTTGAGATGTTGCGCCCGCCGTGGGTCAAGCGCATCACCGCTGCTCACAAGCAAGTGTGTGTGTGCATTCCCTGTGAGAGCTGCGAGCTCCAGCTGGACCAGCTCGGCAAGCACATGGGCAGCCTTGTGCTGCCTGAGGACCCACAGCCACTAGGTGACAGCGACAGTGACAGCGGGAGCGACAGCGGGGGGGGGGATGGTGAAGTGCATGTGTTGCTGGCTGAGCACATTGCCAACGCTGACGCTCAAGACCTGGCTGGTGTGCTAGATGCAGGAGCGCTAGGTGAGGGTGGGCTAGAGAAGTTGGTGGGTGATGCCCAGAATGCCAGGGCTGCTGCAGGCGCTATAGGAGGGGGAGTTGCTACAACAGGAGGTGCCACTGGGGGTGCAGACGTGAAAGTTGACCTGGACTGTGCCACAGTGCAAAGCTGGTTTGTGTGCCCATGCAAGGTTGGCGCCAAGCCCAGGCTGGCCTGCTTGCAGCGTCAGTGCGCAGCCTGCAAGGATAGGAAGGTGGGCGTGAAGGCGGGATGTGAGGGTGTGCAGCTGCAGTATCGTGAGTTCAAGAAGCTGGACAATGGGCAAGGCGTAGAGTTGGCCACAGTCCATACCACACTGGGTGAGTTGGTGCTTGGATTCAATGCCCTCATGCAGAAGCAGTTGTGGCATCAATACCTTGCCAAGCATCAGCGTGCCACCTTTAGGGCGCACTGTGCCGCTGTGCGCAACACACCGGGGCTAGTTGTCGTGTCGTGTGACTGGTCAGAGAAGCTCACCATCCACCAAGACATAGCATGTCAGGGAGCATATTGGAAGCAGAGGACCATGTCAGTGTTCGTGGCATGTGCACACTACCAGGACATGGCTGGCAACTACAGGGAGGAGTCAGTGTTTGTGAGTGCTGACAGGTGTGACCAGTCTGCTGAGGCTTCCACCACAGCCCTTGTGCAAGTGATTGAGTGTTTGCTGCAAGGCAGGAGGCACCCGGATGGCATCCAGGGTGAGGCACTAAACTCTCTGCGCACTAAACGACGCAATTCCCGACGTCCCTCTTCCCTCTTCCATCCCATGTGCATGCGATATCGTGCACAGTGTTTGTTGGTCAGTTTGCCAAAGCACACCTCATCATGCAACAAATCGGGATGGAACCACATCAACAATGCATAACACTCTTCGTCATCATACACCTCCTTCACAGTGTCTTGAAACATGGGCATGGGCTCAAGTGGGGTAGTGGTGTCAGGCTTCATGCATGGCAGGCATGGCACACTCATGCACGTGCTGCATGCACAAGCAGCCATGGCCCATTGAGGCTGCTCCCTGTCAGGTGTGAACACCATGCGGTGCATTGCCCTGCACCCCTCCACCTTATCATGCATGCGCTCCACATCAGCCTCTGGCATACTGCATACACCTGCTTGCCTAGCGTTGTCCAGCACCAGGTAGCGCCGACGCATGATGTGTCCACGTTGCCGGTGGCTGGCACTGGTGTCTTGTGCATGGCATGGTATGGTATGCATCTTGTGCATGGCATCTTGTGCATGGCATCTTGTGCATGGCATCTTGTGCATGGCATGGTACCATGGCATGGCATGGCATGGTATAGTGCATATGAAGCCTCCGCTCCCGCTGGTCCAGCAGGCAAGATTGCCTGGCCACCAGGAGTGGTGGTCTCAGTTGGGGGTTCGCCAGAAGGCGGAGTCGTGTTAGATTCAGTCATGTCCACGGTTACAAGGCGGCGTTGACACGCAACCTAGGTCGGAAACCAAAGATGTAGCGTGCTAAGAGCACCGCCGATGACCGTTAAACTACCTTGTAACAGCAGACTGACACGGCCAGGGTTTAGGACATTCCCCCGAGGAGTCGAACCTCTGAAGCAGGCAGGCACGAAGGCCCACCTGCCCCTTTCGCCCACCATGTCACACTGCAGTACAGAAGTACACAATGACCGCGCAACGCTCAAAGAGCCGTTCGCTACATTCCTCCCTCTCCACTCGAGGAACGTCCCGCCCCAGTGTAAAACACTGGGACTCGCAAAGCTTAAAGAAGCAATGCTAGAGCAAACCATGCACTGCATTATATGCAGCCAAAACTTCATCACAATTCACCAGGTTCGACCTAGGCTCCCATGTGTTGTAGGTCTCATCATAACCTTTCCACTTCACAAGGTAGCCACGAGCTCTGCCAGCTCGAACAGCACGGTGATCCAGCAACTTCTCCACTTCATACAAAGGAGTCTCATCAAGCCAATCCACAGGTGGCGGCAGGTGAGGAAAGTCACTTGTGTATTTGCGCAGGAGTGATACATGGAACACAGGGTGCAACCTGCTCATGGCTGGAGGCAAGTCTAGCTTGACTGCCACATTGTTGACAATGTGCAACACCTTGAAAGGACCCACAAAGCGAGGCAACAACTTCCTAGCTTTACCTGGTTTAAGCCTCAAGTTCTTGGTACTCAATAGGACCAAGTCTCCTGGGACGTACTTGACTTCCTTGCGACCCTTGTTGGCCATGTGCGCTTGCCGTCGTTGGGCTAGGTCCATGAAATGGCGCGCCTGCCTTACATTTTCTTGCCACCAGTTGGAAAACTCTCTACCAGAGGGACAAGGCACATGTTCAGGTAACTCAAGCAAGGTGGGTGTCAGTGGAGACTGACCAGTATTTACCAAGAATGGTGTGGATTGTATAGATTCTTGCCAACTGTTGTTCACTGCAAACTCAGCCAATGCCAAGTGTAACGGCCAGTCATGCTGAGCTGGAGATATGTAATGTCTCATCATCTCCTCAAGTGTACGGTTATACCGCTCAGTCTGGCCATCTGACTCTGGGTGGTAGGCGCTAGATTTACACTCTTTCACACCCAGCAACTTCAGGATAGAGGACCAGAACTGGTTGGTAAAGTGAGAGCCCCTGTCAGATATGATTTCACGGGGTACGCCGTGGTGTTTAAACACATTATCAATGAACAGGCGGGCAAAGCCCTTAGCATTCATGCTCTCTTTGCATGGCACGAAGTGAACCATTTTTGACAACCTATCCACAAACACGGCAATGGCATCATAACCATGATCACCAGTGGGTAGCTTAGTGATAAGATCCATAGTGATAGATTCCCATCTGTCATAAGGGATAGCAAGGGGCATCAGCAGCCCACCTGGTTTGGTGTTGACAGACTTGTTGCGTTGACACGCGTCACAGTTGGCCACATAGTGGCGTACCTCTGATCGCATGCGAGGCCACCAGAAAACCCTGGAAATGCGCTCCAATGTCTTGGTGATACCAACATGACCTGCAAACTGAGCATCATGCATCTCCAGCAGTATCCTGGCCCTAAGCTCTGGGCAATCAGGTACCACAATCTGTTTCTTGTCTTTTGTGTGGTATAGACCATGCTCATCCACGTCATACGTGTCAGTGATACTGATGTCAGCAAAGACAGGATCGTTTCTGTAACCAGCTAACAGCTGCTCAGTCATGTTTACATGATGTAGAGGATGGACAGGTAGCGGTGGAGGGGCTGGGATGTGTTGGACAACAGGTGGAGTGGCAGCTGGTCGCTGGACAGCATGTTCACCACTAGCTTCCTCCCCCTCCAAACGACGCTTCTGTCCTCTAGTGACCACCATGACAGGTGAGGCAAGAAGATCCACAGGCTGGTCAGGAATGCGAGACAGGGGGTCAGCGGGGTTAACTGCACCTGGTAGGTACTCAATGGTGAAGGTGTAGCGGGACAGCAATTCCATCCATCTGGTCTGCCTCCTTGACAACGTCTTCTGATTTGGCAAAGCCACCAGCGGCCTGTGATCTGTGTAGAGTGTAAAGGGAACTCCCTCCAGGTAACAGCGCCACTCTTTACAAGCAGTGACGATGGCTAAAAGCTCCTGTTCCCCTGTGGAGTAGTTTTTTTCAGCTGGACTGAGCTTTTTGCTTAAATAAGCTAAGGGATGACCATCCTGCATTAAAACTGCTCCCACACCTTGTAGTGAGGCGTCACAGTATACCTGGAAAGGCTTGGAGATATCTGGGATCCTGAGTAGTGGCACCTTAGATACAGCATGCTTAAGGGCATGAAATGCTTGCAGCTTATCATTAGGCCAGTGCTTCCAATCATATTTAAGACCTTCTTTGCCAGTCAAATCAGTCAGCGGTGCAGCCAATGCGCTAAAGTTATGAACAAACTTGCGCACAAAGTTTGCCGCACCCAGAAAGCGCTGCAAGGCAGTGAGACTGTTGGGGACTGGCCATGTGGTGATGGACTGAATCTTATCAGGATCTACAGCCACACCACGGTCACTCACAATGTGCCCCAAGAACTTGAGGGCTGTCTTCATGAACTCACATTTGCTTAGCTTGGCAAAGAACTTGTGCTTGCATAGAAGGTCCAGGACCCTCCTCAGATGCACGAAGTGCTCATCCACAGTCTTTGACATGACAAGAATGTCATCTAGATACACAAGAGCACAGTCGTTAATAACATCAGCAAAGGAGTCATTCATCACACGTTGAAACGTTGCAGGCGCATTGGTCAAACCAAAACATAGCACCTTATACTGATAATGACCATCTGGGGTTCTGAAGGCTGTCTTTGGCACATCTTCAGCTGGAATCCTGATTTGGTGGTACCCAGCCTGCAGGTCTAGAGATGAGAAGACGGTGCAGCCTGCCAACTTGTCAAACAAGTCATCTATACGAGGCAAGGGGTACTGGTCTCTGAGAGTCTGCTTATTCAGCTGCCGATAGTCCACACACATCCTTAACTCACCACTCTTTTTCTTGACGAACAACACCGGGGCTGCGTATGGAGAAGAAGATGGCTCAATGATGCCTTGGGCCAAGAAGGCTGTGATCTGCTTCTTCATCTCTGCAAGCTCAGGCTGGGTCATTCTGTAAGCTGGCAGCGCTGGAGGCTTACAGCCTGGCTGCAAAGGGATGGTGTGACCAATAGGCCTCTCAGGTGGCAGTCCATTAAATGGCGCAAACACATCTGAGTACTCATTGATTAGATCTTTGAGTTTGGTAGATACCACAGGAGGCACAGAGTCAGGTGTGTTGAGCTGTTCTGCACTGATCATGGCCACTAAGGCATGCCCACCTTTCCTCAACCATGAAGCTGCTCGGCTGGCTGAGATGGTATGGGTACCATGCCTGGCCAGTGGGCGCAGTGGGATGCCTTGATAGGCTCTGAGGGCTGACACCTGAGCACAGCTGAGTTGTTAGACAACTGCATGGTGACGGTGCGCGTCAAATAATCCAGCAAAGCACCATTAGCTGTGAGCCAGTTGCTGCCCATTAACACATCACTTCCTCTTATCATAGGAGCTAGCAGGCCTGCGGGGGGGGCTGCGCTCACGCTTGGAACCCCTGGGTGGGTAGCTGCCACCACCTCCATAGCCACCGCTACGACCATGACCACCACCATGACCGCTGCCACCACCTCCCTGGCCACCATGCCCTCCACCACCAGGACCATCCCCACCATCACCATGCCCACCGGTAGCAGCCGACTCGGCGACAGGGCGAGGGAAGCCTGTGATGCGTCGTGCCTCCTCACATGTCAGGTGCTTGAGAGGGCACACCAGGCGGAAGTGGCCTGGGTCCCAGCAGTGATGGCACGCGAAACCTGGGCGGGGACGAGGTCCAATCTCCCTGGACCGATAGGGTGCTGGGCGTCCGGCTGCATGGGGGTGATACCCGCCCTGAGATCCTGGCCGGCTGCCGCCGGCATAGCCTCCAGAGTTGCTGCTCGTGACACGTGCATTCGCAACCGGGCGGACACCTGCACTCACATACTGCCGTGCAACAGCAGCAACAGGTGGGGGGGGTCGACGTCCACCTTGAGAGGCTGCAACAGAGTGTAACACACGCTGGGCATTCAGGGCTGACTGGATGGCATCATTCAGTGATGGTGTGGGCATGAGTGACACATCTTGCGCCACCCTAGTGTGCAGCTCAGTGGTGAGACCTCTGACAAATGTGGTGACAAGCATGGATGGTTGCATGCAATTAGCACCAGCATATGTGAGCGTGTTCCTAAACTCCGTGATGTAGGAGTTAAGGGTACTCCCATGCGTCATACGCAGGGCATTGGGATCCAGAAGTTTCCTGCGGTGCACTTCGGATTCATTGCGCAAGTCATCGCCAGCCATCTCCATGAAATGGACACGCAGGTATGGCCATGTGGGTCTGCCATTATGCAACAACATGTATGCATTTCTGGTAGCAGGGTACCACACTTCACGTGCTCTTCCTGACAGGAAATTGGGCATGGCTTCAGCAGGGTCAATGCCTAGGTATGCGCAATGCACCTCTAAGTCTTCACAGAACACTTCTGCCACTCTGCCACCTGTAAGGCAGTTATCTGTCCACTTATCTGGACCTGGTACCTTGACCCTGTGAGCAACTGACTTCTCAGTGGGTGCATTAGATGCAGGCAAGGCATTTCCAGTGCCAGCAGCAGTTGTGGTAGAAACCGGTGTGCCAGTAGGTACAGCAGCATTATGCAATGCAGCAGCAGTAGAGACTGGTGCGACATTCATGCCAATAAGTGCGGTTCGTGCAGAAGCACTGCCAGGTGCAACGTACTGACTGCGAATGCTGGCCACCGACTTGGGATTGCTTACCACAGCGTCGGCCTGTCCGTGGATACGGTCCAGCTCGGCGATGCTGCTGCGTAGAGTAGCTGCCTCCGTTTGGGCGGCTTCCATCGAAGCTGTAACAGCGTTCAGCTGCAGGCGTAGTCGCGCCGCCTCCTCAGCATGGGCGGTTGAAGTGTTTGCAGGCGGAGGCGTCAAGAGGGCGTCTACGTAAGACGCTGGAGCCGTTGTAGCAGCTGGCTGTGCCTTAGCAGCGGCTTGGGCAGCATCTTCCACAGGCTTAAACAAAGCCAGAGCCTCAGGCGCCGCGAGGATCTTAGATAAGAGCTGATTTACAAGCGCGGCCGTCTGGGCAGTAGAAAGTCCAGGCAGGTTAGCAAGAGGCGAAGCACCACTCACTGGAGGCAGCGTTGGCCCAGTTGAAACCGGCGCTCCTGCCAGGGGTGAAGCCTCCGCTCCCGCTGGTCCAGCAGGCAAGATTGCCTGGCCACCAGGAGTGGTGGTCTCAGTTGGGGGTTCGCCAGAAGGCGGAGTCGTGTTAGATTCAGTCATGTCCACGGTTACAAGGCGGCGTTGACACGCAACCTAGGTCGGAAACCAAAGATGTAGCGTGCTAAGAGCACCGCCGATGACCGTTAAACTACCTTGTAACAGCAGACTGACACGGCCAGGGTTTAGGACATTCCCCCGAGGAGTCGAACCTCTGAAGCAGGCAGGCACGAAGGCCCACCTGCCCCTTTCGCCCACCATGTCACACTGCAGTACAGAAGTACACAATGACCGCGCAACGCTCAAAGAGCCGTTCGCTACAACTGCCGCCTCTTGCGGCTGCTTCTCCACCTGCTGCTGCTTTAGTAGCAGGTCTGCCTGCTGCTGCTGCAACAGGTGTTGCTGTGCAGCCAGCTGCTGCTGCACCTGGCGTTGCAATTCAGCCCCACTTTGTGCCTCGAGCTGTTGCTGCAGCCTGTCAAGCTGCTGCTGCAACTGCACCTGGTGGTGTTGCTGAGCCACCTGCTGCTCCCTCTGCTGCAGGTCCGCCTGCTGCTGCTGCACCTGGTGCTTCTGGGTAGCCACCTGCTGCTCCCTCAGCTGCAGGTCCGCCTGCTGCTGCTGCACCTGGTGCTTCTGGGTAGCCACCTGCTGCTCCCTCAGCTGCAGGTCCGCCTGCTGCTGCTGCACCTGTTGCTGCTGCTGAGCCACCTGCTGCTCCCTCTGCTGCATGTCTGCCTGCTGCTGCTGCAGCTGGTGTTGCTGCTCAGCCAACTGCTGCTCCCACAAGTGCATGTCTGCCTGCTGCTGCTGCAGCTGGTGTTGCTGCTCAGCCAACTGCTGCTCCCTCAGGTGCATGTCTGCCTGCTGCTGCTGCAGCTGCTGTTGCTGCTCAGCCACCTGCTGCTCCTTACGTTGAAGTTCATCCTGCTGCAGGTCCTGCAGCTGTTGCTGTAGATGTTGCAAGCGTTGGGTGTCAGTAGCTTGTTGCTCCCTCTGCTGCAGTTCAGGCTGCAGCTGGTGCAACTGTGCCTCATAAGCACGAGCATCAGCCTGTGACTGGGCCTCAGCCTCATAAGCACCAACATCAGCCTCATAAGCACCAGCCTCATCAGCACCAGCCTCATCAGCCTCATAAGCACCAGCATCAGCCTGTGCCTGGGTTTCAGCCTCAGCAGCACCAGCCAGGGCCTTGGCTTCAGCCTCAGCAGCCCTGCGCTGTGCCATAACCTCCCTCGCTTTTTGCGCACCGGCACATCTAGCCATCACCCCCCTTTTCTTGGTAACCATGGCGTTTACAGGCCTGCACAACGGCAAACACTTCTCACAGCTCAGTGTCTGCATGTTTTTCACTAATTCTTGCCGTTCGTGGTTGCTCAGAAGCCACAAGCACCAGTAATCAGGAACTCTTGTGCAACTAAAAAATGGCTGCAACATGTGGACTGAACCTGTTTTCAGCGACAATCCGCAATCGCGGTCACGCTCCCAACCCACAATGCCATCGACCTGCAGAGGCGCCGTTTGATGACAATAGGTGACACTTTGGAGAAGGGGGCAAGGAAGCAGGCCGAAAAGCAGCAGGTGAGCTTGGGAGTGGGTCTCGATTCGTGCTAGGACGTTGCAGCACTGATGCGTGCTAACCTGAAAAGTTGGCATGTCCAGTCAGGATGCGCCATTCACGCCGCTCTGGGTCCAGGCTGCCTAATGCCGTCGCTAAATGTGTCTACGACGCTCCAGAACACGTCGCGTGTTGGGGGCCAGCCACCCGGCAAAACGCTGGGGCTGGCTGCACTCTATTCGGGCCATCAGCAACTCATCGCACAAATCGGCGGCCTCATCCGTGCAGAAATGAGTTAGAAAGTTATCTCTTGAGCCATGGGGGTGCAGCCAATGGCGGGGGTGACCATAGGCGGTACAATGCAGTACCAGGCATAGTGCAGTTCCAGCACCTTGAGTCAAGGTCCTTGACCCTCACTGGGGGTGGTGTTTTTTCTGTATGTTTCCGGTCCAGCCCAGCCCCTCTCAGTGACACTGTCACCGCTCCCAACCTCCACTCCCTGATGTAAGTAAGCCTTTATGTGTTCACATGAAAGGTTTGCGCTAAGGTGAGTAGGAGGGGGTGGGTGGAGAAAGTGTGGGCTGGGAGGGGGTGTGTGCAGCAGGCGTGGGCTGGGAGGAGGCATTTGCAGGATAACAAAACCTTGGAAGCAGGGGGCTGCCTGCTGACGCACAGCAATGTGTGCCCCCTTTGTTGAGCTGTCATCAGCTTACAATTAGTGCATGCATTGTCATGCCAACTCTACATGCATGCATTGTCATGCCAACTCTACATGCATGCATTGTCATGCCAACTCTACATCATAGCCCTCGAGTCAGGCAATAGTGTAGGTGGTAGGCGGCTCATGTGCCATGTGCACTGGGTTTACTCCACACAGCCCAATGACATTGTTTGAGTCGGATCTAGTTAGTGGCTGCTAGTGGCTGCTAGTAGGTGCTTCTGATCCGGCTCAAATGGAGGCCCTAGTGAGGGACAAGGGGGCTATATACCTGTGCACCTGGCTGTGCACCTGGTGCCAGCAGTGCTGCAGCCTCCTGGAGCCAGCAGGACAACTCCAAAACGGCCATCGTAGCAGTAAACACCAGCTGCTTGCAGGCTACACTCACAGGCCGCACTAATAGGATACACCAGGCACAACACACTTGCATGAACCCAGCAGCCAGCCAGCTTAGCAAGCAGCTGGGAGCAGCTGCTGGCAGCCTGCACTCGCAGGGCTAAGCACGCAGGCTGCACCGCAGGCACAACACACTTAAAACGAGTGCCTCCAGCACTCGCAGAGATTCACAGTAACCTCGTTGCTACAGCCGGAGCACTCGGAGCCTAGATTGCTTGTGCCTGCTTGCCAGGCATACACGACCCTATGGACAGCAAACCCATGGACAGTGCGGATTGTACCACTCTCAACTGCATGCTGCAGCGCTGAAGGTAAGACAGGTGAAAAGTGGGGTGCAGGTGTCCGCCTTAGCCATCACCCTGTGCTGATGATAGTGATTAAGGGGTAGACCGAGGACGCAACAGTTGATTGTAGATGAGCAAGATTACCCACAGGCAACACCTTGTTTCATGTTGGCTAGGGTAGTCGGCAGCAGAGCAGCAGCAGCAGCAGTTCCATGTTGAGTAGGGTACTTGTCTGCGCTAATGATAGTGCTTGTATCACCATGAGTAGTTCGAGACTGACAAAGACTGAGGGATGCAGTAGTATTGTGGCAGGTCAGGCAACAAAGTAATCGAGATGGAATGCTCTGCCAGGAGAGCTGTGCCACTGGTTGCTGCTGATCCCACTGCTGGTGACAGAGGGTTGCGATTGCTCCTGCTCTGTGTTGCAGCTGCGCCGATGTGCTCTCCTAACACATACATCTACAGGCATCATGGTCACACTGTTGCAGCAGCAGCATCGTAGCATGCCAGGGATTCTGTCACTTACTCATTGTGAGGTCACCACATCATCACAACCCCAAGCGCGGGAGGGCAAACATTGCCCTCTGCCCCAAGCACCATCATCAAGCTGGCAGGCCTCAAGCTCATGCTTGCTCCTTACCTTGCCAAGGACACTACTACAGCGGCAGGCTGCTGGTGGCAGATTATGTGTTTTGTTCGGGTGGCAGGGGGACGTGTGCAGGCAGCGCCAGCGCTGCTGCCTGCAAGGCGATGAGCTCGCGGGCAAAGCCAGCAATGCGCGCATCCTGGCCCTCTGCATCCCCTTGTTGGGCTGTGCCCGGTGGTGCCGACACCGCTGCAGCCATGGAGTCCCACTTATCACGCATTTGTAAATGGAGGGCTGCCCTGCATGGAAGCATCCATGCATGCACATAGTGACGTAGAGGCACTCGGTTTGGCGCTGCCATTGGTCAGGTGTGGCAATGCTGGGACTGTCCTCTGTAGCTGTACAATGCCTTGGACTATGCTGCTGCCACCTGCATGTGTTGTACACCCTAGGTGTGTAGGGGACACTCAGGAAACTCTGCCAGTCTGCATCGCCTGCTCTGGAACAAAGCCTGGAAAGAAAAGCCTGGTCAACACTGCTGAGCAACACTGCTGAGCTATGAAGGCTGTAGGGAGCAAAGGTGTAGCAAAGCCTGGGAATTGAAAGGAGGACTGCGGCTGAGCAACACTGCTGAGCTATGGAGGCTGTAGGGAGCAAAGGTGTAGCAAAGCCTGGGAATTGAAAGGAGGACTGCGGCTGAGCAACACTGCTGAGCTATGGAGGCTGTAGGGAGCAAAGGTGTAGCAAAGCCTGGGAATTGAAAGGAGGACTGCGGCTGAGCAACACTGCTGAGCTATGAAGGCTGTAGGGAGCAAAGGTGTAGCAAAGCCTGGGAATTGAAAGGAGGACTGCGGCTGAGCAACACTGCTGAGCTATGGAGGCTGTAGGGAGCAAAGGTGTAGCAAAGCCTGGGAATTGAAAGGAGGACTGCGGCTGAGCAACACTGCTGAGCTATGGAGGCTGTAGGGAGCAAAGGTGTAGCAAAGCCTGGGAATTGAAAGGAGGACTGCGGCTGAGCAACACTGCTGAGCTATGGAGGCTGTAGGGAGCAAAGGTGTAGCAAAGCCTGGGAATTGAAAGGAGGACTGCGGCTGAGCAACACTGCTGAGCTATGGAGGCTGTAGGGAGCAAAGGTGTAGCAAAGCCTGGGAATTGAAAGGAGGACTGCGGCTGAGCAACACTGCTGAGCTATGGAGGCTGTAGGGAGCAAAGGTGTAGCAAAGCCTGGGAATTGAAAGGAGGACTGCGGCTGAGCAACACTGCTGAGCTATGGAGGCTGTAGGGAGCAAAGGTGTAGCAAAGCCTGGGAATTGAAAGGAGGACTGCGGCTGAGCAACACTACTGAGCAATGGAGGTTGTAGGGAGCAAAGGTGTAGCAAAGCCTGGGAATTGAAAGGAGGACTGCGGCTGAGCAACACTACTGAGCAATGGAGGCTGTAGGGTGCGGCTGAGCAACACTGCTGTAGGGTGGAGCTCAAGGAGCACTGCCCTAGACAAGGATACGGGAGGTAGCAGTGCTGGGTCAGGGTGGACCCTCACCCTGACTGATGCTGCTGATGCATCCCCGATCACCCCTGATGCAACCCTGACTGATGCTGATGCATGGTCTCATGCTGACAAAGGCAGAAAAGAGAAGTAATCCTGGCACAGCTCAGCCTAGCCTGTGCTCAGCTGGTCAGAGCCAATCTAGGTGCTGCAGGTGCATTGAGGCGCAAGGAACGAGGCAACCAACTGCCCATGAGCTGGCACCAGATGGCAGCGGCATCATGACACGGCACCAGTCGCAAGTTGCCCGTCAAATGTGGCATGATGGAATGCAGACACTGTGTGACACCGTGTCACACTTTGTGACATTGTGCTTACGTGTGGCACTGTGACTACGTGTGACACTGTGTGATTACGTGGTTGCATACATCTTTGATGCATGTGGCATGGAGTCTTGCAGTGCCTGGCCTCACCTTCTCAAGGCAGGGTGGTACATGGCGTTGTCAATGACCTCTTGCACATCACACCAGCAAAATGTGTCATACTCATTCATGTCCAGGCGGATGTCCGCCTTTTCTTGTGGTGTGACATCCACTGAGAACACCACTGCGATGTCGGCAGTGCCGTTGCCTGGAGGGCAGGAGGGGCAGAGCTTGATCACCAGCAGCATGGCAGCTTGCAACCTCAAACCAGCGGGCCTTGGTGGGAATCGGCTCTATGAGCAGCGGTCCCAGTGAGTCATGTTGCAACAAGCCTAGCAGCTCTTGGATGGCTGGGTCTGAGGCAACATGACCTCCTCCTGCTGCTCCTGCCGCTGCTGCTGCTCCTGCCGCTGCTGCTGCTCCTACCGCTGCTGCTGCTCCTGCCGCTGCTGCTACACCTGCTGATGATGACAACACAGATAACATGGATTTCATTATGACAAAGGCAATGGAGACGGTGGTGAGGGGATTGGTGACAGTGAGCAGCTCCTAAACTTCGTTTAGTGTACAGGGGCCCAACTGGAGCAGCAGCTGGTAGGAAGCTGTGCACCATCACACCCCTCCTGCTGTCCTGCCCGGCTGTCCCCAGCAGCTGTAGCTGCCCCGACTTGCCTGCAGGAGCCTGCTTCCTAAACTGCCACAGGTAGGAGGAGTGACACACTGCCCGGAAGCGCTGAGGGGCCAGGTCCACGCCCGCCTCACGCCGCACATGCCTGGCTGCCGTCACATGGGGCTCCTCCCCGGCCTGAAGGCAGCAGAGCAGCTTGTGTTCTGTAGTTGTATTAGCGGCATCATTGATACAGGCCTAAGCCCCTAAAGGCGAAGGGCAGCCAAGCAGCCTGGCAGCTGATGGCTCAAGTGGTGTGAGCCAACATTTTAGTGCTGGTGGAGGTGTCATGGCACTGCTCTTGATGGTCCTTGTGAGGAGCACGATTGTGAGGGGTTGACGGTGATCAGGCACACGGCACACAAAGAGCGCAAAAAAGGGTGAGGTGTATGATATGGGGGCGACCGGCTGAGTGATGGAATGGCCAGGCGGTGCAGGTCTAAGCCAGCAGCAGGTCTAGCTCTCCCTGTGCGAGAGCAGGAGGTGTGAGGTGCCGTTGAGGTGTCACTGGAGATCGGAGTTCTGCAGACCGGAGTGCTCATAGTGCTGGGTGAAGTCTAGAGTAATTATATAAAAACCTTGGTAAAGCAACCTTGATAACCTATAAAACTTGGTAAAGCAAATCACTCACTGCTGTACTAATACAATGTGTTGGTGGTTTGCTGGTTTGGTAATGCCAGTCCAATCCCCCTGCAGACCGGAGCTGCTAGTGCTTGGGAGAAGCTGAAGTAACAACAACAGAAACTCGGTGAAGCAAATTGAGATCTAAGTTAGGCTGAGAAATGTGGTGGGAATCTTAGAGAAACTCACCTGCATGCGGCCCCCAAGAAACCACCAGTCCTTCTGTGGCTGCACACTCCGCTTCAACAGCAGCACCTGGGGGGCAGAGCGCGCCCAAGGGTGCCAGAGACACGGTTTGCATGACAGGTGCTCCATGTACCACCACTGTGACAGTGTTGAAAGCGGTGCTTGGTGCCTCCTGGCTGATGAGGGACACACACACCACTATCATCATCGTCATGACAAATCATGCAACCCAGACATGGTGTGGCTGTAGCTTCATAGCAAAGGCATGCACTGCCTGCTTCCAGGATCAGCCTTGGTTGCATGAAGACTGGCTTGCATGAAGACGGGCAAGCCTGTTGAACTATGGATGGATGCCGCAAAAGGCCACACTGCTCTAATTGACATGTTCCTACCTGATGGGAGAGCGGGTCGCATAGCATGACATCAGCGCACCCTGTGACCATATGCATGCAAGGGTTGACTGACCTCCCTACGAGCTGCAGGCTGGAACAGGTGGATGGCTCTCATCCACGCCTATGTAGCAGGCTTGACATAGCCAGGCACCACACAGTACTGCCTTTAAGTACGTGGCAGTACTTGACAGCGAGTGATCGCTCAGAGCTGTCGGGACATGTCGAAGCGAGGACGATCACTACCTTTGACAAACACATCCAGAGCCAGCGAGTAGTCCTCATCGGACAAGAACGTCCGATTTTTGTTGTACTCTCCGGTTGTGAAATGCCGCAAGTGAAATAGATCGTCCATGTAGCTAAGACTGTAGCACAGATGTAGCTAAGACTGGGGTGCGATCCGTTTCTCACCGTTTCTCACCGGTACATGCTATTGGTCAGTGTGCTCCGCCCATTGGGTGAGTGAACCTCTAGCTCAAGCTCCTATTGCTCATGCTCACACACATCCCTGTGTGCGTGCTGGTACGGGCGTGAAGGGATTGTCCATTTCCAGCTTTGCCTGAAGCTGCTTGCGACGCAAAGCAGACGAACAACCTGCTACCCCCCACAGTGTACATGGCAAAAGCTGGTCTGGGAAGGTTTGGGCTGGGTCGCTGGGTCGCTGGTCGAATAAGTAGGATGTGGCTGGTCTGTAGGGCGTGCCGGGTATTAATACCTGCCTGATGTTTTGGGTACTACGGGTATTAATACCTCCTCAGGGTATTAATACCTGGGTATTATTAATACCTGGCCGGGAACGCCCTAACTCACGAGCGGAGGTGGCCACGGGTGGCCAGGTGACGGCAGTGCCTTACAACCTCTCGGCATTGATAGCAGCCAGGAATGCCCCGTTAGGTGTTACAATTTAGCAAAAGGTTCCTGCCCAGCATCGTGCTGGCCAGCGGGTCCATTGCGCCATCGTCACCGTTCGGATGCCCTCAAGCATATTATGTATGTCTGATGCCACCCTGGCGTCAAGCTGTACATTGGGGTGCAAAGGTGCAAGGGCGTCAGGTTGTGACGACGATTGCCTGTCACTCGACATGGCAACATGGAGGTGCTCGGTAGCACAGCTTCCTTAGCTTTCGCGCCTGAGGTTGCAGCCAGCACGCGTGACTAGCTCGCAGCTTAGCGGAGGATGGTGAGGGAATTTCTCTTGCTTATTGTCGCATTCTACCCGTGTGGCTCAAAATGAATGTGTTCCGCGGCTTTGAGAGCACAGGCATCGAAACGAATCCAAAAGGAGCTTGCAGATTTGCAGAAGGATCCACCTCCGAATTGCAGCGCGGGACCTGCAGGAGATGACTTGTTTCACTGGCAGGTAAGAGCAACAGCGGGGCAGAGGGCGTCGACGAAAGCGTCATGAAGCTTCGTGTCCTATGAGGTGTAGGCGACCATCATGGGCCCTGCTGACAGCCCCTTTGCCGGAGGCGTATTCTTCGTAGTGTAAGTCCTGCAGCGAGCAGCGATCCAGCATTTGGGGTTGTGCAGGTCTACAAGGTTTCGCATTGCACCACTTCGCAGCATTCACTTCCCTCACGACTACCCATTCAAGCCTCCCAAAGTGTCCTTCTCGACAAAGGTTTGTACTCGCAACAGCCAGCCACGGGGGTGCCTGTCACGTACACCAGTCACGGGGTTGGCTGCCGCGTCCCACTACAGGTCTACCACCCTAACATCAACTCACAAGGCTCAATCTGCCTCGACATCTTGAAAGACCAGTGGAGTCCAGCACTGACCGTCAGTAAGGTAATGCAACCCCGCGGCCTGGCGCGGCCCGCGTCTCGGCGCGTCTCGCTGCGCTCTCAGTTCTGTGCATTGTGGCTGTGCAGGTCCTCCTCTCCATCTGCTCGTTGTTAACGGACCCAAACCCAGACGACCCTCTCGTGCCCGAGATTGCACATGTAGGTGGCTTGAGCAGTCCGTGTCCGAGCCAGCCTGAGCATCCTTGAGTGCATGATGGCTGCTATTTTGTGTGCAGACTATCAAGACAGACCGGGCACGATATGAGAACACAGCAAAGGAGTGGACCCGCAAGTGAGTGTTGCTTGGTGACTTTGTTGAGTCTTTGTGCAGCAAACGGCGGTGCTGTTGTGGTTGCCTATCGGCTTGTGTATTCCGCTAGCATTGAACGCCTGTTGCTACCCTGTTGCATGCGCCTTCTTTGCAGGTATGCCATGGGGTGATGGTCAGGCAGCATCAGTCAGAATTGATGGGCAGCGCCAGCAATGCAGCAGCTGACAGCTCTGTTTTGGAGCTGTGGAGGCTGGAGGAAGCTTAGGGATAGTCATATGGGCAGCATCCAGTCATGTCTATGGTGATATCTGCAATGCCTCTTTCACATCTGTATGCACATATGCATGCAACCTCACAAACCGTGTCGTTTTAGCAATAGTTCAGTTTTTGTGATGGATGTTTGGGCTGTGCACATGTGTGCAGTGAGTTCTGATGCCATGCTGTGGTGCTGATTCAGAGGCCAGAGACGTCAAACCAACCAACTATTTCGCTATTCTTTGTGACAGGTGGCGGGGGAGCCACGCAGTAGGCAGTTGAAGTGTTCAAGCAACCTAGCATCTCTTGTGCACATGAGAGTGCCAGAGCTCTCTAACACAGTGAACGCATTCGTCATGGTATGCCATGCCTTTCATGAAATGAAACACGTACTCAATTTAGATAATAGTGGGAATAGTGAGACATTGCAGTTTAACACAACGGGGAATTGTTCGTCAGTTGGGTGTCGTACGGTGAGACTGATAACCTGCAGCGACATGGTTTGCCGGGAAGTTTACTAGAAGGTTGTCATGCTCACACAGCTGTGCAAAAATGAGACAACCCTACACACGCTGGCCAGGAGCCCCGTTCACGTACGCAAGTGAAAGAAAGTAGGCTATTGACTTGCGAGTGGCAGATTACCATGCAGCATGCCATGTTTTGACATTTTGAACTGCTCTTGATTGGAAATAGCATCGCATCAAGGCTAGCTGCAGGCCAGAGGTGATAAATGACTTGTTAGAACAATAGTGGCGCACAGAAGGTGTCCGCGATGGACCGGCGGGAGGAAGAGGGCGTGCGACCACTACGGAGGTACTTCCACCAGCAACTACTAAAGGTCGACAGGTCCGCTCATGGCACTACGCGTGTTTTCGTAGGCCGCAAAAACCCGACGCCAGTGCTCGATTTAAGGTGGGTGTTCGCAGAAAAAAGGTTACGTGTGCATGTGACTGTTAATGAAATGTTAACATTTCTGTAGGTCCGACTGCCTAGAGATCTCTATGAAGTTGCTCTACAGTCTGGGAACAGCGAGCTAGTGCAGCACTCTGGTAGGTTGTCGGCTCTGAGCCCAGTAAAGGGATGGCCTCAATAAGGCTAAGCTGGTGTGCATAAATGCTGGCCAGGCTCTCAGCCAGCATCACGCAGGGTCTGCTCCTGCTGCCCACCCACACCCTGGCCAAATGCATGCCGCAGTGTCCGCCGAAAAGTCTGCCCTGTTCACCAAGCGGGCCACAGCTGATGCCCTGAAGATCCTGGCATCCCAGCTTGCAGCCAAGCAGCAGAAAGAGGCAGAGCTGGTGACACTCAGGCGGCCACAGTACCAGCATGAGGCTCATTTCCAGCCAGAGGAAGGCTGCGGGGTGTTCCCACCCCGGGCACCCGAGCTGCACAGTATATGCGACTATGTGGACACAGAGGGAGACCTGCTGCCCAGTGAGACCCACCCCTATGGGTAAGCACGGCCCCGCCCCTTTGGGACAACACAGCTGCCTGGCCTCCTGTCAGTTGCTCACCAGCTGCTCTCCTAGGCCTGCCCTTAGCAGCAGCCACCTTTATGTACAAACCCACTTATTTGCCTATTAACCACCCCTGCCACCACTGTCACCTCGTTTGGGCACCATGTTGGGTGCTGGCATGTGCCAGGCCAACAGCTCAGCAGCCGCAGCACCAGCCTGTCCCTGACGCCTGCTGGGACCTCTGAGCTCAGCTCAGCTCAGCTCAGCTCAGCTGCAGGCACAAACTTGGCAAAACGTACGCCTATCCCAAGCACTCTGCCACCACTGTGACTAATTCTTAACCCTCACTGGCCGCATCACACCTTTGGCATCTACGCTGTCATTCACCAGGAGCTGGCATAGCCTAGTTAGGCATGGCATGCGCAAATGTGGCTCAGGCTTGTAACAACTGCCGCTCACAACAACAGCTGCTGCTCCCAGCAGTAGCCAGGCTCTAGTGGAGCCTGCCTAGCCCTTTTGGTGCAGAGCAGCAGCAGTAGCAGCAGTGGTCAAGGCAGCCCCATACTCAATCCTACACACAGAAGTGGACTCTCACGACTCTCACTCTCGCAACTTACTCGCATCTCCGGCAACTCGCATCTCCGGCAGAACCAGCGTGCATCAAGGGCGCTCTTCAACAGCGTGGTCACCGCCTGTATGGCATGACCCACAGCAGCAGCCCACCACCTCGTGCCTTCCCTGCTGCAGATGGGTGCCGGTAGCTGACCAAGCCTTGGGGGTGTTGGTGCGCCCCCGCACTGGCCAAATACAGACAAAGACCTCCACCACCATGCCCCTGGTGAGTGGTCCTCCAGCATTTCCAAATAGAGGTAGATGCACAGGGCAGCAAGGAGGGCGACCAAATACAAACATAAACAAAAAAGGGGAGGAACTGGGGCAGGCCAGGTGGTGAGAGCAGGCCCCAGGTAGCAGGCTCGCCGATTTTGCCGGAGTAGGCTTGTTCTTCTACTGCCAGACAGCTAGGAACCAGACAGCTAGGAGCAAAGGACTCCCTCCCACCCCCATCCATGGCCCCTGCCCTGAGTCTGTAGCTGGTCGGAACCCTGCACCTTGAAAACCCCAGCTCCACGCCACAATGTCACTGGAGGACATTGGGCATGCAAGCCACAATACCTTCCTTGCCTCTTTGTCATCAATGCCAGTCCTGCACATTTCAGCTTCCGACACATGATGACATCAGGCACAGACTGTTGCCACTCTTCTGCTGTTGCTGCCGACTTATCCGGCGGGGAGGGCTTGGAGGCCCACCGCATCAGCAGCAAGCAGCACTGCTGCCGTATCTTCACATGCCATACTAATGCAAAAACAATCTGTGCCACAAGGACCTGAATTCGACGCAACACTGGGAGTCGAACTGGGTATGTCTGGGTGAAAACCGGCGTTAGCTGCTGTCAGATGAGACCTGCAGGGGAGACGTCAGCGGAGACCTCAGCGGAGACCTCAGCGGAGACAGCTTATCTTACAGCGTGCTTACTTAGGCTCGTTGTTAACAGACCCAAATCCAGACGACCCTCTTGTGCCCGAGATTGCACATGTTGGTGGCTTGAGCAGTCCGTGTTCCAGCCAGCCTGAGCATTCTTGAGTGCATGATGGCTGCTGTTTTTAGGAGTACTTCGACAGCCCGGACATGGAGCTAGTGCCGCCTGAGGAGCGGCTGGCTGGTCTGGCCCTGCAACCCCCACAGCCCGTGCAGGGCTTCTCACGCTTCTACTCAGCCAGCGGCGCTTTCACCTGGGCACCGTGCAGGGTCCTAGCGTACGACAGGTCAGCAGTGGGGCAAGGGCTGGGGCAGGCAGAGCAACATGAGGAGGGCACGGACCACAGGCCATGGAACGACACATGTGGGGCACCTAGGTGGAGGCAGTGCCTTTGAGACCAGCAGGAGGTGCACAAGGGAGGTGCTGTGTCTGCTGTGACAGGACTGATAGGGCTGGTGCAGCAAGACCAGGAGGTCTGCCTGGGGCCCGGCCCCGCCCGCCCACGTACCTGTGGCAAGGCTAGGGTGCCTGCCCGCCCACCAGCCTGTGGGCAGGGACCCCTGACCCCTACTGCCACCACACGCTACACAGCACTGCCTGCCTCTTGCCCTGCCTCTGCATTACCCCAGCCCACCTCCTGACTGCTTCCCTCCCTGCCTGCCTGCTGCCCGGCTCCCCACTCGCTCGCCCGCCTGCTTGCCCGGCAGCCATCCTGTGGGCAGGGACTGCGTCTCCTCAACCCACCGCCTGCCGTTTGGCTGCCTGCTGCCATTCTGCCTGCCTGCATGCCTGCATGCCTGCCTGCCTACCTGACTCACTGACTAATTCTGCTCGCCCTGTGCTGCCCAGGGGTCGTGATCTGTACTGCATTGAGTGGGAGGCCAGCCAGCGCAGGAAGTGGGTCAAGCGCCTCAACCTGTTCTTCGCCAACGAGAGCAGAATCGGGTTCCGCTTCAGGCTACGCCAGGTGGGGGGCTGGGTGCAAGGGTAGGGTGGGGCCTGAGTGAAGGTGTAAGGTCCTCAACAGATGAATGTGTGGCAGAGTCATACGTCTATAAGTTTGTTGGATGAACCTTGTTGGTTGGTTGTGTGGTTGGGTGGACCCTGATGGGTGGTTGGGTGGACTGGCGGCTGGTGGCCGGTAGGTCACGTGGGTTGGGCATGGCTACTGGCATGGCTCCAGCTCCAGTCCCTGAGTAGCTCTGGTCCCAGCCCTGACCTCGAATAGGCTCCTGCTGCTGCCCCACACTGCATGCCTTGGCACCTTGACTCTGACCCCAACTCCGTCCCTTGCCTCCTTCCCAGCCGTTCCCAAACCACAATCCTGGCCCTGTCCGTGGCCCTAGCTTGTAACCCAGGCCTGACCCTTCGGTTAACATCCAGCCTCGACCCTTGCCCTACCTATACTCGCCTTGGCCTGACTGCAAACCCTTGTCTTATCATGTCAAAATTGCATGGCTGCCTTAGCATGGCTCTTGCCATACCCACCCATCTTGCATCACATGCTCACCCGCACCTCTTGCCCTAACTGTTGCCCTAATCATCGTCTTGGCCCTTGCCCTGGCCGTTGTCAAGGCCCGGCTGCAAATGCGTGTCTTGTCATGCCATACCGGCCATCACAGGCTAGGCGGCGCAAGGACGAAGTGGAGCGGCAGGCACGCTACCATGAGTACGTCACGCTGCAGCCCTTCCGGTCCCTGGTCACCTTAGACGAACGCTGGCGGCGCCGTCTCGCACGCCGCACTGGCAAAGTGTGGCCGCACCCCGTTGATGCATTTACGGAGGGTGGGTGGCACTCCGCACTGCCGAGCATGAGCCACGCTGAGACCGTGATGTTGCGACTATTGGTGTGCACACCCTTTTCCAAAGCTTTGTGGAGGCCTTTTAGACAAACGTGGTCTAGTGCACAATGTTTATTTTGGGTTTATCGAGAATATGACAAGCAATACTGGTAAACAAGTTTTACGTCTTCTTCGTGCTCGGGTGGTGGTCCTGGAATCTATGCAGCTGATGCAGCCAGAAAGAAAAGCGAAAAACCCTTGATCACAAACAATAGTATTTTGCATAATGCCCATAAGCTCTTGTAGGGAGTCATGAGAAAGACCGCGGTACTTCTTGATGTCCTGTACAACCTGCCCAAGTGACTTCTGCTGTGCTTTGGTCGTCGATATTTAGTGGAAAAACCCATTTTTTGTTAGGACCGGGATCTGTATTTGTATAATATTTACATGGTAGGGTTGAAAAGGGAGGCGATGCCAACCTAATGCCCGGTAGAGTCTAGCAGTGCGATGGTCAGGGCACCAGGAAGTCCAATGTGTGCTAAGTTTGCCAGAGCCTAGAACTGGAGTGCGTGGTGTTGACGAGCTCGCCAAGCCAACCTCGTCAGAGTCTTGCTGTAGAGGCTGTCATCTGATCTCTTGCGCAGCAAAGCATGGGTTGTGCATGCCAGGATGCCAGAGACAGCTAAGCCCCTAGGCCTTGGTTAGGCCTGAGCCTGCCGCTAGCAAGTCGGGGCAGCACCAGGGCACCAGAGCTCTGGAGCTTTGCAGCAGTGCACAGTTCAGGTATGCGGGGAGTGAGGGGGAGTGAGGGGCGCTGGCTGGCTGCCTGCGCACAGGGGTGCTGGCCGAGGTGCTGGACGTGTACAAGTACGCCGTCAAGGCAGCCATCGTAAACCACCAGTTCATGGACCCCGACCAGGTGTGACCTGGAGTGGCGACATTGTGTGACGTTAATGTTGCTTACCTTGTCATCAACAGCATCATCGTCACATGTGCTGTGTGCGCCTCAATGGCCAAGTGTGATGTAGGGTAAATCAATGTGAGTGGCTCTCAACAAGCACCCCTAGACCCCTAGAGCCCTGGAGCTGAGTCTACCTGGGGCTGGAAACTGCCCTCCCCTGCTGAACTGGCCCTCCCACCACCCCTCAGGCCACTAGCTGAGTCTACCTGGGGCTGGAAACTGGCAGGGCAGGGCGCAGCCGCTGCCCACGGCCACTGCTTGACCCACAGTTTTCCCTGGTCACTGCTGACTGCTGATGAGCCTGCCTGGGCTGGCCTCTGCCACAGGCTGCATTGCTTGACCCACGGTTTTCCCTTACTCAGTTAACCCTAACCTAACCATAACCCTGACCCTAACCCTAACCCTAACCCTAACCCTAACCCTAACCCTAACCCTAACCCTAACCCTTGTTAGTGCTGGCCCTGCCCTAACCCTAACGCCCGTGCCTGCAAGCCCCCTGCGCCCCCCTGCTGCCTGCAGCCCCCCTGGCCCCCGCCTGCCTG
>JASKMD010000003.1:2379807-2396816 GCA_030144725.1 Haematococcus lacustris
CGTGCCAGCCGCCCTGCCTGCTGTCTTGCCTGATCTTCGCAGACAGCACACCTGCTGGCAGCCAACGTGCAGCCCGTGAAGATCAGCCAGCCAGTGCCGCCGCAGGGCTGTGTGAACCTGACCCTGCTGCCCCAGGGCCGCGAGGTAGCCTCCCAGGTGACTCCCACCTATCATCACCACCACCATCACCACCGCCATCATCACCATCATCACCGCCATCACCATCATCACCACCATCACCATTGTCCCCATTATCATCACCATCACCACCACCATTACACGGAATGCTGATGCAACCACCTGCTGCAGGGCCAGCAGCTGGTCTCAGCGCTTATGTCCTGTCTCCTGTCACTCTTCTCTCTTACCACCGGGTGCAACCACCTGGTGCAGGGCCAGCAGCTGGCAGTGGCCCAAGACCTGGGGCTGGAACCCTTCTCCCTGCTGCTGTCGGATGTGCAAACCGCCAGCTTCCTGGCACGTCCACCACTGCTGGCCGCCATGCATGCTTACTACGAGGAGCTTGACATGCGGGAGGTGGTGGTGGGTACCATGCACAACATGCACTCCATGCACTGCATGCACACGTATGTCTAAGAATGTTGCTGCCATGCTCCAAGCCCAGAATTTATTCCCTAGCAGGAACAATTCAGCCAACAGCAATAACACCGACAAAGTGTCTGTGTCTGTGTGTGTTTGTGGGTGTGTGCATGTGCTTGGGTTTATCAAGTGCTGGGCAATGACCATGCTGACCTGCTGACCTGCTGCTGCCGCCGCCTCTGCTGCTGCTGCTGCTCCCGTCTGCTGCTGGCAGACGTCCCAGCACTGTTAGTGGTGGCGCTGCTGCTGACCCACAGTTGCTGCGTTGTTATTGTAGGTGCCAGACATCAAGATGTCAGCACTGGAGCTGCCAGCACGCTTGTCTGAGTTTGTACGCCTGCAGGTGATCCATCAGGCATTACCTGACCTGACTGTATAGCCCTGCCCTTCCTGCCCTGCCCTTCCCACAGCCTGCACAGCACGAACTCTCTGCTGCCCACAGCCTGCACACCCCTCACCCTCACCCTCACCCTCACCCTCACCCTCACCCTCACCCTCACCCTCACCCTCACCCTCACCCTCACCCTCACCCTCACCCTCACCCTCACCCTCACCCTCACCTTCACCCTCACCCTCCTGGCCAGTGTGATGTACCCACACACGCATGCCGCCCACGCGTGCATGCAGCGCCTGCATGTGGAGGAGGTCCAGGACCACCTGGAGAATGAATGGACGATGCGTGTGGTGGGCATTGTAGAACAGCTGATGCCCATCAAATCCACGGCAGCGGTGGCAGCAGCAGCAGCAGCAGCAGGGGTAGGGGCAGGGGCCCACCCCCCTGGGGCTGGGGCCGGCTCGGCCTCCCCCCGACCCAGCATGGCGACCGGGGGGATGCGTGGCAGCGTGGCCGGCCATGCACATGGGCAGGGAGACCGCGTGCGTGACTCTGACCCTGGGCAGGGGGTGGGCAGCATTGTGGCGGTTGGCGTGGCTGGGGCTGAGCAGCAGCTGGTGCGGCAGCAGGTGATGCGGTTCGTGAAGATGCTTGCCGTCACCATGGCCGACCAGCTGCGCACCGCTGTGCTGGGCTCCATCATGAAGTACCAGAAGTTTTGGTGGGTCAGGGTGGCAGGGAGGGCAGTATGGCTTAGGGCACATACTCACATGGGTCAGGGCACAGGCGTGTGCCACCTGATGAGTCGTGTACTTTAAACTGGCCTTGGGTAAAGCCGGGAGGGGGACGCAAGGCAGAGGGAAGCAAGGGATGAGGCGTGTGCCACCTGTTGCGTCGTGTGCTTTAGACTGGCGTTGGGTGAAGTCGGGAGGGAGGCAAGGGAGAATGGAACAAGGTGCCTTGGTGGGAGAGAGGTGGAACCTAACCACCACCATCACCCCCTAGTGCCCTCCCTGCAGGGAAGAGTACGACTGGGCCCCAACTGCCTACGCCGCCATCGCTGGCTACCCTGACACTGAGCTGCCAGACCCCTCTGCCGCCACCCTCCCTGCCCTCCCCCCCGCCCCACCCCCCCAAGCTCAACCAGACGGCTCCCCCGCCCACCCAGACCCCAGCCTGCTTCCGTCGCCCCCCGGAGAGGGGGCAGCCAATCAGGCGGAGCCACCAGCAGCACCCTGCCCTGCCCCACCCACCCAGGGGGGGCCCCACCCAAACTTGCTGCCCCACCCACCTCCTGCTGCTGCCCAGCCACCCAGCCCTGAGCCAACCAGCCAAGACCGGGCCCATGCGGGGTGGCGTGCGCACCACCCTGTGCTGCAGTGGGGGGGTGACATGTTCACGGCCGTGCCTCCGCCCCTGTTCATGGTGCAGCTGGCGGTGATGGAGGGGGGGCTGGCTCTGGTGCCTAGCCTGGAGGAGCTTAGGGGGGCGGTGCTGCAGTCCTATGATGACATCATCAGCAGCACACAGGCAGTGGATGACATCTCCGTCAAGGTAGGGGGCTGACGGCTGCTGCTGCTGCTGCGTCAACTGCGGCTGCACCTATTGATGTGGCTGTGGCCTGCCGCTACTACTCCTGCTGCTGCTCCTACCCTTGCCGCTCCTGCTGCTGCTGCCGCCCCTGCTGCTGCTGCCGCCCCTGCTGCTGCTGCCGCCCCTGCTGCTGCTGCCGCCCCTGCTGCTGCTGCTGCCCCTGCTGCTGCTGCCCCTGCTGCTGCTGCCCCTGCTGCTGCTGCCCCTGCTGCTGCTGCTGTCACCACTGTTGCCGTTGCCATCGTTGCTGTCACCCTGCTGCTGCCGCTGCTGGCAGGTGGTGGACGCGTCCTCTGACCAGCGGCTGGCCAGCCTGCAGCTGGAGGAAGGCGCTGCCTGCCAGTGCCGGGACACCATCACAGCCATCCTGGACAAGAACCTGAGAGGTCCTGGGGCGCTGCTGGCCTCATTCCAGAGGGACTTTGCAGGGCTGGTGGCAATGCAGGTGGGGGTGGGGGTTTGGGTTAGGGTGAGGGTGAGTGTGGGCCTGCAGGTGAGGGTGGGAAGTAGAGTATGGAGCAGTTTAGGTGGTAGAGCACTGGCCATAGTGCAGCTGCAGGCTACAATCTGAATCTACTGACTGAACCTAGTCTTAGGGTGTGAGTGAGGGAAAGAGTGAGGGGGAGAGTGAGGGGGAGAGTGAGGGGGAGGATCAGGCCACTACACTATACACTAGCAGCCGCAGTCTGCAGTATGAAACCGCAGCCTGGACCTGCTTGGACACTTGCCCCACTATATCTGCCCGGACAGCTAAGCCTCACCTCGCCATCCTAACCTGACACCATCCTACCTCACATCACCAGGGTCACCCCACCAGGGTTAAGGATCAGGCTCTAATGTGATGTCACAGCTCTCTGCGCCTGGCTACCTGCCTGCCTGCCTGGTTGGCTACCTGCCTGCCTGCCTGGCTACCTGCCTGCCTGCCTGGCTACCTGCCTGCCTGCCTGCCTGCCTGCCTGCCTGCCTGCCTGCCTGCCTGCCTGCCTGCCTGCCTGCCTGCCTGCCTGCCTGCCTGCCTGCCTGCCTGCCTGCCTGCCTGCCTGCCTGCCTGCCTGCCTGCCTGCCTGCCTGCCTGCCTGCCTGCCTGCCTGCCTGCCTGCCCAACCTGTATGGCTTCTGTACGTGCTGTGGGTGCCTGTGGCCTGCAGGTGGAGGAGCATGTTCAGGCCTGGGCTGATGCGGGCCACGAGCTGCATGAGACGCAGGAAGAGATACAGCGCCTGGCCAAGGTGAGCAGCTGCAGTATGTCACACCCTCATGCTCCACCTCGTAACACACACTCTGCACTTCACTCTTTTTGAACCCTGGTTACTCTTACAGCCCCCCACCCACTCTTACAACAACCCTATGACAGGGCCCCTCCTGGCATGTCGGCTGTCATGGCCTGCCACGGTGGCAATACAGGCCGAGAAGAGAGTTTTGTAACACAGCAGCAGCACCACCACCACACCACCATCATCGCCATGTTCAGCCATCATCATCACCTTGAAACCCACCATCGTCGTTGTCATGGTCAACGTGGAATGCCAGCCTCAGTCTCAGCCACAGTGGCATGGCCCTGCAGATGGCTGTGGCTGTGGAGGACAAGTCGGAGTCTCAGGTCTCCTTCAGGCTGCTGGTGGTGGACACCAGCAGCGCTAAGGCAGCGCTGGCTGACAAGGCGCTGCAGCTGCGCTCTGCCCTGCTGCAGTGGCTGGACGCCACATGGACGGCAGACAACCAGGCAGTGGTCAACAAGTGGGAGGGGGACAGAGAGCGGCTGGGAGGGCCCCCGGGGTTGGCTGGTTGTCAATGTCACACATGTCAGGGTCACACATGTCAGGGACACACACTTTGCAGCGCCCCATGCACTCGTGCATCATATGCCCGCCACTATCCTCATGCTACTGCATTTCTTCTTGTGCTGTACCCGTTTCAGTTGATTTGGATATGTTGTGGCATTTGAGGGCATTAAAGGGCATTTGAGGACATTTGTGGGATAGGACCACCTTGTTCAGCTTCAGGTCGGCAGTCTGGCAAGTATGAGAACCAGTGCCATCATCATACATGCCATGAGCCATGCACCTGCCCTGCTGCCCTGTGTGTGCATCCGCTTGCATGCAGTTTTGAGGAGATTGTGGCGCACATGCAGCAGACGCCAGAGAATACTGAAGCCATGGACGCACTGGAAAAGTAGGCAGGGGCAAAGGCAGGGGCAAGGGCAGCTCGCCAAGGCATGACCTAAGGGCAGAGGCAGGGGCAGCTCATCAGGGGTCGGGCAGCTGGTCACATGAGCCAGCTGGCAATAGTGGTGGGTAAAGATCAGACAAAATCAGATCTGATTGGGTCAGATCAAATCAAATCAGATTGAAGGATGGGCATTGAGCAGCAGCCTCATGCCCAAGCTGCCCCATGCAATGCCAAGTTTTGTCAGCAAGGCCTGGCCCTGGCCCTGCCCCAACCCTGGCCCTGGTCCTGGCCCTGGCCCAATTCTGGCCATGCCTTGTCTTGAGCTTTCAGGTACTTGGGCGTGATTGAGGGCCAGTTGGACGACTTTGCAGCCAAGATCAGCTACAGCAGGAAGGTAGGCTGGGCCAGAGACTCCTGCTGCTGCCAACGCTGCAGCCCATCACACCGCCCTACGGCATGGCTCACTGCAGCCCTGTGTGCACGAGCATGGCCAGAGTGCTGTCGACAGTGGCGCAGGCAGGGTTAGCGTTGCCTGGCCAGTGAAGGGGCAGCAGCAGCATGAGCAGCAGGCGTGGTGGCAAAGGTGGCAGCAGTGCCGGGCAAAAGCAGGTGTATGTGGGTATAGAAGGGGAAGTAGAGAAACGTGAGGAGAACCAAGGAAAAATATCAAGAGTAGAGGAACAGGTTGTGGTGCTGCACACTCCTTGTGGCTACACGGCAAAGTGACACAGGCAGCAGTGGCAGCAGGAGGGGCAGCAGTGGCAGAAGCAGGCAAGAAGTAGACAAACGTGAACATGAAGAGTGCCAGTTTCAACAGAACTGAAGAAGAGTAGAGCAACAAACTCGTTGCGATGAACAACAAGAAAGGGTGACGACAACAGCAGCTGAAGAACAGACTCCTTGGGGTATGAGGGTCGCAGTTCACCCCTCCTCACTCTTACCCCTAACTACGCATGGCTATGGAGCCTACTGATGGAGCCTACTGCTGCTGCAATGGTGCCAGCTCCTGCTGCTGCTGTCGTGATCAGCACACCTGCTGCTGCCGCTCCCCCCCTGCCCCTCTGCCTGCCAGGTGTATAGCGTGCTGTATGGTGCCCAGCACCTGCTGTCCGAGTTTGCTGACGAGCTGTATTGGCGCATGTGCCGCTGGCCTCTGCTGCTCAACAGCGAGCTGGAGGACGTCAGGTCACGACTCACACGCTTCCGCACAAGGTCAGCCTGGTCCAGATCAGGGGCCAGGGCCCAGAGCTGGGGCTAGGGCTGGTGTAGGGGCAGGGGCAAGGGCCGGAAAACGGGTAGGGGCCAGAGCCTGGGCCAGGGCTGGCATTGGGGCTTGGGCTGTGGCCGGGGCAGGGCGAGGGGCTGGGGCAGGGGCCGGGGGAGGGGCAGGAGCAGGGAGAGGGGGCAGGGAGAGGCACGGATACATGCATGCAGCGGCCCAGCCTTGCACTGGCCAATGGTGAGTACGCTGTGTGTTCCATGCTCAGGTACATGACGCAGCTGAAGGCTGAGCAGATGGCCCTGGCTAAGGACCTGGCTGAGCTGCGTGCTGAGGTGGACAAGTTCACCACCCTGGGTGACCTGAAGCAGGTGGCTGCTGGGCTGGGCAGGGCAATGGCCTGGTGGCAGCTGGGTGATGTTGTCAGGCTTGCATCCGTACATGCTGCCAGTTTTGCGCGTGTATCTGCATCCCTTCTTATCTGTCCTGGACAAGACTGTCAGGAACCACTGCAGCAGAGCCACTCAGAAAAGTCAGGCTGGCATCCGCATGAGCGCCTTGTCTGCCATAGCTTTTACTGCAGCAGAGCTATTGAGAGAGGCTGGCCAGCAGGACAGCGCACACAAGGGTAGCAGCGAATCAGGGCATGTGAGTCGTGAGGGGCCCTGACATCCTGGCGTTGCACGGTGTAAGGATAGCATGGGCGATGTGGGTGGCTGCCTGAAGGTGGATGACCGCACCAGCCAGGTGGCTGACCTGCACTCCAGGCTTCAACGTATGGGCGAGCTGGCAGAGCTGTACCAGGTATGTGGAGAGGCGTGGCAAGGCCTTAGAGGTTTCAGGGACAGACTGTCTGCCTGTGTACCCAAAGTCCGCCTGCACCCCCTACCCCTACCTCTACCCCCACCCCTCCACCTCCACCTCCACCAAACGCACCATGCCCTCACCTCCAGGCACGGGAAACCATCTTCGGGCTGCCCACCACCGACTACCCCCAGATCGAGCTCATTCAAAAGACGCTGGACCCCTATGCGACAGTGAGTTGTGTTGTTTGTGGCAGTCCGTCAGTGCTGCATGGGGTCTGCGGCATAGCCCTTCTCTACATGCAAGCGTTGGTCATACACGTTGTATGTGTGTTTGGTACCCAGTGCGCCATTGCATGCACGGTGCTGCAGCTCATCTGGTGACATCAGCAGCTGTCCCACAGCGTGTGTGCCCTTCCTTGCATTACACATGTCGCTTGTCGTCACCATGCTGGTGGCCGCAGTTATGGCAGACGTGTGGCGAGTTCATGCGCTGCCTGCCGGACTGGATGGACGGTCCTTTCACCGAAATTGACGCCGATGCAATGGCGGCCGACGTCGACCGCTGGTGGCGTGGCACCGCAAAGCTGGCTAAGAGCCTGGAGGGTCCGCCGCTGGAAGTGGTCGCGCAGGTGTGCTGCGGTCACACTGTCCGGGTTAGGGTTGTTTCGTTGCTTCGATTTTTCGTAAGGGTATCAATACTCAGACGCGATGCAATGGCATTGGCTAGGCCAGTCTGCACCGGTGCAAGCCTGACGCATCATGTGTAGCTGCGGTGCGCGGACCTCACATGGGACTCCGACGCGCCCCCGCAGCTACGCACCAAGCTGGAGGACTTCCAGGGCCACATGCCGCTCATTGCTGCGCTGCGCAACCCTGGGCTGCGTGATCGGCACTGGGCGCGCATCTCGGCCGCGGTCCAGTTTCCGGTCAAGGTGGACGCCGGCTTCAGCGTGTCGCGCGCGCTGCAGCTGGTGAGGCACATGGCCCGGGGCAGGGGCAAGGTCAAGGGCAAGGGCAGAGGCAGGGGCAGGGGCAGGGGCAAGGGCAGGGGCAGGGGCAGGGGCAAGGGCAGGGGCAGGGGCAAGGGCAAGGGCAAGGGCAGGGGCAGGGCAAGGGCAAGGGCAAGGGCAAGGGCAAGGGCAAGGGCAGGGGCAGGGGCAAGGGCAAGGGCAAGGGCAAGGGCAAGGGCAGGGGCAGGGGCAGGGGCAAGGGCAAGGGCAAGGGCAGGGGCAAGGGCAAGGGCAAGGGCAGGGGCAAGGGCAAGGGCAGGGGTTGTTGTTGTTGTTGATGAGACAAGCACCCTGGAGTCTGGCACTGTGGGTACTCCCAGCACAGGCTGAATGCCCCTGAGCATGCAACCAGGGGCGGCAGTAGCAATTGAGATTAGTGGTTTGGACTCTGCGGCCTGGGTAAAGGTAAGTCAATGAATACAAGGGGCTGGGTTATGAGGTGAGTGCTGCATGCTGCACCGGAGGTGTGCAGGAGCTGCCCAAGTTCCTAGCCCAGATTGAGGAGGTGTCGGAGTATGCCAGCAAGGAGTACAGCCTGGAGAGGACGCTGGACAAGATGCAGGTGAGGGCATGGCAGAGGAAGGGAGGGCGGGGAGGAGGAAGGCTGGGTGGGGTAAGGTAGGGAAGAGGAGGACAGGGCGGGGCCAGCCGGCAGGAATGAGCATAAGGAGCTGAAGGGGCAATCAGCAAGCTTGGCCACTCATGCTGCCATTGTTGTTGCTTTTACTGTTGCTGCTGCTATGCTGTCTTCGTTGCTTTGCTGTAATAACTCTGTTCCTGCTGCTGCCATGGCCCCAGGGCGACTGGACTGGGGTGGCGTTTGACAGCATGCCCTGGCGCGCCACCGGCACCTTCATCCTGAGAGCTCTGGACGACATCCAGATGCTGCTGGACGACCAGGTGGTCAAGACGCAGTCCATGCGGGCCTCGCCTTACATTGGTGCGGGACCTGCACCTGCACCTGCCTGCCTGCCCGTCTACCTACCTGCCTGCCCGCCTACCTGCCTGCCTGCGTAGCTACATGTCTGGCTCTTCAATCGCTGCTGCATGTGTAGCTGATGCGGGTGCATGCAACACATGCCAATCCATGAGGGACTGCATGCCTTGTTATGTTTTGCTGCTAGTGCCCCTGCTGACCCTCCTGCTGCTGCTGCTGCTGCTGCTGCTGCCACCCCAGGGCCGTTTGAGGACCGTGTGCGTTTGTGGGAGGCCAAGCTGAACCTGACGCAAGAGATCCTGGACCAATGGCTCAAGTGCCAGCAGGTCAGCCACCCCTGCCCCAGCCACCACCCACATCGCAGCCACCATCCACCCCCTCTGATCTGCCCCTGCACTTCCCTCCCCTTCCTGCCTCTGCTGCTATTAGGGCTGGCTGTACCTGGAGCCCATCTTTGGCAGCGATGACATCATGGCCCAGATGCCTAACGAAGGCCGCAAGTTCAAGGCGGTGGACCAAACCTGGCGGCGCACCATGGAAAAGATGATCAAGAACCCTGAGGTGGGTGTGCTTTGCTGCTGTTACTGTTTCTGCTACTGCTGCCAGGTCAGCATATCTTGAAGGCTGACGTATTGTGGAGTGTGCCCTTGTTTGCTGCGAGCTGGTGCTGCATGTGGGAGGCTGCATGTGTGGCGCGCTGTATGCTGCACCTGAATGTTTCGGCTGTTCTTTGTAGACAAGCCGCCACCTGGTACCACTGACCACGTGGGGCTGAGCCTCAGGTGGTGGTGGTGTGCTCTGCTGCCCTGCTGTCACATGACCTCGTGCTGCTGCTGCTGCTGCTGCTGCTGCTGCTTAGGTGCTGGTGGTATGCTCTGACGACGAGCTGCTCAAGGCGCTAGTGGAGGCCAACAAGCTGCTGGACGCAGTGCAAAAGGGGCTCAATGACTACCTGGAGACAAAGCGCCTGGCCTTCCCGCGGTTCTACTTCCTGTCCAATGACGAGCTGCTGGAGATCCTGTCAGAAACAAAGGTCAGCTGCCCTGACACATGCCACAGCTACCTACACCCTGCCATGTGCTGTAATGTCACCACAGGCTCACCAGTATTTTTCCCTGACACATACCTCAGCTTACTACACCCTGGCATGGGCCTTGTGCTCACCAGAAGCTCCCCTGCCAGCTACCTACACCCTCACATGTGCTACAGTGTCAAATGAGTCTTCCTATCACTCTTTCACCATGCTGGGACACTCTCGACTGCCAATAACTGCCCTGCTTTTCATCGCCATCTTCGTCAGCAGCAACAGCAGCAGCAGCAGTGCCACAACTGTGTGGGCAACCCTGTTTCACTGCCGTTGTTTTGTCACGCTGCTTGTCATATTTGGCAATAATGACGCCCTAACGGCCAGTGACAAACCCAGAGAGTGGCAGATCACACCTCTAAACCAATATGTCCTGGGCGAGCTCAGCAAAACTCGAACCCATGACCTCATGATGGGTGCCATGGCCCTGAGGCGCTGACATGGCAGCTCCAGTCGGCCCTGCCCTGCAGGACCCCACTCGCGTCCAGCCCTTTCTGCGCAAGATCTTTGAGGGCATCAACGTGTTGGAGTTCCAGCCCTCAGGGGAGGTCACCGCCATGTTCTCTGAAGAGGGGGAGAAGGTGGGTGCCTGGCCCAGGGGGCAGCCCAGTGCGGGCAAGCAAGGCAGGCGCCAAGTTTGGGCTACCAAGCTTCCTTTTGAAGCTCGAGGGAAGTGTAGGTGGGTGGGATGCATGCTGAGAAGTGGGTGCATTGCTTCACTGGATATAAACTCATGTGGCTGAGCTTGTGTAGTGACGTGGTTCTCAGTGGTTATGCTTAATACCTAGTACTTTGATTGAATGCAAGCCCTTGACTGCCCCTGTGCCAACCCGTTCCCTGTCACCCTATGGCATGCCCTGCACCTGGCCATTGCTGCACCTGCAGGTCAAGTTTGGCAACAGCTTCAATCCCAGCAATGCCATGGGCTGTGTGGAGCGCTGGCTGCTCGAGTGTGAGCAGGCCATGCGGGACACTCTGAAAAGTGTGACCCAGGAATCTTTCAATGCCTACGCCAACAACCCACGCATTGAGTAAGTGGTGGGCGGCTGCTCCCTTCTCAGCCCTGCTACTGATGCTCCCGCTGCTGCTGCTAAGGCTGGGGCTGCTGGTGCTGGTGCTGGCCTGCAGCTGGGTGACGTCCTGGCCGGGCCAGGTGGTCATCTGTGTGGGCTGCATGTACTGGACCCGTGAAGTGGCGGAGGCCATCACTAAGGCCACCCTCGCAGAGTATGCAGAGCAGTGCACAGAGGAGCTGATGAAGATCGTGAACAAAGTGAGCCCACTGCTGACCAGCTCTCACACTTGGCCTGCCCTGCCCTGGCCTGGGGCGGGGCGGGGCGGGGCGGGCACATGCTGGGGTCTGATGCCCGGCGTCGCGCTCTAGCTCTTGCGTGCGCTACAGGCCATGGCCGGGTCGGGTGTCTGCTCCAGCCTCCTCCGGAGCACAGCATCTCACGCCATGACAGGTTCTGAACGCCCCTCTGTGCCCCGGCGTCGCCGCCGTTCATTGCCGACAGGTTCGGGGCAAGCTGGCCAAGCTGGACCGCAAGACGCTGAGCGCTCTGATCGTGATTGACGTTCATGCGCGTGACGTGGTGTCGGAGCTGGCGCGGCAGAACATCGCGAGCGTGGCGGATTTTGAATGGATGAGCCAGTTGCGGTACAGCTGGGAGGGCGGCGACGTATCTGTGCGCATGATCAACGCGCAGATTTACTACGTGAGCTCACCGTTCAAGTCTGATCCTGCAACCCCGACCTCCGCGCTGTCCTCTCCTCTCCACTGCCGAGCTGTCTTAGCCCTTATTAGTGATAGGGTGGACCTTTGGCTGCGTTCCCCTCCTTGACCCAAAATCTGCCAAACCATCATCCATGGCTCAACTGCCTGTTAGGATATCAGCCATCACTGTGCTGCTTCTTGGCATCAGTACCAAGTAGCTGCAAAGGTCATGACCTGCTGCACCCTACCCTGCCTCCCCCTTGCCTCGCCCTCAGCATCAATGCCCATTAGCTCCAATGGTGACATGCTGCACCTTACCCTGATTGATGCTCGCCTCACCCCTTGCCTCCCCTTACCTGCCCCCTTGCCTCCCTGTGGTCCCCAGGGCTATGAGTACCTGGGCAATGGCTCCCGCCTGGTGATCACGCCCCTGACTGACCGCTGCTACCGCACCCTCATGGGAGCCCTGCACCTCAGCCTGGGCGGAGCCCCTGAGGGACCTGCCGGCACAGGTGTGGGGGCGTACAGCGCTTAGGAGCACACTTGCAGGGCAGAGGGTGGGAGCTCCCTACAGGGCAGAGGTGTGACTTGAGGAGAGGGATACTCTCACAGTTGTGCTCTTCTGCAGAAGGGTGACTTAAGGGTGCAGGAGGGATGCTCTTTGTGCAGCTCAGCAGAGGGGTGGCTTGAGGAGGAGAGGGATGCTGGGACTTTCATCTTTGTGCAGCTGAGTACGCTGGTCAACAAAGCTGGTCAAGTTGAGGCCATGGGCAGTGGGGATCATGTGTATCAGCTACAGATAGATCAAGGCATTGATGCTAAGTACCCCTCATTATGATGGTGCAGCAGAGTGGCCTGGTGCTGGCCGGCCCTAAAACCCTCCTCTGGTGCCCCTCCTTCCTCTGGTTGCAGGGAAGACCGAGACCACTAAGGACCTGGCCAAGGCCATCGCCATGCAGTGCGTGGTGTTCAACTGCAGCGGTGGGTGCCTGCCAGCTGGCTTGACCTGGCTGCAAGGGAAGAGGGCTGGTTGCCTGGCATGGCTGTGGGTGCAGGCTGCCTGGTTAAGAACAGGGGGGGTGGGGCAGGTAGCCCACCAGCAGTACTCAAATCGCAGATCATGGCAGAAGCCGTGGGCCCTCCACCTGCCCAGCTGTGTGACGTGTGTACTGAGGTGACTCGCCAGCCAGCCTCACCAGCGAAGCTTGCTGCTGCTTGACAGCCTGGCTGCCTGACTGCCTGCCTGACTGACTGACCCACCCACCAACAAATCAACCAACCAACTGATTGACTGTACAGACGGCCTAGATTACCTGGCCATGGGCAAGTTCTTCAAAGGCCTGGCATCGAGTGGCGCCTGGGCATGCTTTGACGAGTTCAACCGCATTGACCTAGAGGTGCTCAGCGTCATCGCGCAGCAGGTGTGGGTGGTTCTGATGCCCTAGACCGACAATGCTGTTGCTGACACTGTAATTGCCCTGTTGAGATAACAACCATGAAGGAGGTAGTTTCAACCAGAGCGAAGGAGGTAGCAGCTGGTGCAGCTGAACAACAGGATGCCTGACACCCCTGCCCAAACCCCGGCATCGGGCTCAGTCCCGGTCTTGCACCTGCCCCTGCACTCATCCCCTGCATATGGTTAGCAACCGTACGACAACCAGCAGAACATGCCTCCAACCCTGCCCCTGCCCCTGCCCCTGCCCCTGCTCTTGCTCTTGCCCCTCACATTGCCAACCTTGGCATCAGCTTTTGCCTTGCCTCTGCCCCTGCCCTCACCCCTACTTGTCCCACAGATCTTGACCATGCAGCGCGCCAAGAGCGCTGGCCTGAAGACCTTTGACTTCGAGGGCACCAAGCTGTCCCTGCGCCCCACCTTCAGCGTCTTCATCACCATGAACCCCGGCTATGCAGGCCGTTCTGAGCTTCCGGACAACCTCAAGGTTGGGCCAACACCAGGCAGGCAGGCTTCTTAGGGGGTGCTGGATCTTGGCAGGCAGGCCAGCATGCAGGCTGAGTGGCAAACCAGCTTTCAGGTAGGGTGGTAGGCCAGCAAGCAGGCTGGTAGGCAGGTGCTGGATCCTGGTGGGCCAGCGGGCTCCTGCTGGCTTATAAGCAGGCAGGGAGGGAGGGAGGGTGTTTACAGGTCAAACCCATGCGGGTGAGCATGTGGGTGGGTGGGGTGTTGTCTGCTGGTGTCAGGTTCCTAGTTGTCCTCACCAGCTGGCATGACCCTCCCAGGGTTAGGCAAGCAGCCAGGCACGTTGGCCCTGGCATGATGCCTATTCCCCTCCTGGCAGCCCTGTTTGCCGGCATTTGGTGTTGTTTGCTGCCTGCGCTCGAGCATTCAATGCTTCCGCCCATCCCCTCACCAAACTGCAGCTTGTTCACAATGCCAACCACGCATATACCCTAGTGGTTGCCCCAGCCCCTGCCTTCACCCCTTTCAATCTGCTGCTCCTGCTGCTGCTGTGGCCAGGCGCTCTTCCGCAGCGTGGCCATGATGGTGCCTGACTATGCGCTGATCAGTGAGATCATGCTGTATAGCAGCGGCTACCTCCAGGCTCGAGACCTGGCCCGCAAACTAGTAGCCACATACAAGTGAGTGCATGGGACCCTTGCATGGCGCTGCATGGGGCCTCCAGGTGCACCCCTTGCATGGCGCTGCATGGAGCGTTTTGTTTATGAGCTGCATGGTACCTCTTCAATGAGTAGCATGTAGGCCATGCAGCGCTGAGGGCCTGGCCTAGTTTGGACTATATGCTGTAAAGCTGAGAGGCGGGGAATGGATACAGTTCAGCTCAGCCAGCCGCCTGCCCTACTCACTGGCACTCTACTCTGCCCCTGGCCTGACCACAGGCTGTGCTCCGAGCAGCTGTCCAGTCAGAGCCACTATGACTACGGTGTGTGGTGCAGGGGTCAAAGCTCCTGGTCCTAGCCTGCCCTGCCGACCCCACCCTGCCTGTCCCCTGCTGCCCTTCTGTGCCCTGTGGTCGAGCTGCCTCCCAAACCGCCTGCACCAGCCTGTGCTTTGAACTCTGATATTGAACGCCTTGGTGCTGGCGCCTTGCACCTGACCTACCTAGCCGCCTGCATCATTCTGTGTTATAGATTGTGGTGTGCTCAGGCTCTTACCTCCTCTCTCACGGCCCAGGCCTGCTGCTCCTCACCACCTGCTGCTGCATGCCACCATCTTCCTGACAGCCCACTCTTCCTCAGCGTGGTCATGATGATGAGGATGCAACCACTCCTGCCTCCGACTCAACTTGCCGCTAAAGTCGCTAATGGCTGCCAGGTGCTTGGTGTGGCAGGCATGCGGGCGGTTATGAGCGTGCTGAGGGCAGCTGGAGCCATCAAGCAGAAGTTCCCGGATGGTCTGGAGGACGTGCTGATGCTGCGCAGGTGCCCAGTCCCCTCCCTCACCCTCCCTCACTTTCACTGCTGCCGTGCTACCAATTGCCCAGACTGCATTCTACTGCCACAGAGCTGCTGCTCTGCTCCTGCTGGCAGCTACTGGGCGCCTGCCTGCTGACTAGCAAGAGGCCATCCAGGGTATCATACCAGGCAAAGAGGGCGCACCCTAACATGCACAGAGGGCACACCGAGTACACCTGGTCACACTAACTACTAGCTCCGGTAAAGTGCTCATCAGCGACCATGCTTGCTGTTGCCTCACATCACACACTGCTGTTTCTGGCTGTCGCTGCTGCAGCATCAAGGACGTGAATGCACCAAAGTTCCTGGCGCCAGACGTGCCCCTGTTTGAGGGCATCCTGTCTGACCTGTTCCCTGGTGGGCCAGCCCCCTGAACCCTGACCCCAACCCCCCTGACCCATTCGACTCCCTGCCCACCTGCCCGCCCAGCCGCGCACCCCGCACCCACCCTCGCCCCCTACCCCGCCTGTTCCCTGGTGGGCCACCTTACCTGCATACCAGCACTGAACCCTGCCTCCACCTGCCTGCTGTTAACACCTTGCGGCCGCTGGCTACCTGCCTGCCGGCCTGCCGGACTGACGCTGACCCAGCACCCTGCAGCCAACACCCTTCACCCTGCCACTCAATGCACCTTGTGTAGGTGTGCAGCTGCCAGAGACCGACTACGCCGCCCTGGACGCCTGCCTGCGGTCCAACTGTGCCGCCACCAACCTGCAGCCATCACCCATCTTCCTGGAGAAGGCCCACCAGCTGTACGAAATGATCCTGGTCCGCCATGGCCTCATGGTGGTGGGCTACTCCTACGGAGCCAAGACAGCCATCTGCAGGTGTGGTCGGCATGACCGCCATTCTGACATGATGTCATCTTAGGCATGTTTGTCCACTATAGGCACAACCTGTGTGCCTAGCATATATCCAGGCAGAATTTTCATTGAAGGTGCAGGTAGCAGGTTGCCGTCATGCTCGACATCATCATTAGCTTGCAGCATGCATTGTCGTCATTATATACTCCGTCATTACCCACGAGTCAACCCTGCATCATCATCAGCATCAAAGCAGTGTCGACATGAGCATCAATGACATTGGAGAGGTTCTTTTGCAACAGCTTTACCTCCCACTCCCTTGCACTTGCCTCCTAGCTGCCTGCCTGCCCTGCCTGCTGGCTGACCCTGCCTGCTGCCCCTGTCCGTGATGTTGCTACAACCTGTCTCCTACTCCGCTCCCCTGCCTGCAACCGCCTGCCTGCTGCCCTTGGTTGCTGAAGGACGCTGGGCAGTGCGCTGGGCGACCTGTGCCAGCAGGGGCTGCTGGAGGAGCAGAAGGTGCAGATCCGAGTGATGAACCCCAAGGCCCTGTACATGGGGCAGCTGTACGGCCAGGTGGGGGGCAGGGGCAGGCAGCAGGGGGGTGGGCAGGGTGCTGTGCAATGAGCTTTGCTGGTAGATCACTGAGGTGGCAGGGCGAGGGTGGGTGCAAGCCTTTCCAGCCAGTGCCAGCCATATAAGTCAGGTCAGGAGCACCTTGCAAGATATCTGGGGGAGGCGCTCCATGCAAGTTCGGCTAATTGAAGATTCTAGGGGTTAACGTGGTCACCGCCTGCGTTGCAGGCGACAACTTGCAGCTAGGGTGTTACGCTTGATGTCACCTACTTGTTGTATCTTGTCGAGCCAGTCTGGACGACTTGCTGGGGAGGGCCTAGTGACGAGTCTGCTTTGCCTTGGCTGCAGTTTGACCCTATCAGCCACGAATGGAAGGATGGCATCCTGGCCAAGATCTTCAGGGAGTGTGCCACTGACCCCTGCCCTGACAGGAAGTGAGTGCTGCCCGGCTGACTATGGCAGCACCTACCCTGCCCCTCTCCTCCACTCACCTCGACCAAGTTGGGTGCCACACTTCCTTTACCACTTCCACATACGTACCCTTACCTAATGCTCCTGGCCTTTCCAGGCATGAGAGGGCACCTGTAACAAGCTGTTTCTGTACTAGTTTTAAGGGCAGACCCAGCTGACCGCAGGTCACATGACCCTGTGCTGCTGCTGCTGCTGCTCTGTCTGCTGCTGCTGCCTCTGCTGCTGCTGCTCATGCTTGTTGCTAATGTCTGCTGCTGCTGC
>JASKMD010000003.1:2397316-2442975 GCA_030144725.1 Haematococcus lacustris
AGGTTCCTGCCCAGCATCGTGCTGGCCAGCGGGTCCATTGCGCCATCGTCACCGTTCGGATGCCCTCAAGCATATTATGTATGTCTGATGCCACCCTGGCGTCAAGCTGTACATTGGGGTGCAAAGGTGCAAGGGCGTCAGGTTGTGACGACGATTGCCTGTCACTCGACATGGCAACATGGAGGTGCTCGGTAGCACAGCTTCCTTAGCTTTCGCGCCTGAGGTTGCAGCCAGCACGCGTGACTAGCTCGCAGCTTAGCGGAGGATGGTGAGGGAATTTCTCTTGCTTATTGTCGCATTCTACCCGTGTGGCTCAAAATGAATGTGTTCCGCGGCTTTGAGAGCACAGGCATCGAAACGAATCCAAAAGGAGCTTGCAGATTTGCAGAAGGATCCACCTCCGAATTGCAGCGCGGGACCTGCAGGAGATGACTTGTTTCACTGGCAGGTAAGAGCAACAGCGGGGCAGAGGGCGTCGACGAAAGCGTCATGAAGCTTCGTGTCCTATGAGGTGTAGGCGACCATCATGGGCCCTGCTGACAGCCCCTTTGCCGGAGGCGTATTCTTCGTAGTGTAAGTCCTGCAGCGAGCAGCGATCCAGCATTTGGGGTTGTGCAGGTCTACAAGGTTTCGCATTGCACCACTTCGCAGCATTCACTTCCCTCACGACTACCCATTCAAGCCTCCCAAAGTGTCCTTCTCGACAAAGGTTTGTACTCGCAACAGCCAGCCACGGGGGTGCCTGTCACGTACACCAGTCACGGGGTTGGCTGCCGCGTCCCACTACAGGTCTACCACCCTAACATCAACTCACAAGGCTCAATCTGCCTCGACATCTTGAAAGACCAGTGGAGTCCAGCACTGACCGTCAGTAAGGTAATGCAACCCCGCGGCCTGGCGCGGCCCGCGTCTCGGCGCGTCTCGCTGCGCTCTCAGTTCTGTGCATTGTGGCTGTGCAGGTCCTCCTCTCCATCTGCTCGTTGTTAACGGACCCAAACCCAGACGACCCTCTCGTGCCCGAGATTGCACATGTAGGTGGCTTGAGCAGTCCGTGTCCGAGCCAGCCTGAGCATCCTTGAGTGCATGATGGCTGCTATTTTGTGTGCAGACTATCAAGACAGACCGGGCACGATATGAGAACACAGCAAAGGAGTGGACCCGCAAGTGAGTGTTGCTTGGTGACTTTGTTGAGTCTTTGTGCAGCAAACGGCGGTGCTGTTGTGGTTGCCTATCGGCTTGTGTATTCCGCTAGCATTGAACGCCTGTTGCTACCCTGTTGCATGCGCCTTCTTTGCAGGTATGCCATGGGGTGATGGTCAGGCAGCATCAGTCAGAATTGATGGGCAGCGCCAGCAATGCAGCAGCTGACAGCTCTGTTTTGGAGCTGTGGAGGCTGGAGGAAGCTTAGGGATAGTCATATGGGCAGCATCCAGTCATGTCTATGGTGATATCTGCAATGCCTCTTTCACATCTGTATGCACATATGCATGCAACCTCACAAACCGTGTCGTTTTAGCAATAGTTCAGTTTTTGTGATGGATGTTTGGGCTGTGCACATGTGTGCAGTGAGTTCTGATGCCATGCTGTGGTGCTGATTCAGAGGCCAGAGACGTCAAACCAACCAACTATTTCGCTATTCTTTGTGACAGGTGGCGGGGGAGCCACGCAGTAGGCAGTTGAAGTGTTCAAGCAACCTAGCATCTCTTGTGCACATGAGAGTGCCAGAGCTCTCTAACACAGTGAACGCATTCGTCATGGTATGCCATGCCTTTCATGAAATGAAACACGTACTCAATTTAGATAATAGTGGGAATAGTGAGACATTGCAGTTTAACACAACGGGGAATTGTTCGTCAGTTGGGTGTCGTACGGTGAGACTGATAACCTGCAGCGACATGGTTTGCCGGGAAGTTTACTAGAAGGTTGTCATGCTCACACAGCTGTGCAAAAATGAGACAACCCTACACACGCTGGCCAGGAGCCCCGTTCACGTACGCAAGTGAAAGAAAGTAGGCTATTGACTTGCGAGTGGCAGATTACCATGCAGCATGCCATGTTTTGACATTTTGAACTGCTCTTGATTGGAAATAGCATCGCATCAAGGCTAGCTGCAGGCCAGAGGTGATAAATGACTTGTTAGAACAATAGTGGCGCACAGAAGGTGTCCGCGATGGACCGGCGGGAGGAAGAGGGCGTGCGACCACTACGGAGGTACTTCCACCAGCAACTACTAAAGGTCGACAGGTCCGCTCATGGCACTACGCGTGTTTTCGTAGGCCGCAAAAACCCGACGCCAGTGCTCGATTTAAGGTGGGTGTTCGCAGAAAAAAGGTTACGTGTGCATGTGACTGTTAATGAAATGTTAACATTTCTGTAGGTCCGACTGCCTAGAGATCTCTATGAAGTTGCTCTACAGTCTGGGAACAGCGAGCTAGTGCAGCACTCTGGTAGGTTGTCGGCTCTGAGCCCAGTAAAGGGATGGCCTCAATAAGGCTAAGCTGGTGTGCATAAATGCTGGCCAGGCTCTCAGCCAGCATCACGCAGGGTCTGCTCCTGCTGCCCACCCACACCCTGGCCAAATGCATGCCGCAGTGTCCGCCGAAAAGTCTGCCCTGTTCACCAAGCGGGCCACAGCTGATGCCCTGAAGATCCTGGCATCCCAGCTTGCAGCCAAGCAGCAGAAAGAGGCAGAGCTGGTGACACTCAGGCGGCCACAGTACCAGCATGAGGCTCATTTCCAGCCAGAGGAAGGCTGCGGGGTGTTCCCACCCCGGGCACCCGAGCTGCACAGTATATGCGACTATGTGGACACAGAGGGAGACCTGCTGCCCAGTGAGACCCACCCCTATGGGTAAGCACGGCCCCGCCCCTTTGGGACAACACAGCTGCCTGGCCTCCTGTCAGTTGCTCACCAGCTGCTCTCCTAGGCCTGCCCTTAGCAGCAGCCACCTTTATGTACAAACCCACTTATTTGCCTATTAACCACCCCTGCCACCACTGTCACCTCGTTTGGGCACCATGTTGGGTGCTGGCATGTGCCAGGCCAACAGCTCAGCAGCCGCAGCACCAGCCTGTCCCTGACGCCTGCTGGGACCTCTGAGCTCAGCTCAGCTCAGCTCAGCTCAGCTGCAGGCACAAACTTGGCAAAACGTACGCCTATCCCAAGCACTCTGCCACCACTGTGACTAATTCTTAACCCTCACTGGCCGCATCACACCTTTGGCATCTACGCTGTCATTCACCAGGAGCTGGCATAGCCTAGTTAGGCATGGCATGCGCAAATGTGGCTCAGGCTTGTAACAACTGCCGCTCACAACAACAGCTGCTGCTCCCAGCAGTAGCCAGGCTCTAGTGGAGCCTGCCTAGCCCTTTTGGTGCAGAGCAGCAGCAGTAGCAGCAGTGGTCAAGGCAGCCCCATACTCAATCCTACACACAGAAGTGGACTCTCACGACTCTCACTCTCGCAACTTACTCGCATCTCCGGCAACTCGCATCTCCGGCAGAACCAGCGTGCATCAAGGGCGCTCTTCAACAGCGTGGTCACCGCCTGTATGGCATGACCCACAGCAGCAGCCCACCACCTCGTGCCTTCCCTGCTGCAGATGGGTGCCGGTAGCTGACCAAGCCTTGGGGGTGTTGGTGCGCCCCCGCACTGGCCAAATACAGACAAAGACCTCCACCACCATGCCCCTGGTGAGTGGTCCTCCAGCATTTCCAAATAGAGGTAGATGCACAGGGCAGCAAGGAGGGCGACCAAATACAAACATAAACAAAAAAGGGGAGGAACTGGGGCAGGCCAGGTGGTGAGAGCAGGCCCCAGGTAGCAGGCTCGCCGATTTTGCCGGAGTAGGCTTGTTCTTCTACTGCCAGACAGCTAGGAACCAGACAGCTAGGAGCAAAGGACTCCCTCCCACCCCCATCCATGGCCCCTGCCCTGAGTCTGTAGCTGGTCGGAACCCTGCACCTTGAAAACCCCAGCTCCACGCCACAATGTCACTGGAGGACATTGGGCATGCAAGCCACAATACCTTCCTTGCCTCTTTGTCATCAATGCCAGTCCTGCACATTTCAGCTTCCGACACATGATGACATCAGGCACAGACTGTTGCCACTCTTCTGCTGTTGCTGCCGACTTATCCGGCGGGGAGGGCTTGGAGGCCCACCGCATCAGCAGCAAGCAGCACTGCTGCCGTATCTTCACATGCCATACTAATGCAAAAACAATCTGTGCCACAAGGACCTGAATTCGACGCAACACTGGGAGTCGAACTGGGTATGTCTGGGTGAAAACCGGCGTTAGCTGCTGTCAGATGAGACCTGCAGGGGAGACGTCAGCGGAGACCTCAGCGGAGACCTCAGCGGAGACAGCTTATCTTACAGCGTGCTTACTTAGGCTCGTTGTTAACAGACCCAAGTCCAGACGACCCTCTTGTGCCCGAGATTGCACATGTTGGTGGCTTGAGCAGTCCGTGTTCCAGCCAGCCTGAGCATTCTTGAGTGCATGATGGCTGCTGTTTTTAGGAGTACTTCGACAGCCCGGACATGGAGCTAGTGCCGCCTGAGGAGCGGCTGGCTGGTCTGGCCCTGCAACCCCCACAGCCCGTGCAGGGCTTCTCACGCTTCTACTCAGCCAGCGGCGCTTTCACCTGGGCACCGTGCAGGGTCCTAGCGTACGACAGGTCAGCAGTGGGGCAAGGGCTGGGGCAGGCAGAGCAACATGAGGAGGGCACGGACCACAGGCCATGGAACGACACATGTGGGGCACCTAGGTGGAGGCAGTGCCTTTGAGACCAGCAGGAGGTGCACAAGGGAGGTGCTGTGTCTGCTGTGACAGGACTGATAGGGCTGGTGCAGCAAGACCAGGAGGTCTGCCTGGGGCCCGGCCCCGCCCGCCCACGTACCTGTGGCAAGGCTAGGGTGCCTGCCCGCCCACCAGCCTGTGGGCAGGGACCCCTGACCCCTACTGCCACCACACGCTACACAGCACTGCCTGCCTCTTGCCCTGCCTCTGCATTACCCCAGCCCACCTCCTGACTGCTTCCCTCCCTGCCTGCCTGCTGCCCGGCTCCCCACTCGCTCGCCCGCCTGCTTGCCCGGCAGCCATCCTGTGGGCAGGGACTGCGTCTCCTCAACCCACCGCCTGCCGTTTGGCTGCCTGCTGCCATTCTGCCTGCCTGCATGCCTGCATGCCTGCCTGCCTACCTGACTCACTGACTAATTCTGCTCGCCCTGTGCTGCCCAGGGGTCGTGATCTGTACTGCATTGAGTGGGAGGCCAGCCAGCGCAGGAAGTGGGTCAAGCGCCTCAACCTGTTCTTCGCCAACGAGAGCAGAATCGGGTTCCGCTTCAGGCTACGCCAGGTGGGGGGCTGGGTGCAAGGGTAGGGTGGGGCCTGAGTGAAGGTGTAAGGTCCTCAACAGATGAATGTGTGGCAGAGTCATACGTCTATAAGTTTGTTGGATGAACCTTGTTGGTTGGTTGTGTGGTTGGGTGGACCCTGATGGGTGGTTGGGTGGACTGGCGGCTGGTGGCCGGTAGGTCACGTGGGTTGGGCATGGCTACTGGCATGGCTCCAGCTCCAGTCCCTGAGTAGCTCTGGTCCCAGCCCTGACCTCGAATAGGCTCCTGCTGCTGCCCCACACTGCATGCCTTGGCACCTTGACTCTGACCCCAACTCCGTCCCTTGCCTCCTTCCCAGCCGTTCCCAAACCACAATCCTGGCCCTGTCCGTGGCCCTAGCTTGTAACCCAGGCCTGACCCTTCGCTTAACATCCAGCCTCGACCCTTGCCCTACCTATCCTCGCCTTGGCCTGACTGCAAACCCTTGTCTTATCATGTCAAAATTGCATGGCTGCCTTAGCATGGCTCTTGCCATACCCACCCATCTTGCATCACATGCTCACCCCGCACCTCTTGCCCTGACTGTTGCCCTAATCATCGTCTTGGCCCTTGCCCTGGCCGTTGTCTAGGCCCGGCTGCAAATGCGTGTCTTGTCATGCCATACCGGCCATCACAGGCTAGGCGGCGCAAGGACGAAGTGGAGCGGCAGGCACGCTACCATGAGTACGTCACGCTGCAGCCCTTCCGGTCCCTGGTCACCTTAGACGAACGCTGGCGGCGCCGTCTCGCACGCCGCACTGGCAAAGTGTGGCCGCACCCCGTTGATGCATTTACGGAGGGTGGGTGGCACTCCGCACTGCCGAGCATGAGCCACGCTGAGACCGTGATGTTGCGACTATTGGTGTGCACACCCTTTTCCAAAGCTTTGTGGAGGCCTTTTAGACAAACGTGGTCTAGTGCACAATGTTTATTTTGGGTTTATCGAGAATATGACGAGCAATACTGGTAAACAAGTTTTACGTCTTCTTCGTGCTCGGGTGGTGGTCCTGGAATCTATGCAGCTGATGCAGCCAGAAAGAAAAGCGAAAAACCCTTGATCACAAACAATAGTATTTTGCATAATGCCCATAAGCTCTTGTAGGGAGTCATGAGAAAGACCGCGGTACTTCTTGATGTCCTGTACAACCTGCCCAAGTGACTTCTGCTGTGCTTTGGTCGTCGATATTTAGTGGAAAAACCCATTTTTTGTTAGGACCGGGATCTGTATTTGTATAATATTTACATGGTAGGGTTGAAAAGGGAGGCGATGCCAACCTAATGCCCGGTAGAGTCTAGCAGTGCGATGGTCAGGGCACCAGGAAGTCCAATGTGTGCTAAGTTTGCCAGAGCCTGGAACTGGAGTGCGTGGTGTTGACGAGCTCGCCAAGCCAACCTCGTCAGAGTCTTGCTGTAGAGGCTGTCATCTGATCTCTTGCGCAGCAAAGCATGGGTTGTGCATGCCAGGATGCCAGAGACAGCTAAGCCCCTAGGCCTTGGTTAGGCCTGAGCCTGCCGCTAGCAAGTCGGGGCAGCACCAGGGCACGAGAGCTCTGGAGCTTTGCAGCAGTGCACAGTTCAGGTATGCGGGGAGTGAGAGGGAGTGAGGGGCGCTGGCTGGCTGGCTGCCTGCGCACAGGGGTGCTGGCCGAGGTGCTGGACGTGTACAAGTACGCCGTCAAGGCAGCCATCGTAAACCACCAGTTCATGGACCCCGACCAGGTGTGACCTGGAGTGGCGACATTGTGTGACGTTAATGTTGCTTACCTTGTCATCAACAGCATCATCGTCACATGTGCTGTGTGCGCCTCAATGGCCAAGTGTGATGTAGGGTAAATCAATGTGAGTGGCTCTCAACAAGCACCCCTAGACCCCTAGAGCCCTGGAGCTGAGTCTACCTGGGGCTGGAAACTGCCCTCCCCTGCTGAACTGGCCCTCCCACCACCCCTCAGGCCCCTAGCTGAGTCTACCTGGGGCTGGAAACTGGCAGGGCAGGGCGCAGCCGCTGCCCACGGCCACTGCTTGACCCACAGTTTTCCCTGGTCACTGCTGACTGCTGATGAGCCTGCCTGGGCTGGCCTCTGCCACAGGCTGCATTGCTTGACCCACGGTTTTCCCTTACTCAGTTGACCCTAACCTAACCATAACCCTGACCCTAACCCTAACCCTAACCCTAACCCTAACCCTAACCCTAACCCTAACCCTAACCCTTGTTAGTGCTGGCCCTGCCCTAACCCTAACGCCCGTGCCTGCAAGCCCCCTGCGCCCCCCTGCTGCCTGCAGCCCCCCTGGCCCCCGCCTGCCTGCCTGCCTGCCTGCCTGCCTGCCTGCCTGCCTGCCTGCCTGCCTGCCTGCCTGCCTGCCTGCCTGCCTGCCTGCCTGCCTGCCTGCCTGCCTGCCTGCCGTGCCAGCCGCCCTGCCTGCTGTCTTGCCTGATCTTCGCAGACAGCACACCTGCTGGCAGCCAACGTGCAGCCCGTGAAGATCAGCCAGCCAGTGCCGCCGCAGGGCTGTGTGAACCTGACCCTGCTGCCCCAGGGCCGCGAGGTAGCCTCCCAGGTGACTCCCACCTATCATCACCACCACCATCACCACCGCCATCACCACCATCATCACCATCATCACCGCCATCACCATCATCACCACCATCACCATTGTCCCCATTATCATCACCATCACCACCACCATTACACGGAATGCTGATGCAACCACCTGCTGCAGGGCCAGCAGCTGGTCTCAGCGCTTATGTCCTGTCTCCTGTCACTCTTCTCTCTTACCACCGGGTGCAACCACCTGGTGCAGGGCCAGCAGCTGGCAGTGGCCCAAGACCTGGGGCTGGAACCCTTCTCCCTGCTGCTGTCGGATGTGCAAACCGCCAGCTTCCTGGCACGTCCACCACTGCTGGCCGCCATGCATGCTTACTACGAGGAGCTTGACATGCGGGAGGTGGTGGTGGGTACCATGCACAACATGCACTCCATGCACTGCATGCACACGTATGTCTAAGAATGTTGCTGCCATGCTCCAAGCCCAGAATTTATTCCCTAGCAGGAACAATTCAGCCAACAGCAATAACACCGACAAAGTGTCTGTCTGTGTGTGTGTTTGTGGGTGTGTGCATGTGCTTGGGTTTATCAAGTGCTGGGCAATGACCATGCTGACCTGCTGACCTGCTGCTGCCGCCGCCTCTGCTGCTGCTGCTGCTCCCGTCTGCTGCTGGCAGACGTCCCAGGCACTGTTAGTGGTAGCGCTGCTGCTGACCCACAGTTGCTGCGTTGTTATTGTAGGTGCCAGACATCAAGATGTCAGCACTGGAGCTGCCAGCACGCTTGTCTGAGTTTGTACGCCTGCAGGTGATCCATCAGGCATTACCTGACCTGACTGTATAGCCCTGCCCTTCCTGCCCTGCCCTTCCCACAGCCTGCACAGCACGAACTCTCTGCTGCCCACAGCCTGCACACCCCTCACCCTCACCCTCACCCTCACCCTCACCCTCACCCTCACCCTCACCCTCACCCTCACCCTCACCCTCACCCTCACCCTCACCCTCACCCTCACCCTCACCCTCACCTTCACCCTCACCCTCCTGGCCAGTGTGATGTACCCACACACGCATGCCGCCCACGCGTGCATGCAGCGCCTGCATGTGGAGGAGGTCCAGGACCACCTGGAGAATGAATGGACGATGCGTGTGGTGGGCATTGTAGAACAGCTGATGCCCATCAAATCCACGGCAGCGGTGGCAGCAGCAGCAGCAGCAGCAGGGGTAGGGGCAGGGGCCCACCCCCCTGGGGCTGGGGCCGGCTCGGCCTCCCCCCGACCCAGCATGGCGACCGGGGGGATGCGTGGCAGCGTGGCCGGCCATGCACATGGGCAGGGAGACCGCGTGCGTGACTCTGACCCTGGGCAGGGGGTGGGCAGCATTGTGGCGGTTGGCGTGGCTGGGGCTGAGCAGCAGCTGGTGCGGCAGCAGGTGATGCGGTTCGTGAAGATGCTTGCCGTCACCATGGCCGACCAGCTGCGCACCGCTGTGCTGGGCTCCATCATGAAGTACCAGAAGTTTTGGTGGGTCAGGGTGGCAGGGAGGGCGGTATGGCTTAGGGCACATACTCACATGGGTCAGGGCACAGGCGTGTGCCACCTGATGAGTCGTGTACTTTAAACTGGCCTTGGGTAAAGCCGGGAGGGGGACGCAAGGCAGAGGGAAGCAAGGGATGAGGCGTGTGCCACCTGTTGCGTCGTGTGCTTTAGACTGGCGTTGGGTGAAGTCGGGAGGGAGGCAAGGGAGAATGGAACAAGGTGCCTTGGTGGGAGAGAGGTGGAACCTAACCACCACCATCACCCCCTAGTGCCCTCCCTGCAGGGAAGAGTACGACTGGGCCCCAACTGCCTACGCCGCCATCGCTGGCTACCCTGACACTGAGCTGCCAGACCCCTCTGCCGCCACCCTCCCTGCCCTCCCCCCCGCCCCACCCCCCCAAGCTCAACCAGACGGCTCCCCCGCCCACCCAGACCCCAGCCTGCTTCCGTCGCCCCCCGGAGAGGGGGCAGCCAATCAGGCGGAGCCACCAGCAGCACCCTGCCCTGCCCCACCCACCCAGGGGGGGCCCCACCCAAACTTGCTGCCCCACCCACCTCCTGCTGCTGCCCAGCCACCCAGCCCTGAGCCAACCAGCCAAGACCGGGCCCATGCGGGGTGGCGTGCGCACCACCCTGTGCTGCAGTGGGGGGGTGACATGTTCACGGCCGTGCCTCCGCCCCTGTTCATGGTGCAGCTGGCGGTGATGGAGGGGGGGCTGGCTCTGGTGCCTAGCCTGGAGGAGCTTAGGGGGGCGGTGCTGCAGTCCTATGATGACATCATCAGCAGCACACAGGCAGTGGATGACATCTCCGTCAAGGTAGGGGGCTGACGGCTGCTGCTGCTGCTGCGTCAACTGCGGCTGCACCTATTGATGTGGCTGTGGCCTGCCGCTACTACTCCTGCTGCTGCTCCTACCCTTGCCGCTCCTGCTGCTGCTGCCGCCCCTGCTGCTGCTGCCGCCCCTGCTGCTGCTGCCGCCCCTGCTGCTGCTGCCGCCCCTGCTGCTGCTGCTGCCCCTGCTGCTGCTGCCCCTGCTGCTGCTGCCCCTGCTGCTGCTGCCCCTGCTGCTGCTGCTGTCACCACTGTTGCCGTTGCCATCGTTGCTGTCACCCTGCTGCTGCCGCTGCTGGCAGGTGGTGGACGCGTCCTCTGACCAGCGGCTGGCCAGCCTGCAGCTGGAGGATGGCGCTGCCTGCCAGTGCCGGGACACCATCACGGCCATCCTGGACAAGAACCTGAGAGGTCCTGGGGCGCTGCTGGCCTCATTCCAGAGGGACTTTGCAGGGCTGGTGGCAATGCAGGTGGGGGTGGGGGTTTGGGTTAGGGTGAGGGTGAGTGTGGGCCTGCAGGTGAGGGTGGGAAGTAGAGTATGGAGCAGTTTAGGTGGTAGAGCACTGGCCATAGTGCAGCTGCAGGCTACAATCTGAATCTACTGACTGAACCTAGTCTTAGGGTGTGAGTGAGGGAAAGAGTGAGGGGGAGAGTGAGGGGGAGAGTGAGGGGGAGGATCAGGCCACTACACTATACACTAGCAGCCGCAGTCTGCAGTATGAAACCGCAGCCTGGACCTGCTTGGACACTTGCCCCACTATATCTGCCCGGACAGCTAAGCCTCACCTCGCCATCCTAACCTGACACCATCCTACCTCACATCACCAGGGTCACCCCACCAGGGTTAAGGATCAGGCTCTAATGTGATGTCACAGCTCTCTGCGCCTGGCTACCTGCCTGCCTGCCTGCTTGGCTGCCTGCCTGCCTGCCTGGCTACCTGCCTGCCTGCCTGCCTGCCTGCCTGCCTGCCTGCCTGCCTGCCTGCCTGCCTGCCTGCCTGCCTGCCTGCCTGCCTGCCTGCCTGCCTGCCTGCCTGCCTGCCTGCCTGCCTGCCTGCCTGCCTGCCTGCCTGCCTGCCTGCCTGCCTGCCTGCCTGCCTGCCTGCCTGCCTGCCTGCCTGCCTGCCTGCCCAACCTGTATGGCTTCTGTACGTGCTGTGGGTGCCTGTGGCCTGCAGGTGGAGGAGCATGTTCAGGCCTGGGCTGATGCGGGCCACGAGCTGCATGAGACGCAGGAAGAGATACAGCGCCTGGCCAAGGTGAGCAGCTGCAGTATGTCACACCCTCATGCTCCACCTCGTAACACACACTCTGCACTTCACTCTTTTTGAACCCTGGTTACTCTTACAGCCCCCCACCCACTCTTACAACAACCCTATGACAGGGCCCCTCCTGGCATGTCGGCTGTCATGGCCTGCCACGGTGGCAATACAGGCCGAGAAGAGAGTTTTGTAACACAGCAGCAGCACCACCACCACACCACCATCATCGCCATGTTCAGCCATCATCATCACCTTGAAACCCACCATCGTCGTTGTCATGGTCAACGTGGAATGCCAGCCTCAGTCTCAGCCACAGTGGCATGGCCCTGCAGATGGCTGTGGCTGTGGAGGACAAGTCGGAGTCTCAGGTCTCCTTCAGGCTGCTGGTGGTGGACACCAGCAGCGCTAAGGCAGCGCTGGCTGACAAGGCGCTGCAGCTGCGCTCTGCCCTGCTGCAGTGGCTGGACGCCACATGGACGGCAGACAACCAGGCAGTGGTCAACAAGTGGGAGGGGGACAGAGAGCGGCTGGGAGGGCCCCCGGGGTTGGCTGGTTGTCAATGTCACACATGTCAGGGTCACACATGTCAGGGACACACACTTTGCAGCGCCCCATGCACTCGTGCATCATATGCCCGCCACTATCCTCATGCTACTGCATTTCTTCTTGTGCTGTACCCGTTTCAGTTGATTTGGATATGTTGTGGCATTTGAGGGCATTAAAGGGCATTTGAGGACATTTGTGGGATAGGACCACCTTGTTCAGCTTCAGGTCGGCAGTCTGGCAAGTATGAGAACCAGTGCCATCATCATACATGCCATGAGCCATGCACCTGCCCTGCTGCCCTGTGTGTGCATCCGCTTGCATGCAGTTTTGAGGAGATTGTGGCGCACATGCAGCAGACGCCAGAGAATACTGAAGCCATGGACGCACTGGAAAAGTAGGCAGGGGCAAAGGCAGGGGCAAGGGCAGCTCGCCAAGGCATGACCTAAGGGCAGAGGCAGGGGCAGCTCATCAGGGGTCGGGCAGCTGGTCACATGAGCCAGCTGGCAATAGTGGTGGGTAAAGATCAGACAAAATCAGATCTGATTGGGTCAGATCAAATCAAATCAGATTGAAGGATGGGCATTGAGCAGCAGCCTCATGCCCAAGCTGCCCCATGCAATGCCAAGTTTTGTCAGCAAGGCCTGGCCCTGGCCCTGCCCCAACCCTGGCCCTGGTCCTGGCCCTGGCCCAATTCTGGCCATGCCTTGTCTTGAGCTTTCAGGTACTTGGGCGTGATTGAGGGCCAGTTGGACGACTTTGCAGCCAAGATCAGCTACAGCAGGAAGGTAGGCTGGGCCAGAGACTCCTGCTGCTGCCAACGCTGCAGCCCATCACACCGCCCTACGGCATGGCTCACTGCAGCCCTGTGTGCACGAGCATGGCCAGAGTGCTGTCGACAGTGGCGCAGGCAGGGTTAGCGTTGCCTGGCCAGTGAAGGGGCAGCAGCAGCATGAGCAGCAGGCGTGGTGGCAAAGGTGGCAGCAGTGCCGGGCAAAAGCAGGTGTATGTGGGTATAGAAGGGGAAGTAGAGAAACGTGAGGAGAACCAAGGAAAAATATCAAGAGTAGAGGAACAGGTTGTGGTGCTGCACACTCCTTGTGGCTACACGGCAAAGTGACACAGGCAGCAGTGGCAGCAGGAGGGGCAGCAGTGGCAGAAGCAGGCAAGAAGTAGACAAACGTGAACATGAAGAGTGCCAGTTTCAACAGAACTGAAGAAGAGTAGAGCAACAAACTCGTTGCGATGAACAACAAGAAAGGGTGACGACAACAGCAGCTGAAGAACAGACTCCTTGGGGTATGAGGGTCGCAGTTCACCCCTCCTCACTCTTACCCCTAACTACGCATGGCTATGGAGCCTACTGATGGAGCCTACTGCTGCTGCAATGGTGCCAGCTCCTGCTGCTGCTGTCGTGATCAGCACACCTGCTGCTGCCGCTCCCCCCCTGCCCCTCTGCCTGCCAGGTGTATAGCGTGCTGTATGGTGCCCAGCACCTGCTGTCCGAGTTTGCTGACGAGCTGTATTGGCGCATGTGCCGCTGGCCTCTGCTGCTCAACAGCGAGCTGGAGGACGTCAGGTCACGACTCACACGCTTCCGCACAAGGTCAGCCTGGTCCAGATCAGGGGCCAGGGCCCAGAGCTGGGGCTAGGGCTGGTGTAGGGGCAGGGGCAAGGGCCGGAAAACGGGTAGGGGCCAGAGCCTGGGCCAGGGCTGGCATTGGGGCTTGGGCTGTGGCCGGGGCAGGGCGAGGGGCTGGGGCAGGGGCCGGGGGAGGGGCAGGAGCAGGGAGAGGGGGCAGGGAGAGGCACGGATACATGCATGCAGCGGCCCAGCCTTGCACTGGCCAATGGTGAGTACGCTGTGTGTTCCATGCTCAGGTACATGACGCAGCTGAAGGCTGAGCAGATGGCCCTGGCTAAGGACCTGGCTGAGCTGCGTGCTGAGGTGGACAAGTTCACCACCCTGGGTGACCTGAAGCAGGTGGCTGCTGGGCTGGGCAGGGCAATGGCCTGGTGGCAGCTGGGTGATGTTGTCAGGCTTGCATCCGTACATGCTGCCAGTTTTGCGCGTGTATCTGCATCCCTTCTTATCTGTCCTGGACAAGACTGTCAGGAACCACTGCAGCAGAGCCACTCAGAAAAGTCAGGCTGGCATCCGCATGAGCGCCTTGTCTGCCATAGCTTTTACTGCAGCAGAGCTATTGAGAGAGGCTGGCCAGCAGGACAGCGCACACAAGGGTAGCAGCGAATCAGGGCATGTGAGTCGTGAGGGGCCCTGACATCCTGGCGTTGCACGGTGTAAGGATAGCATGGGCGATGTGGGTGGCTGCCTGAAGGTGGATGACCGCACCAGCCAGGTGGCTGACCTGCACTCCAGGCTTCAACGTATGGGCGAGCTGGCAGAGCTGTACCAGGTATGTGGAGAGGCGTGGCAAGGCCTTAGAGGCTTTCAGGGACAGACTGTCTGCCTGTGTACCCAAAGTCCGCCTGCACCCCCTACCCCTACCTCTACCCCCACCCCTCCACCTCCACCTCCACCTCACCAACGCACCATGCCCTCACCTCCAGGCACGGGAAACCATCTTCGGGCTGCCCACCACCGACTACCCCCAGATCGAGCTCATTCAAAAGACGCTGGACCCCTATGCGACAGTGAGTTGTGTTGTTTGTGGCAGTCCGTCAGTGCTGCATGGGGTCTGCGGCATAGCCCTTCTCTACATGCAAGCGTTGGTCATACACGTTGTATGTGTGTTTGGTACCCAGTGCGCCATTGCATGCACGGTGCTGCAGCTCATCTGGTGACATCAGCAGCTGTCCCACAGCGTGTGTGCCCTTCCTTGCATTACACATGTCGCTTGTCGTCACCATGCTGGTGGCCGCAGTTATGGCAGACGTGTGGCGAGTTCATGCGCTGCCTGCCGGACTGGATGGACGGTCCTTTCACCGAAATTGACGCCGATGCAATGGCGGCCGACGTCGACCGCTGGTGGCGTGGCACCGCAAAGCTGGCTAAGAGCCTGGAGGGTCCGCCGCTGGAAGTGGTCGCGCAGGTGTGCTGCGGTCACACTGTCCGGGTTAGGGTTGTTTCGTTGCTTCGATTTTTCGTAAGGGTATCAATACTCAGACGCGATGCAATGGCATTGGCTAGGCCAGTCTGCACCGGTGCAAGCCTGACGCATCATGTGTAGCTGCGGTGCGCGGACCTCACATGGGACTCCGACGCGCCCCCGCAGCTACGCACCAAGCTGGAGGACTTCCAGGGCCACATGCCGCTCATTGCTGCGCTGCGCAACCCTGGGCTGCGTGATCGGCACTGGGCGCGCATCTCGGCCGCGGTCCAGTTTCCGGTCAAGGTGGACGCCGGCTTCAGCGTGTCGCGCGCGCTGCAGCTGGTGAGGCACATGGCCCGGGGCAGGGGCAAGGTCAAGGGCAAGGGCAGAGGCAGGGGCAGGGGCAGGGGCAAGGGCAGGGGCAGGGGCAGGGGCAAGGGCAGGGGCAGGGGCAAGGGCAAGGGCAAGGGCAGGGGCAGGGCAAGGGCAAGGGCAAGGGCAAGGGCAAGGGCAAGGGCAGGGGCAGGGGCAAGGGCAAGGGCAAGGGCAAGGGCAAGGGCAGGGGCAGGGGCAGGGGCAAGGGCAAGGGCAAGGGCAGGGGCAAGGGCAAGGGCAAGGGCAGGGGCAAGGGCAAGGGCAGGGGTTGTTGTTGTTGTTGATGAGACAAGCACCCTGGAGTCTGGCACTGTGGGTACTCCCAGCACAGGCTGAATGCCCCTGAGCATGCAACCAGGGGCGGCAGTAGCAATTGAGATTAGTGGTTTGGACTCTGCGGCCTGGGTAAAGGTAAGTCAATGAATACAAGGGGCTGGGTTATGAGGTGAGTGCTGCATGCTGCACCGGAGGTGTGCAGGAGCTGCCCAAGTTCCTAGCCCAGATTGAGGAGGTGTCGGAGTATGCCAGCAAGGAGTACAGCCTGGAGAGGACGCTGGACAAGATGCAGGTGAGGGCATGGCAGAGGAAGGGAGGGCGGGGAGGAGGAAGGCTGGGTGGGGTAAGGTAGGGAAGAGGAGGACAGGGCGGGGCCAGCCGGCAGGAATGAGCATAAGGAGCTGAAGGGGCAATCAGCAAGCTTGGCCACTCATGCTGCCATTGTTGTTGCTTTTTCTGTTGCTGCTGCTATGCTGTCTTCGTTGCTTTGCTGTATTAACTCTGTTCCTGCTGCTGCCATGGCCCCAGGGCGACTGGACTGGGGTGGCGTTTGACAGCATGCCCTGGCGCGCCACCGGCACCTTCATCCTGAGAGCTCTGGACGACATCCAGATGCTGCTGGACGACCAGGTGGTCAAGACGCAGTCCATGCGGGCCTCGCCTTACATTGGTGCGGGACCTGCACCTGCACCTGCCTGCCTGCCCGTCTACCTACCTGCCTGCCCGCCTACCTGCCTGCCTGCGTAGCTACATGTCTGGCTCTTCAATCGCTGCTGCATGTGTAGCTGATGCGGGTGCATGCAACACATGCCAATCCATGAGGGACTGCATGCCTTGTTATGTTTTGCTGCTAGTGCCCCTGCTGACCCTCCTGCCTGCTGCTGCTGCTGCTGCTGCTGCCACCCCAGGGCCGTTTGAGGACCGTGTGCGTTTGTGGGAGGCCAAGCTGAACCTGACGCAAGAGATCCTGGACCAATGGCTCAAGTGCCAGCAGGTCAGCCACCCCTGCCCCAGCCACCACCCACATCGCAGCCACCATCCACCCCCTCTGATCTGCCCCTGCACTTCCCTCCCCTTCCTGCCTCTGCTGCTATTAGGGCTGGCTGTACCTGGAGCCCATCTTTGGCAGCGATGACATCATGGCCCAGATGCCTAACGAAGGCCGCAAGTTCAAGGCGGTGGACCAAACCTGGCGGCGCACCATGGAAAAGATGATCAAGAACCCTGAGGTGGGTGTGCTTTGCTGCTGTTACTGTTTCTGCTACTGCTGCCAGGTCAGCATATCTTGAAGGCTGACGTATTGTGGAGTGTGCCCTTGTTTGCTGCGAGCTGGTGCTGCATGTGGGAGGCTGCATGTGTGGCGCGCTGTATGCTGCACCTGAATGTTTCGGCTGTTCTTTGTAGACAAGCCGCCACCTGGTACCACTGACCACGTGGGGCTGAGCCTCAGGTGGTGGTGGTGTGCTCTGCTGCCCTGCTGTCACATGACCTCGTGCTGCTGCTGCTGCTGCTGCTGCTGCTGCTTAGGTGCTGGTGGTATGCTCTGACGACGAGCTGCTCAAGGCGCTAGTGGAGGCCAACAAGCTGCTGGACGCAGTGCAAAAGGGGCTCAATGACTACCTGGAGACAAAGCGCCTGGCCTTCCCGCGGTTCTACTTCCTGTCCAATGACGAGCTGCTGGAGATCCTGTCAGAAACAAAGGTCAGCTGCCCTGACACATGCCACAGCTACCTACACCCTGCCATGTGCTGTAATGTCACCACAGGCTCACCAGTATTTTTCCCTGACACATACCTCAGCTTACTACACCCTGGCATGGGCCTTGTGCTCACCAGAAGCTCCCCTGCCAGCTACCTACACCCTCACATGTGCTACAGTGTCAAATGAGTCTTCCTATCACTCTTTCACCATGCTGGGACACTCTCGACTGCCAATAACTGCCCTGCTTTTCATCGCCATCTTCGTCAGCAGCAACAGCAGCAGCAGCAGTGCCACAACTGTGTGGGCAACCCTGTTTCACTGCCGTTGTTTTGTCACGCTGCTTGTCATATTTGGCAATAATGACGCCCTAACGGCCAGTGACAAACCCAGAGAGTGGCAGATCACACCTCTAAACCAATATGTCCTGGGCGAGCTCAGCAAAACTCGAACCCATGACCTCATGATGGGTGCCATGGCCCTGAGGCGCTGACATGGCAGCTCCAGTCGGCCCTGCCCTGCAGGACCCCACTCGCGTCCAGCCCTTTCTGCGCAAGATCTTTGAGGGCATCAACGTGTTGGAGTTCCAGCCCTCAGGGGAGGTCACCGCCATGTTCTCTGAAGAGGGGGAGAAGGTGGGTGCCTGGCCCAGGGGGCAGCCCAGTGCGGGCAAGCAAGGCAGGCGCCAAGTTTGGGCTACCAAGCTTCCTTTTGAAGCTCGAGGGAAGTGTAGGTGGGTGGGATGCATGCTGAGAAGTGGGTGCATTGCTTCACTGGATATAAACTCATGTGGCTGAGCTTGTGTAGTGACGTGGTTCTCAGTGGTTATGCTTAATACCTAGTACTTTGATTGAATGCAAGCCCTTGACTGCCCCTGTGCCAACCCGTTCCCTGTCACCCTATGGCATGCCCTGCACCTGGCCATTGCTGCACCTGCAGGTCAAGTTTGGCAACAGCTTCAATCCCAGCAATGCCATGGGCTGTGTGGAGCGCTGGCTGCTCGAGTGTGAGCAGGCCATGCGGGACACTCTGAAAAGTGTGACCCAGGAATCTTTCAATGCCTACGCCAACAACCCACGCATTGAGTAAGTGGTGGGCGGCTGCTCCCTTCTCAGCCCTGCTACTGATGCTCCCGCTGCTGCTGCTAAGGCTGGGGCTGCTGGTGCTGGTGCTGGCCTGCAGCTGGGTGACGTCCTGGCCGGGCCAGGTGGTCATCTGTGTGGGCTGCATGTACTGGACCCGTGAAGTGGCGGAGGCCATCACTAAGGCCACCCTCGCAGAGTATGCAGAGCAGTGCACAGAGGAGCTGATGAAGATCGTGAACAAAGTGAGCCCACTGCTGACCAGCTCTCACACTTGGCCTGCCCTGCCCTGGCCTGGGGCGGGGCGGGGCGGGGCGGGCACATGCTGGGGTCTGATGCCCGGCGTCGCGCTCTAGCTCTTGCGTGCGCTACAGGCCATGGCCGGGTCGGGTGTCTGCTCCAGCCTCCTCCGGAGCACAGCATCTCACGCCATGACAGGTTCTGAACGCCCCTCTGTGCCCCGGCGTCGCCGCCGTTCATTGCCGACAGGTTCGGGGCAAGCTGGCCAAGCTGGACCGCAAGACGCTGAGCGCTCTGATCGTGATTGACGTTCATGCGCGTGACGTGGTGTCGGAGCTGGCGCGGCAGAACATCGCGAGCGTGGCGGATTTTGAATGGATGAGCCAGTTGCGGTACAGCTGGGAGGGCGGCGACGTATCTGTGCGCATGATCAACGCGCAGATTTACTACGTGAGCTCACCGTTCAAGTCTGATCCTGCAACCCCGACCTCCGCGCTGTCCTCTCCTCTCCACTGCCGAGCTGTCTTAGCCCTCTATTAGTGATAGGGTGGACCTTTGGCTGCGTTCCCCTCCTTGACCCAAAATCTGCCAAACCATCATCCATGGCTCAACTGCCTGTTAGGATATCAGCCATCACTGTGCTGCTTCTTGGCATCAGTACCAAGTAGCTGCAAAGGTCATGACCTGCTGCACCCTACCCTGCCTCCCCCTTGCCTCGCCCTCAGCATCAATGCCCATTAGCTCCAATGGTGACATGCTGCACCTTACCCTGATTGATGCTCGCCTCACCCCTTGCCTCCCCTTACCTGCCCCCTTGCCTCCCTGTGGTCCCCAGGGCTATGAGTACCTGGGCAATGGCTCCCGCCTGGTGATCACGCCCCTGACTGACCGCTGCTACCGCACCCTCATGGGAGCCCTGCACCTCAGCCTGGGCGGAGCCCCTGAGGGACCTGCCGGCACAGGTGTGGGGGCGTACAGCGCTTAGGAGCACACTTGCAGGGCAGAGGGTGGGAGCTCCCTACAGGGCAGAGGTGTGACTTGAGGAGAGGGATACTCTCACAGTTGTGCTCTTCTGCAGAAGGGTGACTTAAGGGTGCAGGAGGGATGCTCTTTGTGCAGCTCAGCAGAGGGGTGGCTTGAGGAGGAGAGGGATGCTGGGACTGTTCATCTTTGTGCAGCTGAGTACGCTGGTCAACGAAAGCTGGTCAAGTTGGGGCCATGGGCAGTGGGGATCATGTGTGTCGAGCTACAGATAGATCAAGGCATTGATGCTAAGTACCCCTCATTATGTCATGGTGCAGCAGAGTGGCCTGGTGCTGGCCGGCCCTGAAACCCTCCTCTGGTGCCCCATCCTTCCTCTGGTTGCAGGGAAGACCGAGACCACTAAGGACCTGGCCAAGGCCATCGCCATGCAGTGCGTGGTGTTCAACTGCAGCGGTGGGTGCCTGCCAGCTGGCTTGACCTGGCTGCAAGGGAAGAGGGCTGGTTGCCTGGCATGGCTGTGGGTGCAGGCTGCCTGGTTAAGAACAGGGGGGTGTGGGGCAGGTAGCCCACCAGCAGTACTCAAATCGCAGATCATGGCAGAAGCCGTGGGCCCTCCACCTGCCCAGCTGTGTGACGTGTGTACTGAGGTGACTCGCCAGCCAGCCTCACCAGCGAAGCTTGCTGCTGCTTGACAGCCTGGCTGCCTGACTGCCTGCCTGACTGACTGACCCACCCACCAACAAATCAACCAACCAACTGATTGACTGTACAGACGGCCTAGATTACCTGGCCATGGGCAAGTTCTTCAAAGGCCTGGCATCGAGTGGCGCCTGGGCATGCTTTGACGAGTTCAACCGCATTGACCTAGAGGTGCTCAGCGTCATCGCGCAGCAGGTGTGGGTGGTTCTGATGCCCTAGACCGACAATGCTGTTGCTGACACTGTGGTTGCCCTGTTGAGATTACAACCATGAAGGAGGTAGTTTCAACCAGAGCGAAGGAGGTAGCAGCTGGTGCAGCTGAACAACAGGATGCCTGACACCCCTGCCCAAACCCCGGCATCGGGCTCAGTCCCGGTCTTGCACCTGCCCCTGCACTCATCCCCTGCATATGGTTAGCAACCGTACGACAACCAGCAGAACATGCCTCCAACCCTGCCCCTGCCCCTGCCCCTGCCCCTGCTCTTGCTCTTGCCCCTCACATTGCCAACCTTGGCATCAGCTTTTGCCTTGCCTCTGCCCCTGCCCTCACCCCTGCTTGTCCCACAGATCTTGACCATGCAGCGCGCCAAGAGCGCTGGCCTGAAGACCTTTGACTTCGAGGGCACCAAGCTGTCCCTGCGCCCCACCTTCAGCGTCTTCATCACCATGAACCCCGGCTATGCAGGCCGTTCTGAGCTTCCGGACAACCTCAAGGTTGGGCCAACACCAGGCAGGCAGGCTTCTTAGGGGGTGCTGGATCTTGGCAGGCAGGCCAGCATGCAGGCTGAGTGGCAAACCAGCTTTCAGGTAGGGTGGTGGGCCAGCAAGCAGGCTGGTTGGCAGGTGCTGGATCCTGGTGGGCCAGCGGGCTCCTGCTGGCTTATAAGCAGGCAGGGAGGGAGGGAGGGTGTTTACTGGTCAACCCCATGCGGGTGAGCATGTGGGTGGGTGGGGTGTTGTCTGCTGGTGTCAGGTTCCTAGTTGTCCTCACCAGCTGGCATGACCCTCCCAGGGTTAGGCAAGCAGCCAGGCACGTTGGCCCTGGCATGATGGCCTATTCCCCTCCTGGCAGCCCTGTTTGCCGGCATTTGGTGTTGTTTGCTGCCTGCGCTCGAGCATTCGATGCTTCCGCCCATCCCCTCACCAAACTGCAGCTTGTTCACAATGCCAACCACGCCTATACCCTGGTGGTTGCCCCAGCCCCTGCCTTCACCCCTTTCAGTCTGCTGCTCCTGCTGCTGCTGTGGCCAGGCGCTCTTCCGCAGCGTGGCCATGATGGTGCCTGACTATGCGCTGATCAGTGAGATCATGCTGTACAGCAGCGGCTACCTCCAGGCTCGAGACCTGGCCCGCAAACTAGTAGCCACATACAAGTGAGTGCATGGGACCCTGGCATGGCGCTGCATGGGGCCTCCAGTTCCACCCCTTGCATGGCGCTGCATGGAGCGTTTTGGTTATGAGCTGCATGTTACCTCTTCAATGAGTAGCATGTAGGTCATGCAGCGCTGAGGGCCTGGCCTAGTTTGGACTATGTGCTGTAAAGCTGAGAGGCGGGGAATGGATACAGTTCAGCTCAGCCAGCCGCCTGCCCTACTCACTGGCACTCTACTCTGCCCCTGGCCTGACCACAGGCTGTGCTCCGAGCAGCTGTCCAGTCAGAGCCACTATGACTACGGTGTGTGGTGCAGGGGGCAAAGCTCCTGGGCCTAGCCTGCCCTGCCGACCCCATCCTGCCTGCCCCCCTGCTGCCCTTCTGTGCCCTGTGGTCGAGCTGCCTCCCAAACCGCCTGCACCATCCTGTGCTTTGAACTCTGATATTGAACGCCTTGGTGCTGGCGCCTTGCACCTGACCTACCTAGCCGCCTGCATCATTCTGTGTTCCAGATTGTGGTGTGCCTGCCCAGGCTCTTACCTCCTCTCTCACGGCCCAGGCCTGCTGCTCCTCACCACCTGCTGCTGCCTGCCACCATCTTCCTGACAGCCTACTCTTCCTCAGCGTGGCCTTGATGATGAGGATGCAACCGCTCCTGCCTCCGACTCAACTCGCCGCATAAGTCGCTAATGGCTGCCAGGTGCTTGGTGTGGCAGGCATGCGGGCGGTTATGAGCGTGCTGAGGGCAGCTGGAGCCATCAAGCAGAAGTTCCCGGATGGTCTGGAGGACGTGCTGATGCTGCGCAGGTGCCCAGTCCCCTCCCTTACCCTCCCTCACTTTCACCGCTGCCGTGCTACCAATTGCCCAGACTGCATTCTACTGCCACAGAGCTGCTGCTCTGCTCCTGCTGGCAGCTACTGGGCCGCCTGCCTGCTGACTAGCAAGAGGCCATCCAGGGTATCATACCAGGCAAAGAGGGCGCACCCTAACATGCACAGAGGGCACACCGAGTACACCTGGTCACACTAACTACTGGCTCCGGTGAAGTGCTCGTCAGCGACCATGCTTGCTGTTGCCTCACATCACACACTGCTGTTTCTGGCTGTTACTGCTGCAGCATCAAGGACGTGAATGCACCAAAGTTTCTGGCGCCAGACGTGCCCCTGTTTGAGGGCATCCTGTCTGACCTGTTCCCTGGTGGGCCAGCCCCCTGAACCCCGACCCCAACCCCCCTGACCCATTCGACTCCCTGCCCACCTGCCCGCCCAGCCGTGCACCCGCACCCGCACCCACCCTCACCCCCTACCCCGCCTGTTCCCTGGTGGGCCACCTTACCTGCATACCAGCACTGAACCCTGCCTCCACCTGCCTGCTGTTCACTCCTTGCGACAGCTGGCCCACCTGCCCACCGGCCTGCCGGCCTGACGCTGACCCAGCACCCTGCAGCCAACACCCTTCACCCTGCCACTCAATGCACCTTGTGTAGGTGTGCAGCTGCCAGAGACTGACTACGCCGCCCTGGACGCCTGCCTGCGGTCCAACTGTGCCGCCACCAACCTGCAGCCATCACCCATCTTCCTGGAGAAGGCCCACCAGCTGTACGAAATGATCCTGGTCCGCCATGGCCTCATGGTGGTGGGCTACTCCTACGGAGCCAAGACAGCCATCTGCAGGTGTGGTCGGCATGACCGCCATTCTGACATGATGTCATCTTAGGCATGTTTGTCCACTATAGGCACAACCTGTGTGCCTAGCATATGTCCAGGCAAAATTTTCATCGAAGGTGCAGGCAGCAGGTTGCCGTCATGCTCGACATCATCATTAGCTTGCAGCATGCATTGTCGTCATTATATACTCCGTCATTACCCACGAGTCAACCCCTGCATCATCATCAGCATCAAAGCAGTGTCGACAGGAGCATCAATGGCATTGGAGAGGTTCATTTGCAACAGCTTCACTTCCCACTCCCTTGCACTTGCCTCCTAGCTGCCTGCCTGCCCTGCCTGCTGGCTGACCCTGCCTGCTGCCCCTGTCCGTGATGTTGCTACACCTGTCCCCTACTCCGCTCCCCTGCCTGCACCGCCTGCCTGCTGCCCTTGGTTGCTGAAGGACGCTGGGCAGTGCGCTGGGCGACCTGTGCCAGCAGGGGCTGCTGGAGGAGCAGAAGGTGCAGATCCGAGTGATGAACCCCAAGGCCCTGTACATGGGGCAGCTGTACGGCCAGGTGGGGGGCAGGGGCAGGCAGCAGGGGGGTGGGGAGGGTGCTGTGCAATGAGCTTTGCTGGTAGATCACTGAGGTGGCAGGGCGAGGGTGGGTGCAAGCCTTGCCAGCCAGTGCCAGCCATACGAGTCAGGTCAGGAGCACCTTGCAAGATATCTGGGGTAGGCGCTCCATGCAAGTTCGGATAATCAGAAGTGCTGAGAGTTGACGTGGTCACCGCCTGCGTTGCAGGCGACAGCTTGCAGCTGGAGCGTTACGCTCCATGTCACCTACTTGTTGTATCTTGCCAAGCCAGTCTGGACAACTTGGTGGGGAGGGCCTAGTGACGAGTCTGCTTTGCCTTGGCTGCAGTTTGATCCTATCAGCCACGAATGGAAGGACGGCATCCTGGCCAAGATCTTCAGGGAGTGTGCCACTGACCCCTGCCCTGACAGGAAGTGAGTGCCGCCCGGCTTACTATGGCAGCACCTACCCTGCCCCTCTCCTCCACTCACCTCGACCAAGTTGGTTGCCACACTTCCTCTCCCACTCCCACATCCGCACCCTTACCTAATGATCCCGGCCTTTCCAGGCATGAGAGGGCATTTGTAACAAGCTATTTCTGTATTAGTTTTGAGGGCAGACCCAGCTGACCGCAGGTCACATGACCCTGTGCTGCTGCTGCTGCTGCTCATGTCTGCTGCTGCTGCCTCTGCTGCCGCTGCTCATGTTTGCTGCGTATGTTTGCTGCTGCTGCAGGTGGGTCATGTTCGATGGCCCCGTTGACGCTGTGTGGTAAGCGCTGGCAGATTTCTCAACAGTGCGTGTTCTCAACACACCAGTCGCTTTGGGGCTGACCAGTTCTGCCTTGCCCCACTATCTGCCTCTGCATTGTGCACTTGGGATGCATGCATGTGTATGACACACAAGACTTGCCCGGCAATCCTCATATGATACCACTCTCTGCAAGTGCCGAGTTAGGCGACTGTACTGTTGCCTAACGAGGCAGCTGCCGTGTTGCCTGCTTAGGCACCTCTCTGAAGATTTGGCTCAGCACCATTGCTTGCCTGCTGCTGCCTGTTGCAGGATTGAGAACATGAACACAGTGCTGGACGACAACAAGAAGCTGTGCCTCAACTCTGGTGAGACTGAAATGTGCTTGGCAGTGCCTGGGGGTGTGCCTGGGGTGCCCAGGGCAGTGCCTGGGGGTGTGCCTGAGGTGCGAGCACTATGATGGTGTGGGGTGCAGTGCCCGCTTGTCTAGGTGCCAGGGAGGTTGTTGTTGTGGAGAGGGTGGGGAAGGGTTGTGGAGAACTCTCTCTCCAGCAGCGGCGGCCCCCACCGCCACAACAGCAGTAGCAGCAACCCACAGCAATGCCCTAGGGATACCCATTCCACTGCCGGCTGCTGGCTTTCGCCTGGGTCCTGCAGGCGAGATCATCCAGATGTCCTCCACCATGAACCTCATCTTTGAGGTGCAGGACCTGGCGGTGGCCTCCCCAGCCACAGTGTCACGCTGCGGCATGGTGAGGGGGAGCTGGTGGCAGCAGCAGTAGCGGGGGCTGGGGCAGGGACAGCAGCAGTGACGGAGCACCCAGTTGCCCACCCACCCACCCACCCACCCACCCACCCACCCACCCACCCACCCACCCACCCACCCACCCACCCACCCACCCACCCACCCACCCACCCACCCACCCACCCACTCGCCCACCCGCCCACCCACCCACCCGCCCACCCGCCCACCCGCCCACCCGCCCACCCACCCACCCGCCCACCCACCCACCCGCCCACCCACCCACCCACCCACCCACCCACCCACCCACCCACCCACCCACCCACCCACCCACCCACCCACCCACCCACCCACCCACCCACCCACCCACCCACCCACCCACCCACCCCAGGTGTATGTCGAGCCCAGCCAAACGGGCTGGAGGCCTCTACACACCTCCTGGACTGCCTGCCTGCCAGCTGCCACCGTGTCCATTGCCTCCCGTGAAAAGCTGGACGCTCTGTTCTCATGGCTGGTGGACCCGTGCATCGCCTTTGTGCGCAAAAATTGCCGTGAGGTGAGTCAGCAGGCCAGCGGCAGCAGGGCATAAGCTAGGGGAGAGTATAAGTCAGTGGGGGGGTCAGCAGGCTGCTGATGGCGGGGTAGAGGGCAGCAGGGCAGCTTAGGGAGGCAGGAGCAGGTGGGCAGAAGGCGGCAGGAGGGCAAGTTCATGCCTCAGCCTTGGCACACAGAGGCGGGACAGGGTGGCTAAGTTTAGGGTCCATGGCATGCAGCATGGAGGGTGTGGCAGGCTCAGTGTCTAGGGAAGGGGCGCTGGGTTCACGCAAGTCCTTTAGAGCTGTCCTGTACCCCTGTAGTGGGGTTGCACCTGCCACACAGGTTGTCAGTCATGGAAATCCTTGCTGGCATCACACCATGATCTCCTGCTGGTGCTGATGCGACCAACCTGGCTGCTGCTGCTGCTGCTGCTGCTGCTGCTCCTAATGCTGCTGCTGACTCTGTGTTGGGCTGTAGGTGGTGCCCACCAGCGACATCTCCCTGCCCGTGTCCTTGATGCACATGTTGGACAGCCTGATGGACGAGTTTCGAGAGCCCAAGCTCAGTCTGGCACCCAAGGAAGTGGTCAAGGTGCTGGAAAGCTGCTTTGTCTTCTCCCTCATCTGGTACGCCCAGCTGCTGGTGGCCCGTGTCAAGGCCGTGGGTAGGGGGCAGCTGGTGGTTGCTGGCTCCATTGTGGAGTTGATGGGTGATGGTGGTGACGCTGCTGGTGAGAGCATAGCTCTGGTGTGGCACTGGTTTTGTTGGTTGGGCCGGTCAGGTGTTAGTTGTAGTGTTTGGGCCAAGCATAGATTTTGGCGCACACCTTGGCATAGATTTTGGGAAAGGTAGGATTGGGGTTACGGGGATGTGGATGTGGATGTGGCTCCTGTTTTAGTAACTAACCCTGTTACACTGTCAGGCTGACGGTGGTGTTGGTGTGGGTCAGGGTATAGGTGGGGCAAGGGCATATGTGGCTCCTCCTGCCCACATTCAGGTCCATTGGGGCCAGCATCGACAATGATGGGCGCCGCCTGTTCAATGATTTCCTGCGCAAGCTGCTAGACGGTGAAGTGGACAAGTCCCCAGAGCGGTGGGTCTATCCAGCACAGGGCTAAGGTCAGGGTGTAACTAACCCTAACCCTAACCCTAACCCCTAACCCTAACCCTAACCCTAACCCCCAACCCTAACCCTAACCATTACCCTAACCCAGCGGTGGATGCACCCCTCGCGCACCTGGTGCCCACCTGCCTGGCACTGCCTGCCTTGACTGAGCAGGACTGACTTCGACCTGGGCCCAGGCGTGCCCATCCAGGAAGGCTTCAAACTGGCAGTCGCCATACCCAAGGTGGGTGGCCCCTTGTCATGTTGGTGGTGGAGCTGGCGCTGCTGCAGTTGCTGCTGCTACCAATGCCAGTGTTGCAGCCACCTGCAGTGCCGCCTAGCTGACGTGCCAGACCAAGCCCCTGTCTCTGCGCCCCCCCTGCCCCTCACCTCATCCTTGGGTGCCTCACAGCCCTGCTATGTGCCAACCTGGAGGCAGCCGCCTCTGAGGGGTTGAATTACAGTACATATACATAGTGTGAGGTTGGCACCCCTGAGGCTCGCTGTGCTGGCTGTGTGGTGCAGGAGGGCAGCGTGTACGACTATGTGTTTGACAAGTCGCGCTGCCAGTGGAAGCCCTGGATGGAGACGGTGACGGTGAGGGGCTGAGACCACCCTCACCCTCCCAGCTGGCAGCACGCCCTGGCCCTGCACGTCCCACCCTGACCCGTCACTGGACCGCAAGACATGACCACCCAGCCTGCCAGCAACTTCCTGACCCTGGCTCTCACTGACTGCCCTAGCTAACCACTGTTCACCCGTTGTTAAGCCACTGTTGACCAGTTGTTAAACTTAAGCCACTGCTGACAGCACCTTGGTCCTCAACCTTGAGCCTTCATTGCAGTCGAACACATTAAGTGTGGACCACTACAAAGCGGTGTTTTTGTCTGTGTGGAGTTCCCATCGCATGGCATGCTCATGGCCTACACATGGCATACACATGGCATACACATGGCATACACATGGTCATGGTCGCCTACCACCTACAACATTGCCTGACCCGTTAGGGCTACACCGTAGAGTTGGCATGACAAAACATGCACTAATTGAAAGCTGATGCCAGCTTCAAGTGGAGGGGGCACACACTACTGTGCCACAGCAGGCTGCTGCTCCTGGGCCTGGGGTGGCTTGTCTCGCAGCCGCTTGTACCCCAAGCCAGGGTATTCCTTGCCCTTGGCTGGCAGCCTACCCTGCTCTGGCCAGAAGCACAGCTCCAGCGGGCGCCACTTGCTCTCCCCAATACGCTGCATGTTCAACGCTGCGTTGCAGTCCCTGTCCAGCCACCTGCCTGGCTGTGGTGCAGGCTTGGCCTTGGCAGCCTTGCCCTTGCCCTTGCCCTTGGTGGGCTCAGCTGCCTCTGGCTCAGCCTTGGTGTGCTTGCTGCGCTTGGCTGGCAGGGGAGTGCTAGGCCCAGGCTCTGAGGCTGCTGCCGGTGTGGCTGCCTGGCTGCTGCGTGGGGCCTGGGGGGGCTTGCGTGGGGCCACTACAGGGCACCACATCATGCCCCGCACGGCTGGTCACGGTGTATCAGCACATCGAGCAGCCTCTCCCTTTCCCGCTCTCTTGCTCCGCGGCACTGGGCCGCTTCCTCGGAGGCATTGCGCCACTAGGCTCATATCTACTAACACCTGCTGATACCTACTTATAGCCAGGAGGCGATGTCACTCACTCTCGCACCTCCAAAGGGCACTCCTAAAAGGCACTTCCTAAAGGGCACTCCTAAAGGGCACTGCTGACAGCCCTGCCCTAGGCCTGCACCATGGCCACCACCGCCTCTACGCCTGCACATACACCCTGATTCCTCACCAGCCCACTTGCTCGTGGCCATGCTCCTAGCCATGTCCTCAGCTGCAGTGCCCTCAGCTGTAGTACCTGGCCACATGGCTAGCCTTGCACATGATGGCCCATGACCTGCCTTCCACAGTCGTTCACTGCCCACCTCTGCTTGCCTCCTCCTGCTGGCGTGAGTCACCCACACCCTCACAGCCAAGTCTGTGGGTATGGGCCCCCCATCCATCCATCCATCCATCCATCCATCCATCCATCCATCCATCCATCCATCCATCCATCCATCCATCCATCCATCCATCCATCCATCCATCCATCCATCCATCCATCCATCCATCCATCCATCCATCCATCCATCCATCCATCCATCCATCCATCCATCCATCCATCCATCCATCCATCCATCCATCCATCCATCCATCCATCCATCCATCCATGCATCAGTCAATCCACCCATCCACTGGCCTGCCTGGGTTCAAACTCTGCTGTTGCAGCCACAATGATGATATCCCCATGGCAGCGCAGATGACGATGGCAGCAGGAATGAGGGCTATGCAGTCTTTGGGACTGCCAGGGATGAGGGCAGGGATGGGAGGGCAGCCCCAACTTTACCCCACCATCTGTCTACTCTGCATAGCTTGGCCCGCAGCCTGCCCTGCCCTACCAACGCCCGCCAACCCTGCCGACCAGTCTGCCAACCCTGCCGCCCTTGCCAACCCACAGGTGGACGCCATCCCTGACTCGGCCGCATTCAACGAGATCATCGTGCAGACCGTTGACACCGTGCGCTACGCCCACCTGCTGGACCTGCTGATCCGGCACGGCAAGCACGTGCTGTTCGCTGGCGCCACTGGGACTGGCAAGACGGTGTACATCAAGGACACCCTGGACAAGGTGCTGTGGGCAGCAACAGCATCGCATGTGCCTAAGTCGTTGCTTGTCAGGCCCCTGCTGCTCCCATCAGAGAGGGAGGTCCTGGGTGAGATTCCTGCATTCTGAACCCAACCCTGGACCCTGACCCTGACCTGGACACCATGACTGTTTGCCCTTGTCTGACCCTGACAGTCTGACAGCACACAAAGGTGTGTATCAGCACATTCAGCAGCCTCTCCCTTTCCCAGGCCAGCTGCTTGCCAGGTGCAGTCCGTGGTGAGGTGGGTTTGGTGCCCATCTGGGCTGGTGACTACCTTGCCTGGCTGCAGTTGGACAAGGCGGTGTTCCAGGACATTCAAACGGCCTTTTCCGCTCAAACAAACGCCAACCAGGTGCAGGACATCATCGATGCCAAGCTGGACAAGCGGCGCAGAGGCGTCTTTGGACCCCCCTTCGGCCTCAAGGTCGGATCAGGCGTCACGACTGCTGAAGCACTGGCCATGTCCGCAACCCACCTTCTGACCCACACATGCCAACCCCGGCAAGCTTGAACTGCCCGAATGGTGGCAACATGTGCAGCAGAGACAGGGTCGCTCTGTTGGGCTAAGACTTGTTTACGTTTGACTATTGACTACCAAGGTTCTCTGACCCTGGAGTGACGAAAGCGTCCAGGCTGCTATGCTAGGTGTCCCACACGCATGACATAGGTATTGCATCTAGTTGTGGGTTGCTGCTGCTGCTGTTGCAGACGGTCATCTTTGTGGACGACCTGAACATGCCCGCCCTTGAAGTGTACGGAGCTCAACCGCCTATTGAGTTGTTGAGGCAATGGATGGACCATGGAGGCTGGTGCGCTCATGCCATGCACAGCCCTGCTCCTCCATGGCCACGCACATGCGGGTCACCAGCGGAACTCGGGTTTGGAAGCGCCTTGCTCTGTCTCCAATGTGTGCATCCGCTCCTTGAGCCTGCTTGTTGCCATGCCGGCCTTCAGGTATGACCGTTCCGACAATTCATTTCGCAAGATTGAGGACATTCAGTTTGTGTGCGCTATGGGCCCCCCGGGCGGGGGCCGCAACCCGGTGACGCCGCGCTTCATCCGCCACTTCAACATGGTGGCCATCAACGAATTTGACGACGCCACGTACACGCGCATCTATACCACCATCGCCGACTGGTGGTTCCGCTCCTCGCGCATCCCCGACGAGGTGAGCCGCGTGAAGCTGACCGGGATGCCGGCCATCGCTACTGTTACCTCACTTTCGTTGGGAACACACAACGATGCAACGCACACATCTTTGGGTTTTTGGCACCAAAACGAATTACTGATGCCATCCAAAACCGAGTTTGCCATTTGAACTCGTGCCTTGCTACTCTGTACGCATCCTAACTATCTTACGTAATATACAGTGAAAGAGCCGGTAGTTTTAGGCGCTCTCAAAACGTGAGGGCGAGGCGCTGGCACTCAAAGAGGTACTTGGAGCGATGTAAACTTCTAGTTTACTTTTGTTTTGATGTGTTGCGGAAGCTCACTGTACGATTCCACCAGCTCTACCACTATCACTCACATAACAATGCATGATATGATCGTTATGGAAAGGGATCTACTGGGTCACTTATCAACCCCTGAACCTTTGCGTTGCCACACCCTGTGGCTGTGCAGGTTCGAGTGAAAGGTGGGGCTATGGTGAAGGCGACGGTGGAGATCTACAACCAGATCAGGCGAGAGCTGCTGCCCACGCCCGCCAAGAGCCACTACACCTACAACATGCGTGACCTGTCCAAGGTGTTCCAGGGAATGCAGATGCTGGGGGTCCCGCTGGACGACCCTGCCAAGGCGGTGCGGCTTTGGGGTCATGAGATGCTGCGTGTGTTCCACGACCGCCTTGTCAGTGACACGGACAGGCAGTGGTTCCAGAACCTCCTCAAGGCGAGTGCTGGGCCGCCTCCTGACCACCTCCCTCACCTTACCTGTCATCCTAGCTCAATCCATGCCTTCCTAGTCTCACGTTGCAGACCACATTAGTCTACATCATCACACTTTCCACATCACACATTGATGCACCATCACATACAACAGGGTGGTACAAGAGATGGGTCACTACGATGCTGTCTATGCGGTGTCCTTCTGGTGAGGGTGCATGCCTTGCAAGCCTTCCTGCATGCTGCTGTGGCCGCCGTAGGAGATGGTGAACAAGCACCTGGGCCTTAAGTTCGATAAGGTGTTTGCGCCGCTGCCTGGGAGTGGGCTCAGCCCTGGGGACATCAGCGTGCTGCGCTCCATGCTCTTCTGCGACTTCATGACCCAGGTGGGCTGCCTGGTGGTTATGATGGGTTTGCTCCTGTCAGCCGGGTAGGGCTGCTTGGCCTTGCCCATCAACAACTTGGGCACGTAGGCTGGCGACCCGCTCCATAGCAGCATGCACATCAAGAACAGTACACAATCATGAAACGTCTCATGTCACTGAGCTCAAGGTAAACATCGTCATACTCTAACATGAGTTCAGCAATGCACTGGCAATGGAGCACTGTGCAGTGATCTTTGTGCTCGTAGAGGCAACTGGCTGCAGGCCAGGGGTCGCAGGCTGCAGGCTAAGGGCCGCAGGCGACCTTTGCGCAGGCCCAGTCCATCGTATAAGGCCAGGGGCAAGACAGGGACATGGCAGGGGCTGGGGAAGGGCGGTTGTAGGGCCTTCACGGGATTTCAAGGTGGCATAAGTAAAAACACCTACCCGACGGCCAGGCCATAGTCTGCTTAACTGGCTGAGCTGCAGGGCGCAGACAACCAGAAGTATGACGAGGTCACTGACTTGCCCAAGCTGATGACGACTATCGAGGAGTACCTCGGCGATTACAACGCTCAGAGCAAGAATCGCATGGACCTCGTGCTCTTCTTGTGAGTGATTCCGTCTGCCGTGAATGGAAGGTGGAGCTGAGACCGGGGTGGGTTGTATTGCCGGGCTTGGTGGCAGGCGGCGGCGCGCGGGCAGGTTTTCCCTTTGCTCACACTTTGGCTCCGTGGCTTGGCCGGATTGCTTCGCCGCCGCTGCTGCTGCTGGAGCGCAGGTATGCCGCGGAGCACATCTGCCGCATCTCGCGCATCATCAAACAGCCGTACGGTAACGCCCTGCTGGTCGGCGTGGGCGGTAGCGGGCGGCAGAGCCTGACACGCATTGCGACGTTCATGGCCGAGTACACCGCCTTCAGCATCGAGATCGCCAAGAACTACGGAGCGAATGAGTGGCGCGAGGACCTCAAGAAGGTGCGACGTGTGACACACCAGCGTACACCGAAACGATGCCTCACGCCGAACTTCCCTGTTCAACGAGTTTAGTCCAAGCTGTGAATCCACCATAGGCCGATGTCGTGTACCGATCTCCTCTATTCAACGGGTAAAGTCCAAGCTGTGACATCACAAGAGAGAGAATATGATTAACACCGCTGAAGCCACCGTTAGGCTGCTTGGCCGCCCCTAGGGTTTCAGGGCTTTCTGTGACACTGCAAACTGGTCACATATGTGTGATGCGATGTGATGCAAGTCGTGTATCGTTTGTACCTTGTGTTGGGTGCTGGTGACTCCTGAGGGTGCATGTGTGATGGCAGGTGCTGAAGCAGGCCGGGGGTCAAGCCATCCCTACAGTGTTTCTGTTCAGCGACTCCCAGATCAAGGAGGAAAGCTTCCTGGAGGACATCAACAACATCCTAAACACTGGGGAGGTGAGAGGTGGGGAGGGAGGATAGGAAGGGGGAGGTGAGGGGTGGGGAGGGGGGGGAGGAAGAGGAGGAGTGCAAGGGGTGGGATTGACTGGATGGTTTAGTCATGGAGAGTCAATATGGGGTGCCATACGGAGTGCTTTTGGTGGGAGTAGAACCCAGGTTCAATGACACCCCTGCCTGACAATCAGCTCAGAAAGGGGGTAATCAGAGGGGCTGTCATGCTGACAACTGGGACTACATGGCTCATAGGCGGACATGACATTTGTCAGGCACCACTAGGGTTAGCATTGCTGGTGAGATGCTGTGCTTGGCAGCAGAGGTGGTGGGGGCAGCAAGGCTGATGGCATGGCATGCGGGGCGTGCTGGCCTGCGGGGCTGCAGGTGCCCAACCTGTTCCCTAAGGACGAGCTGATGAGCATCATGGAGGCCGTGACCATGCGGGCTAAGAAGGCCGGCAAGCCCTTGACACCCCAGGTGACACTAGCGCCCCCCTTGTTTCCCTCACTGTGTCACTCTGTGTCACTCTGTGTGTCACTCTGTGTCACATGTCTCACTCAGAGGCTCACTCTATGTCACGTTGTGTCACACACTAGCATCTAACCTGTCAGAAGCAGGCAAAGTGGCAAAGCAGCCATCTCTGATCGCCTTCCTTCCCCTTGTGTCGCAGGGGCTGTACAGTTTCTTTGTGGAGCAGTGCCGTCAGAACCTGCACGTGGTGCTGTGCATGTCCCCGGTGGGCAACACCTTCCGCGAGCGCTTGCGCAAGTTCCCGTCCCTTGTCAACTGCTGCACCATTGACTGGTGAGGCCCACCACCACCATCACCATCACCACCACCACCACCATCGTCACCGCCATCACCACCATCACCAACACCACTACCATCACCGTTTCTGTGCTGTTGGCATACCGCCACAGGTTCAGTGAATGGCCAGCCGACGCGCTGAAGAGCGTGGCATCCCGCTTCCTCAACAGCGTGGACATGGACTCTGAGCACACTCGCACCGCGGTGGAGGACATGTGCATGGTGTTCCACCAGACCGTACGCGACCTGGCGGAAGAGTTCTACCGCGAGGCCAAGCGGTCAGTGTGACCCTGGTGGCTGTCTGCCAGGGTGCACAGGGCTGTCTGCCAGGGTGCATGTGCTGCCCCTGTGCCCGCTCCTGCTCGCGTCCATGTGCCTGGGTTCCTCCCGCACCCCCTCCTGTTCACGTCCGAGCTCTTTTTCCTGCATTCCTCCTACCCCCCCGGATGCTCCTGCCCTTGCCATCCCCATCCCTAGCCCCAGCCCGTGACCCTGACACTGACACTGACCCTGACCCTGACCCTGACTCAGGCTCACTTGCGCCACTAGGCTCATATCTACCAACACCTGCTGATACCTACTTATAGCCAGGAGGCGATGTCACTCACTCTCGCACCTCCAAAGGGCACTCCTAAAGGGCAATTCTTGCCAGGGGCAAGGCAGGGACAGGGCTCACAACAGCAGCCTTGAGCCCCCATGCAGGTACTACTACGCCACACCCACCAGCTACCTGGAGCTGATACAGACCTACAAGGAGCTCCTGGGCACCAAGCGCACCACAGTGAGCGCAGCACTACACACAGAAGCATGCAGCACAGCACACCCCAGCCCAGCACACCCCAGCCCAGCCCACCCCACCCCAGCCCACCCTACCCCACCCCAGCCCACCCTACCCCACCCCAGCCCACCCAACCCCAGCAACCAGTGAGCGCAGTGTATGACGCAGCAGCATGCGGCCCGCCCCACCCCCCCTGTCTGCCTTTCTGCCAGGCACGGCACGGCACGGCACCAAAGTGGCCTGATTAGCTCGGTTTAAAGAGTTTTGGGACTAACTGAGTATTGAGACTGAGTCCATTTACCTCATTTTAGACAGCTGCCTGGGCATTGCAGTTGTGCGTAGCCTGAGTGCATGAGAGATTGCATGAGAAAAGCTTGACTGCCAGATGCATCCATTGTGAATTAGGGGTTACATGACATACAATGCAGGGTTACATCAGAGGGTCACATTGTCACAGGGGTACATGGGCCGCCTGCTTTCTGCCTGAGTGCCTGCGCAGATGCAGCAGCTGAAGCGGCGGTATGAGGTGGGGCTGCAGAAGCTGCTGGCGGCGGAGGCTGATGTGAACGACATGAAGGTTGAGCTCATTGAGCTGCAGCCTAAGCTGATCGAGACGGGGAAGGAGGTCGCAGCCACCCTGGTGGTGGTGGACAAGTGAGTCAGATGAGAGAGATGAGATGAGATGAGATGAGATGAGCACAGCAACAGTCACTGCCACCCCTTGCCACCCCTGACCCATATCCCATCCCTTCCCCTTTCTAAGCCAGTGTTTGTTCTTCCTGCTGCTGGAACCCCGCCAGCTGCAACATCAGGCACCCCACTCCATGACCCCCCCATGCTCCCCCCAAGGGGGACCCCCCATGGGCCCTCTGCAATGCCAGGGCTGCAACCCCTGTTGTCACCTTCTCCCTTGCTGCTGCTCTCCCCCAGCTGTCCATCCCACTTGCTGCCCCCCATACCCCTGCTGCCATGAGCTGGCGGTGCCACCGCCGCTGCCACCGGCTGAGAATCTGCTGCCCTGGCGTGCGCCGGCAGGGAGACCCAGGAGGCTGAGGCCAAGAAGGTGGTGGTGCAGGGCGAGGAGGCGGTGGCTAATGAGAAGGCGGCGGCGGCCAAGACCATCAAGGACGAGTGTGAGGGCGAGCTGGCAGTGGCCATGCCCCTGCTGGAGGCTGCATTGAGCGCATTGAACACATTGACCAAGGTGAGTGGAGAGGAAGAGGAGGAGGAGGAGGAGGTGGTAGGGGCATGGAGCAACTTCATGAGATTCATGGGTCATGGGGGTCCATGAGATGAGACAAATGGAGTACCAGCCAGCCTGATGCCTGATGCCTGATGCCCATCTGGCTGCCCTCTTGCATACCAACCTGCTGACCTGCTCGCACAGCCGCCTGCCTGCCTGTCCACTCCCATACCTCTTCACCTACCCACCCCTGGCCGCCTGCTTGCTCACCTGCCTGTCCACCTGCCTTCCTGCTTGACAGTCTGACATCACCGAGGTGAAGAGCATGAAGAGCCCCCCCACTGCCGTCAAGGTGGTGATGGAGGTCGTGTGCATCATGCTCAGCGTCAAGCCCAAAAAGGTCAATGACCCCGCGAACCCTTCCCGCAAGATGGACGACTACTGGACGCCCAGCCAGGCGCTGCTGGGCGATCCCACCTTCATGACCAAGCTGCAGGTGTGAGAGGGCGCGAGGGGTGAGGAGAGGGACGGAAACGGTCAAAGCTAATCACAGCTGACGGTCGAGCCTCTTGCTTCTTCACGCGGTCACAACGTACTGATGCAAACTTTGGTTGTGCTGCTGCATCGCGTCGCTTGTAGGAGTACGACAAGGATAACATTCCTGCGGTCATCATTACCGCAGTGCGGCCGTACCTCGACAAGCCGGAGTTCAGCCCGGAGCTGGTTCAAAAAGCCAGCAAAGCAGCGTTCGGCCTGTGCCAATGGGCGCGCGCCATGGAAGCGTATGACCGCGTCGCGAAGGTGTGAATGGCAATACATGAACCTAAGTGTACTGCCAACCCTCCCGTCCAGGCGCCGGCCCCGGGCCCTGCTTCTGCCCCCACTGGTGCTCGCCAAGTGGACCTGCGCGTAATCCCTGAGCTGCGCCCTTGCTGTGCAGGTTGTTGCGCCGAAGAAGGCCAAGCTAGCTGAGGCTGAGGCGGAGTTTGCTGAGCTGATGGTGGGTCTGAGCGCCAAGAAGGCGGAGCTGGCGGAAGTGGAGGCGCGCCTGGCCCAGCTCAACGCCAAGCTGGCTGACATGCAGGTCAGGGCCGGACACTCATTTTATAACACATCCCCAGCCAATGCAGCATGGCATCACACACATGTCACCTTCTGGGCAGCTGCCTCTGACAGCTGGAGGGCGGTCACTGTGATGCAGGCCCGCAAGGCACAGCTGGAGTTCGATGTGGACTTGTGCGAAAAGAAGCTAGACCGCGCCACCAAGCTCATTGGGGGGCTGGGAGGGGAGAAGGCGCGCTGGACAGAGGTGGCCAAGAAGCTGGGAGAGGACTACGTCAACCTTACAGGTGCCCGCCACCTGCCCACCCACTCACCCATTCACCCACCCACCCACCCACCCACCCACCCACCCACCCACTCACCCACCCACCCACCCACCCACCCACCCACCCACCCACCCACCCACCCACCCACCCACCCACCCACCCACCCACCCACCCACCCACCCACCCACCCACCCACCCACCCACCCACCCACCCACCCACCCACCCTTGTTGTGTTTGTTTGACGCATGCAGGGGATGTGCTGCTCAGCTCTGGCTCCATTGCCTACTTAGGCGCCTTCACATCACACTACAGGGACAAGGCAAGTACCGCAGCACCAGGCCCCCACACCTCACCTCCCCTCACTCACCCTTGCTTCCATGACCATGTGCCTTAGAGGGGCTATGCTGGGGTCACCATGGCTGCAACCTTGTGTGTTATGGGTGGGTGGCTGCAGGCGTCCGCAAAGTGGGTGCAGATGTGCAAGCAGGTCAAAATACCCTGCTCCGACCACTTCAGGTGCGCATGGCCATAGGGCAACACAGGCATCAGACTGCAGCGAGCCCAAAATCAGCAGACGCCCAGCCCTGCCCTATCTGCCCAGCCACACCTACACCCAGCTCATAGCCCCCACACCTGAGTAATCAAGTGGCCACTCTGCCCTGCATGCCTAGCCCTTGCTTCACATCATGGTGTGACCTCCATGCCGCCCACACATCATGGTGTGACCTCCATGCCTCCCACACATCATGTGCTACATACTGCCCCTGCCGTGCCCCCTGTCTGCCCTGCCCTACCAGGCTGGTGGCAGTGCTGGGGGAACCGGTCAAGGTGCGGGACTGGGTCATTGATGGCCTGCCCAACGACTCCTTCTCTATCGACAACGGGATCATTGTGTCCAAGGCTAGACGCTGGCCGCTGTTCATTGACCCTCAGGTGATGGGCGGAGGGGGAGGGGGAGGGGGGCGGGGGGCGGGAGGAGGAGGGGCCTGCATGAGCAACCCGCTGCCCTCCTGCTGCTGCCGCTGCCTATTGTCACGTTGGCTTGCTACTGCTGCCGGTGGTGACTCGATCGCAGGGCCAGGCCAACAAGTGGGTGAAGAACATGGAGCGCAAGGCCAAGCTGGAGGTAGGCGGCTGCACAGGTCATGAGACCTGATGTGACAGAGCAATGGCTAGGGGGGCACAGGGGTGTGAGAGGTCTGACATCACAGGCCACGTCTGCGTGCAGCCAGAGCCCTGCCGCTGACATCATCACTCTGATCACACCACTCTGATAGCCAGAGGGGTCAGCCATGTCAGCCGCTGCCACCCAGGCGCCGGAGGGGTCAGCTGGGAGGGGTCAGCCGCGTCAGCTTGACCTCCCTGGCGCTGGTGTGGCGCTGTGTGGCTAACCCCTCTGGCTATCAAAGTGGTGTGATTAGAGTCGTGATGTCAGCGGCAGCGCCCCCTCTCAGCTTGGCCTCCCTGGCGCTGTTGTGGCGCTGTTGTGACCTCCCTGCAACTCTACTTGGCGTTTGACTGGCCGCTGGACCAGCACCTCATGCGCCCACAACAACTGTTGCCACCCAGGCGCTGGCCCCCACCCCCCCCTTGCACCCACAGCCTGACCCCGCCCCCTCCCATGACGTCATCAACAGCCACAGCAGCTCTCACGGAAGCGCCCTACATCGCGCCACCCAGGCACTGCTGCCCGCTTCTGCCTCGAGCCCCTGCCAGAGGGGCCGCTGCTGCTGCCATGGCTACTGCAATCACACCACTGCTGCCAAAGTTGCGGTTGCCACGACTGCCGGCGTCCCACATATGGCAGGCTAGTGCAGGTTGTGCTTACAACTGATGTGCCAGCCAGCAGCTTTGGGCTAGAAGCTGTTCTCAAGACACAGAGGCAGGCTGCTCAGAGGTTGAGGCTTCTCCAGCCACAGTATCTGGGCCTGCTCCTGCCCATTGCCTTGACGTGCTGAAGGTGTTGAAGCTGAGTGATGGGGACTACATCCGCCGCCTGGAGAACTGCATCCAATTTGGCTACCCAGTGCTGCTGGAGAACGTTGGTGAGTAGAGTAAGAGTGTGACACGCAGAGTCACTCAGAATGGAGATGGAGTGTGACACCCATAGGAGGGGAGTTTGACACAACAGTGGGGAGCAGAGTGACTGTCATTGGGTCAGGGATGCTGTTAAGACATGGGGGGCTGTGGCGTGTTCGTTTGTTGCCATGAGCCACTGTGAGGTGAGTCAGGCACCTGCAGGCAGGAGGGTGAGGGGGGGCTGGCCGCACGCCGCCCATGCTTCTTCCTGTGACCCAACGGCACCCAGGCCACCCAGCCTGGGAGGTGGGGAGCCCCTAAACAGCCTGCTAGCCTACCTGCTGACTGGCTGGCGCCTGGGTGCAGGGGAGGAGCTGGACCCCACCCTCGAGCCCCTGCTGCTGAAGAGCGTGTTTAAGAGTGGGGGAGGGCTGTGCATTCGACTGGGTGACGCAACCATCGAGTACTCAGAGCAGTTCAGGTGCGCAGACCCTGACCCTGAACCTGGCCCTGGACCTTGTCATCAGGACCTGGCCCGACAGGCAGCAGCATCCAGCCTCATGTCAGTATTGGTTTTCCTGGGTCATCAGACCGCTCTCTCCACCCTCCACCCTCCACCCTCCACCTTCCACCTTCCACCCTCCACCCTCCACCCTCCACCCTCCACCCTCCACCCTCCACCCTCCACCCTCCACCCTCCACCCTCCACCCTCCACCCTCCACCCCTCCACCCTACATCCTCCACCCCTCCACTTATGGCCCGCCCCTGTGTCCCAGGTTCTACATCACCACCAAGCTGCGCAACCCACACTACCTGCCGGAGGTGGCCGTGAAGGTGACGCTGCTGAACTTCATGATCACGCCTGAGGGGCTGGAGGACCAGCTGCTGGGCATCGTGGTGCAGCTGGAGAGGCCAGAGCTGGAGGAGGAGAAGACTAAGCTGGTGCTGCAGGTGGAGGGGGAAAGGAAGGGAAGGGGTGGGGTGGGGGCTGGGTGGGTGGATTTAGGGTAAGGGGGACGAAACAGAGAAGGAGGAGGAAGAGGAGTGGGGGACAATGATGGTGAGTAGGGTAGCGAGCTGGGGTCCAGCCTGCAGGTGGGAGGGTCAGCGTCATGTGAGGCACTGCGCACTGTTTGGTGTTGGGTGAGGGCTGGTTGTTGAGATTTGGCTCATCTTGTGGGTCATATGAGGTGCTGCTTGCGCCTGGACGACCCGGACTGGGCGGTGTTGCGCTCTGGGTCCACCCCTTGGGCTCTGGGTCCCCACGCTCCATGGCACAGACCATGTAACACTATTCACGGTCAGGGTCAGGGTCAGGGTCAGGGTCAGGGTCAGGGTCAGGGTCAGGGTCAGGGTCAGGGTCAGGGTCAGGGTCAGGGTCAGGGTCAGGGTCAGGGTCAGGGTCAGAATCAGGGTCAGGGTCAGGGTCAGGGTCAGGGTCAGGGTCAGGGTCAGGGTCAGGGTCAGGGTCAGGGTCAGGGTCACGGTCACGGTCAGGGTTGGGGTCAGGGTCAGAATCAGGGTCAGGGTCAGGGTCAGGGTCAGGGTCAGGGTCAGGGTCACGGTCACGGTCAGGGTTGGGGTTAGGATTACACAGTGACTTGCCTATGTGTAGGGTTAGGGTTTGGCTTAGGCTCAGGGGTAGGGTTTATTATTGATCACATGGACCCAGTGAACAGGGGTGTGTATGCCTATGTCTACACACATGCTGCTGTGCGCAGCTGAAGAGCGTGAGGGGATGTGTGTGAGTGGGTGGGTGTCTGCAGGGGGCTGAGAATGCGCGGCAGCTGAAGGAGATTGAGGACAAGATCATTGAGGTGCTGTCCACCAGCGAGGGCAACATCCTGGAGGACGAGACCGCCATCAACGTCATCTCAAGCTCAAAGACCCTGTCAAACGACATTGCCCAGAAGCAGGTCAGCAGCAGCAGCAGAAGGGCATGGAGTGCGAGGAACAGGGGCGGCCATGGGCAGGACTAGCAGAAGGGGCAGGGCCAGCAGCAAGAGAAGGGATGGTAAATCGGAGCGACAGGGGGGGCCCAAGGGCAGGTCTAGGGGGAAGGGGCAGGGCCAGCAGTTAGGGCAGGGGATGATGGCAGGGCCAAAGGCAGGGCTAGGGGCCATGTAAAGGGCAGGGAAAGGGCAGAGGCAAGGGGGGAAAAGGCCATGTCAAGGCGTTGGCAGAAGCTTCAGTGATCCAGTGTCCTGTGAAGCAGTGGGCTGGCACCCTACACCCGCCCAATGGTGCGGTGAGTGGATCAGTTGATAAAGGGTCACTCCTACAACTGAGAGGTCGCGAGATTGAACCCACGACAACGCAATTGCTCCTATCGCCAAAACGGTTCCCTCAGGGAGAGTAGTTCTTTCCTTCTTTCCCTGCTTTCTACCCTGCGGTGTGCTCTATAGATGGAGACAGCAGGCGGTGCATGACACTCCAGCATGACACAGCAGCAAGGACGTCAGCCCAGCCCTGCACAGCCCTGCTCAGCCTAGCACTTTGACCCATCTCCAGCATGCTCTCTTGCTGCTGCTGCCCAGGTCATTGCAGAGAAGACGGAACGCAAGATCGATGAGGCCCGGGCTGGATACAAGCCGGTGGCGCGCCACGTCAGCGTGCTGTTCTTCAACATCAGCGAGCTAGCGGCCATAGAGCCCATGTACCAGGTGAGGGGGGCAGGCAGGCAGGGAGGGAGGGAGGAGCTAAGGGTGAGCGGCTGCATATGGAGCTGCAACAGCAGAGGATCTTGAGAGACAGCATGACCAGCCAACCCAGCCAACCCTGCTGCTGCATACCTAAATAAGTTGCTACCGCTACCGCTACTGCTACCGCTACTGCTACCGCTACTGCTACCGCTACTGCTACCGCTACCGCTACTGCTACTGCTACTGCTACTGCTACCTAAAAAAGCCGCTCCCTCCCTCCCTCTCCACCCTCCATTAGCCCACCCAGAGCCGTCAGCCGCCCCCTACGGCCCGCTGCCTCACCTTCTGACCTCCCTCCCTCCCGCTGCCTGCTGCCCCCTCTGGCCCGCTGCTGTGCCCACCTCACCTTCTGACCTCCCTCCCTCCCGCTGCGTGCTGCCTCCCGCCTGCTGCTGTGCAGTACTCCCTGGCCTGGTTCGTGGCCCTGTTCGAAGACACCATCAGCAAGGCTGAGAAGAGCCGCGACCTGGCGCGCCGCATCGAGGCCCTGGTCCGCCACTTCACCTACGCCCTGTTCGTCAACGTCTGCCGCTCCCTGTTCGAGAAGGACAAGCTGCTGTTCAGCTTCTCGCTCTGCGTGTCCATTCAGGTCAGCCACCTGCCGGGGCAGCTGCATACAAGGCAGCTACCACACAGCTACCACACAGCTACCACCCTGGGCCAGCTACAGGGCAGCTACCAGACAGGGCGACTGGGGCCAGCCACCACCACTGGGGTCCTGGGGTGAGGCCCTGGTGTATGTGTGCAGGGGGGGCTGCCGGCTAGTATGCTACGTGGTGCGAGGTCAGGGGGCAGGGGGCAGGGGTCAGGTCGGCCACTGGGTTCGGCCAGCACAGGGGGCCCTAGTTTCAGGTGTGGCTGGTGTCCCAGTGGTCCGACAGCAAGGAGGCAGCAGCAGCATCTACCCTCCCAGCCCCACCCAGTGCAGCCTACCATACACTCAACCTCCTCATGTGGCTGGCCCAGCCCTCCTTGCCCCGACCCTTGAACCCACCCCACCCCCTACCCTGACCCTGACCCTGACCCTGACCCCACTTTTGCCTGACTGCCTCCGCTTCCCCTCCTCCCCTGCTCCCCTCCTCCCCCTCCTCCCCTGCCCCAGGCCCACATCAAGCAAGCGCTGGACCTGGCCCAGTTCCGCTTCCTGCTCACGGGGGGCCTGTCCACCAGCGAGCCGCCGCCCAACCCCAGCCCCTGGCTGTCAGACCTGAAGTGGGCTGAGATGGTGCGGCTGTCCGACACCTTCGAGTCCTTCCAGGGCCTGGCAGCTGACTTCAAGCTCAACCCAGGCCCCTGGAAGGCCATCTATGACGCAGCAGACCCGGGGGCGCACCCCTGGCCTGAGCCATGGCAAACCAAGCTCAGCGCGTTCCAGAGGCTGCTGCTGCTCAGGTGGGGGGCCAGGCTGACGGCAGGGGGCTAGGCTGACGATGGGAGGGGGAGGGAGGGGCTGCCTGGACTGGCTGGTGAAAGGGGTGCAGAGGAGGGGTGGAGGGGGAGGTGGGGGCTGCACCAGGTAGGGACGCGAGGGGAGGAAGGTGATGAGGTGTGGGTGTCTGTATATCCCAGCCATTTCTGTACTTCGTCTTGGCACACCCACAGGGCAGGACCCGGACAATACAGGCACCACAGCACTGCCCCTCGGCTGCTCTCTGCTTGAGCTGGTGGTAGCTCACTCCCCTCCGCCCTCCCCCCTCCCTTCCCCACTCCACTCCCCTCCGCCCTCCCCCTCCCTTCCCCACTCCACTCCCCTCCGCCCTCCCCCTCCCTCTGCCGCCCCACCGCCCTGAAGGCTCATCCGGCCTGACAAGCTAGTGGGCGCCATCCACAGCTTTGTGAACGACACCATGGGCCGCAAGTTTGTGGAGCCGCCGCCCTTTGACCTGGACCGCTGCTTCCAGGACTCCTCCTCCCTCACGCCCCTCATCTTCGTGCTGTCGCCTGGTGGGGAGGGGGAGGGGAAGGGGAAGGGGGAGAGGGGCGCGCACTCATTTTTAACCCTGTCGTCTATAGTTCGTGTGTGTGCTCCTATCCTCCCCCCTCTCCCACTCCGTCCCTCTCCCCCGGGGAGGGGGAAGGGGAGGGGGAGGGGTTGAAGCACCAGTGTCCCTCATCGTTCATGCGTGCCCCTCTCCTCCCCCTCCCCCACAGTTTCACTCTTACCTCTCCCCTTCTCTGCCCCCTCACCTCTTACCTGTTGCCTGCTGTCTGCTGCCTGCTGCCAGGCTCCGACCCCATGTCGTCTCTGCTCAAGTATGCTGACGCGGCCCACATCAAGGTGGACAGCATCAGCCTGGGCCAGGGCCAGGGGCCCAAGGCAGCTGCCCTGATCCAGCAGGCGCAGGCAGTGGGCGGCTGGGTGGTGCTGCAGGTGGGCAGTGGGCAGGCGGGAGGGAGGGGGGCAGGCAGTGGGTAGCCGGGTGGTGGCGCATATGGGCAGCGAGGGGGCAGGCGGGAGGCAGGGAAATCTGCAGGTGGGCAGAAGGCAGGCGGCAGGGAGGGGGGGCTGGCTATCTTGGTGACTAGGCAGGATCTCGCCTCCCCTGCCCTCTTCCCTTCCCTTTGCTCCTTCTCTTTGGTGGTACCGCCCGCTACCCCACCGCGCCCCATCACTGTCACATCCACATGCACCTCCCCTGCTGCTGCTGCTGCTGCTGCTGCTGCTGCCGGGTGCAGAATTGCCACCTTGCAGTGAGCTGGATGAGCACGCTGGAGCGCATCTGCGAGCAGCTGACCCCCGACACGACCAGCCCCGCCTTCAGGCTGTGGCTCACCGCCTACCCCTCACCACACTTCCCGGTTGCAGTGCTGCAGGTGGGGCCAGGGTCAGCTGGCCCTCCTCCCCTCCCTACCCCCTCCCTGCGCTTTCCCATCCTTGGCCCCCCTCCTTGCCACCTCTACCTCCCCACCTCTTGATGCGGCCAGCAGCCGGGGCAAAGTGCTGTAGTGCTGCCCTCCCTTCACTAGCTCGCCCATGATGCCCCAATGTGGCTGGGGTTCAGGGTAGGGCCCCCCCTCTCCTCCCCACTCTGCCTCCCCCGTACTTGTTTGCCGACCAGTGGTCAAGTGGTCATTGCGTCAAGGCCAGCAGCGCCTCAGGCCTGCAAGGGATGCAAGGGACAGGGTGGTGGAGGGCCCGCTCCGCCCCGCCCCGCCCCGCCCGGCCCGGCCCGGCCCCGCCCTCATGTGCTTGCCCATATAGCTGCCACTCTTATTCGCTACTCAGGCCCCTGCT